>PVLA01000715.1:0-475681 GCA_004027455.1 Hydrochoerus hydrochaeris
TATCACTGTTTTATCTTGACTGATTTTATTTGAATCTGGTATGCTTGAGAGTGTCGAGTCTGAGAGTAGGGGCAACTACTCTGAAGATGACAGGATTCAATAGGATACCCATTCTGGTTTGATTGTTAACTGCCTTTGAAGTCCTATAATGTCTCCAATGTTTAGATTTTATTAATAGTGTAATGCAATGCTAAGTTTAACTACACTATGTTTGATGATATAGACAATTTTATTGAAAATAACAAGAGACATCATAGTAACTACTGTAGATCACCTAGTATTGTGGTTTTATGTCTTTTCCATTTCATGTTTCTCTAGAAATTTGTGTTGTTGACTTGTTTTGATTTGTTTCTCCCTCTAATACAGAAAGGCTAGGTATATGTGTAGAGACTTATACATGTGTAGAACTTCTAAGTAGTTTATGAGAATGGATTATAGCTATTGTATAGAAAAAAAAGAGAAGAAAAGAAAGTATTCTAAAGGATATAACTGCATGTATGTTTGAGTGAGTAGGATTAATAACCATGTTGCTAAAGTTTTAGTTGGATGGATGAACAAAACTGATTGCAGTCTCACTGTTTTGATGTCCACTTTGTAGGCTTTACTTTTGTAACTTGAACAACTACTTCAAAGAGGAAAATATGTAATTATCAACTAGTGATTTCTTACTGGTTACTATTTTTGTTTTTCTGGTTTTTTTTGTTTTTGAGATTTTGTATTATTTCTACCCTCTTTTCTGTTTCAAAATTTTTTTTCTTTAAATAAAAAAAAAAAAAAAAGGAAAAGGCAAGCCTGTTTCTTGTTGCTTTGCTGCCTCATGCCTGCTCTGCCATGGACTGTTTCTTCTCTATGATGTCCCTGTGCCATGCCACCATGTATTGGAGCCAGCTGAATATGGACTGAAACCTCTACAAACTGGGAGGTGAAAATAAACCTTTCCTCCTTTAACTTTGGGTGTCTGATATTTTGTCTTAGCAATGGGAAAAGTAGTCAAGACATTGACTATATTTTTAAAGGGTAGAACTGACTTGTGAAGTATTCATCAAATGCAGACTATTCTTTGATCTTTGGGCTGCCCACACAGTATTCTCACCACTTTTGATACCTACAGTCTCCAGAGGATGAAGAGAGCTGGAGAGATTTTATTTTCAGGATCTTACTGCACAAGATGCTGCTGCGTTGTTAGCTAAGAAGAAGGAAGGTCAGGTTACAAATGCATTTCTTCTCTTACCTGCTCTCCATTGAAATTTGGCTTTTCCCCTTCTGCCCTTCAACTGAATGAGAAGTTAAAGGGCATCTTTTTCAAAGGATTCTTGAGGAGTTCTGCTCAACCTTCTTAGCTTCCCTCATTTACACTGAGAACCACTGGTTTGTGTAATGAAGACAGAACTACTGTGAGATGTACTTGAGTTCATTTAGATACCACAAGCAAATCTCTGGGCCAGCTCAGTCTTGCATTAAACTTTGGTAGCTTCCTTCAAGCAGTTTCTGTCTGAAAGCTTTACAGGATCTCCCTGATAGCCATGGATCCCCACTTTACAGGTCAGTCTAACTTTACACAACAACCAAAGCATCAGCATTCTTTACTTTCTTGTTTGGAACACAGTGTTGATATCTCATATAAACATGAGTTTGGCTTCCCAGAGAGCAATGAGAAAGATGCTATTTACTGTCACAAATAGGAATCATGTCAGGAATGCCAACTCTTTATGCTTAGTTTAAAATTAAAAAAAAATTAACTATTTCTCCCATGATAGAGCTCTTTAAAGAAGTGAATTAGGAAATGTGGCTCTCATGTGTTATTAGAGCATTGATGGGGTTCCATGTGATGATTTCCATGGACCCAGCTTATCCATGTGTCCATATGGAGTTGTGTTACACAATGAAAGGCTGTCCGGTACAGATTGAAAAGCATTTTTCTTTTAATTCAGCTTGTTTAGCACCTAGCAGAAGCATGGCTGCACTTAGGAATTTAACTAAATCTAGGGCTAGTGATGGTAAGGAATGACTTTCCAGTTAAAAAAGTTGCTAAATACTTGACAAGCCTCTTGGATGGAGGGATCCTAGTTTCTGTAACTGGCAGCAACAGCACAATCTGTGTCTATTCATGACTTTGAGGTTTAAGTGCTGGTCAGTCCAGAAGCAAAGGGACAGACCAATGACCTGGATCCTGTCAGCTTAGAGGTCCAGTGGAAAGTGCTCCTAAGACAACTTAATACTGTTTTTTTCCTCCTCATTTTCTCCCCCTTAATTTGCACCTCCAATTTTCAGTATCTACAATGTGCTAACGGGCTTTCCTCCTATTAAAAAACATGTGAATGTGAGAATGTTTTCCTCTAGAAAAGATGCTCCTAGGGTTTTGCTTTCTGGCTCAAGGCCCTATGAGGTAGGTGTTGAAACCTCCTCCATAGCACAGTGGGGTGGCAGTGAGTCTCCTCAGGGCCAGCAGCTCTCCTACTAATTTTGGCAAGAAAGGGAGACACTCAGCTACTTTGAGAGAAAAGATGAATGTTGTGATCCATTTGCAAATTAAGATGGAATGAGTTTCAGACCTGCGTATGTGTTCAGAGCCATCTATTCTCTTCTATCATGGCACCTGTTAGAACAAAGTAGTACTAGTCAGATAATCATTCTTCCCATCCTGGATTGTAGAAGACTTACTGAGGAGGAAGGAAGGGGAAGGTCCAGACAGGGGGTGGTGCTGGTGTGGATGTCCACTGCTTCAGGTGGCTGTGGGTTAGGATTCTGAGGAGGGGACAAGAGGAGAAGGAAGAGAGGTGGACACGTGAGGCCCAGCATGTTGTACTTGATCATTTTGCCAGGGTCATCCTAAGTGCCCCAGCATCAAGGGACTTCAGAACATGACATGCAAGAACAGAGTACAGGAAGACTGAGGGAGTTGTCACTTTTGGTCATTTAGTATGGCAGGGATTAAACTAGAGTTTTTTTAGGGCACCTACATCTCCCCTACTCCACAACTCTGATTCCCTGTCTTCTCTCTGTAACAAGGTTACAATTTTCAGTGAGGAGTTAGATCTTTTGAAAAAACATTATTGTGGCTTGAGAATTACAAGATAAAATGTACTTATTAAAATTCATCAGCATGAATTCATCATCTTTCTCAAGCCATGCTGACTTCATGACCTAGGTAAAAATTTCACATTCCTTCAGAAAATTGTATTAGCATGGCAGAAAATTACAGTTGACTAGTAGACATTATTTCGACATCATTCTTTGCCTAAGAAAATGATTCTGAGACATAAGACCGACAGCTAAGAGTAAGACACAATTTCTGTCAGGTGCTTTTCTGGTCCCAGGAACTGTCTCAGATGTTTTACATGCACTAGTTCATTTACACCCCAGAAAAACTCTAGAGTGGGAGTTGGCTCTCAACCCCTACCTAGTGGATGAGGAAACTGAAAACTGGAATAATTAAGTACTATGTCAGGTCTGGGACCTAGCTGTGGAACCAGCCAACTAACTCTGAGCTTTCGTGTGAACTCGCACATTTTCACACCATTCCCCTCTCCCTGAGGGTCAGCAGAATTGACCAGCTTGGACTATGTCCATCATATTGGGCAGAATTAAGATCTTCACAATGGGGAAGTAAGAGATCTGCGTGGGCATCAGAGCAGGAATGGGAAGCCTTAGTTTTCATCAAGTGTAAAATGGGTCAACAAGATATATTATACCTGTAATTAAGTCACTTATTTTCTGAATGCTGCTGTTAGGAATTAAAAGCTAAGCAAGATCCTTACATTAATAATTCTCTACCTGTAGACAATTGCAAGAGGTTGGTGAAGATTCTATCAGATGCTGTTAGAAGTCTTTTAGTTTTATCAAGTCATTTAAATCTGACTGCTATCAAACCAAGCAGATAGATTTTTGTCATTTTCCAGATAGGGAAACTGAGGCTTAATTGGTGCAGAAACACAGCTAGGAAATGGCAGAGCTGCTAAGGAGGCCTGGTTCTTTAGCCATTATTCTAACCTGCTTTTCAGCACTGGCCTTTGGCAAATCTGAGACATCTGCATCTGTAACAGGATCAGGACCCATTGTCCTTAGGGGTGGCACTAGTGCGAGCTGTGCTTTCTGTGAACCTACATTCGAGCCAGGCAACACAGGTCAATCATGGCTCTGCAGATGGGGTGGATTTCTAAGAGGACATAGGTCATGCCTCACACAACAGCCTCACAATAGTGCCCCAGGAAACAAATGCCCAGCTCATTCTGATGCCTTGGTATCTTTTGTACCCTGAAATAAGAAGGTACGGATTTATTTTTGTACTTTTTACATGGAGATGGTAAATTACTCAATATTTCAAGATTGTGTTTGCTTACTTCATGTCCAGTGGAGGTTATAATGTGTTCAAATGTGGTTTTAGGACCTATCAAAGTGTGCTTATTATCTAGTTATAAAGTATAGCAAAGTGATGAAGTGCCTGCTGATGATAGCCTGAGTTCTTCAGTATAGAGCAGCCTTCTGGTTCCAAAGGACCTGTGTTTTCTTAGTTCTCTGCCCAGTGGCTCAACTCTACCCTGTCCTCCTGCCTACAGGCTCGAAGAACATTTGGAGTACTAACTAAAGTAGCCTATCAGGATGTGCCTTGACTCAGAGCCTCTGCCTACGGCCCCTGGAGTATTTTCTGCACCGCTCTCCCTGAGATCTCTTCAACACTCAGTTCAGCTTTTGCTATTGTGTTTAAAGCCTCTTTTGTCCATCCCTCTTTGATTCATAGTATTGATTGCTTTCTTTTCTCTTTTTGGTATTTTTTTCTGTATCCTGCACAGACCTCTAACACAGCACCAGTGACATGTTAGAATCTATAGACTAAATGGTCAAAATGGTTATAATGGTGTTTGACTTGTGTTTGTTGAATACTTTTGTGCTGGGCATGATGTATTGAGCACTTTATGGCCCTGTGTCATGTGACTCTTGTGACCTCCTCTTAAAGCAGGCCCTACTCTGATAGTCAGTGTAAGGATGAAGGAAAGAAAGCCCATGTAACTAAGCCACTTTTCATAGTTTACTCTGCTGGTGTTTCTGTTAATGAAACTGTATTTCTGGAAGGCAAGACCACCTTTCTAAGCCAAGCCCAATGGGATGTACCAAAGCTCAAGCCTGTTTTCTCTTCCTGTCTTTGGAGCTTGACAAAACTGTGGAAAGAGAGATAGAGATGCTATTGTTGACACTGGAGAGGACACAAGTGCTTGCCTGCCTGGCTGGCAGGCAGAAATCAGTGTCCACTTTTCTTTATATTTTTTAGCACATGTGTGCTAATAGCCACTTGACAATCATTGGGTGGGAATGAATGGACACCTACTTCTCTTTTAGTATGTTCCACATTTAGGGAATGGAGAGATTATGGGGGGTGTTCAAGATAGGTAACACCTCAAGGCAGAGGTAGATTCATCTTGACTAGCAGTAAAGTAATGGGAAAAGAGGCTATCTCTGCACAGGGAATTATGGGAAAAAGCTGGACTAATTAACCTGGTCAGCATGTATGGTTTTCTTGCCTTCTGTAATACCTTGTCTGCTCTCTAAGTTGCCAAACTGGGAAGAGGTTTTCTTCACTCAGACCATGCAAGAAAACAATGGCATGGTACTTGTTAGTTGCCCTTGTACCCACCCTGCCAACCCTCTCAGACCACTTGTGAACCTTTGTGGTGCTTTTTAACTCGTGAAAATGAGTTGTTTTGATGTTCAGATTCACCCAACTGGGGTTTCCTTTTCAGGTGAACATGTTTGTTGAAGGCTTCCATGATGCCATCCTTCTCTATGTCCTGGCTTTGCATGAAGTTCTCAGAGCTGGTTACAGCAAGAAGGATGGAGGGAAGATTATCCAGCAGACTTGGAACAGGACATTTGAAGGTAGGGATTTAGACCACAGGATGACAGCCCTGTGGCTGATGGAGCTTCTTCTTCTGTGGTTGTTTTTCTCTGTTGAAGAAGATATGGGACCTTTCCAGTGTCTGGCTTTTCCTACTTTTAAAGGATGGATAATAAATGAAGACCAAATACATGTGCTTTGAAAAGCCCCACTGACATAAGAAATATTTCTGATTGTTTAGCTAACAACCCTGTGCTTCTTAAATTCACATTTAACACAAACCTCATACACAACAGAACATCAATTTTTGAAGAGATCTGTGATTGGCTTTAAAGAAAGTGTTAATTACAGATGTGCGTTCCTTTGTTCAGACTATGTTGGTTTTGTGAATCTCAGAAGACTTTGCTTGCATGGTTAAACCTGGTGGTTCGAGACAGTTAGCAGGTTAAGTTGGCCCTGCTGCTCTCACTGCCTATATTTTTTATACCGGGAATTGAACTTTTTACCTTGTGCCTCACCCCCTTTTAAAATGATGCACATTGGTTGTTGCTTTCTTAAGACTAAAGAAGTATAAGACCAACAACAGCAAAAGCCTATAATCTTATTGCTCAAGGAACTTCTGTTGACATTTAAAAATTATACAGACTAAGGCTACTTCTTTGTTGTTGTTGTTTCATTTTTTGAGACAGGGTCTCACTATGCAGTCCAGTCTGGCCTTAAACTCTTGGTGATCCTTCTGCCTCAGCCTCCCAAATATTTAGATTACAGATGTGCGCCATCACTGGGAAGACTATTCTTGGGTAGAAAATTAAAGCAGTATAAAAGTGTACAAAATGATATAGACATTCTATTGAAGATAATAAGAAACAACACAGTAATCATTGTAGATCACCTTGTACTGTGGTTTTATATGACTTTTTGGTTTCACGTATTTATAGGAATTTGTTTTGTTTTGTCTTGCTAAATTTTGTTTTTCCCTCTAATACAGAATGGATAGAAATACATGTAGAGACTCATGCATGCGTAGCTGTTTACACTCTCACTGTTTGACTATCTACTTTGTATGCTTTAATTTTGTAACTTGAACAACTATTTCTAAGAGGACAATATGTAATTTATTAACTAGTGATTTCTTATTGTTTATCTTTTTTTGGAATTCTGTATTATCTCTAACCTTTACATGCTTTTGTTTCTCTTTAAATAAAAAATAAAAAAGAAAAAAAAGTGTATAAAATGAAAAGTGAAGGTTTTTTTTTTTACATTCTAATCATCTTCCCCCAACATTATCATTAACAATTTTCTATCTGATCCTGTTAAAAATATTTTATGCCTCTGCCAGCATGTATGCATATTAATATCTTATATAGAGCTTTTATATAAAAAAGGGTCATACTGTGAATGTCATTTTTTATCTTAGGTTTTTAACTTGTATTTCATCAATTAAAAGAATTTTCTGTATGAACACTTACCAAGTGGAAGTTACCTATTAGTCCACTATATAGCTATTCAAGAATTTCTTTAATCCCCTTCGAATGGTGGATGCTTCAGTTGTTTCTAACTTTTGGTATTATTCAGGATGCTGTCATGAACCTTTTGCACCTTTTGATGAGTTTTTGTTAATATTTCCAGCAGGGAACTTTTCTAATTGTGGGATTTCTTGGCCCAAAAGTAAATTAGTGCTTTATAAAGTGTAGTGGATTTTGCAAATGTTTTCCAGAAAAGTCTGGAAAACTTTTTGCCCACAATGTATACAAGAGTAATTTCAGACCTTCCTCTGAGCTTCTTTTCTTTACCCGTTTGATAAGGAGTCTGGACTAGTTTCCTCTCACCTTACTGACACTCAGAACTAACATGAGACTCACTACGAAAGTGAACTGGTTCCTGTTGCCTGGCAAACATCAACTTTCTATTCATTCATTCATTCATTCATTCATTCATTCATTCATCTATTCATTCATATATTCATTGAGCACCTCCTACGTGCCAGGCACTATTCAAGGAACTGAGGATTCAGCGTTGAACTAAAGCCGTTCCCTGCAACCAGTTCAGCTTACATGCAAGTTGGTGGGCCAGGCAGTAAACAGGTAGATTTTCCATTTCAGAGAATATAAAATAAAGCAGGTTAGGGAGATGAGAAAAAAGAGTAATGGGAGGGGAGGAATGAGACTGCTGATTTATAGTAGTCAGAAACATCTGAGTGGCTCCTGATTAGAGACCTGAGGGAGTAGGAGGAGTTATGTAGATGTTTAGGGGAGAGCACAGCCCTTAAGGAGAGCCTGAACACCTTTGGTGGAAGCTTGCAAAGTGTCCTCCAAGGAATCGGGGACTATATTTGATATAAGTATAAGTATAAGTATAAGGAGCAGAGTGACAGGAATCAAAACTGGAGAGATAGTGAGGCCAGAGCCTGTGAACCTGGAGGGAAGCCTTGCTAGGGAACCAAGCTCCATTTAAAAAACTAGAAAGTTTCATGAGGATTTCTGGTGACACATTGTAGCACTTTGGAGAAAGTAAACTGCATTAAGCTGGTGGGCATCTTTTGAGAGCCATTAACCCGGAGTGCAGATTTCTGGCCTCCAACCAGGGTCCTGCAACCTAGCAGCTGACTTGTAATCACTGTCTGCTGAGCTTCTTTCTTCACTTTTTTGATGAGGTTGAACTAGTTGGTGGCTGACAAGCACCCTTTCAGCTCTGCCTCTTGCTCACTGTTCCTTTGAGTCCTTTCATGGATTGGAGTGGATGAAAGTTTTCGAATGTCAAGAGTGAGCACTGCCAAGTCTGGCTATATATAAATATGGAGGAGCCACCCCACTGCCTCCACTTGCCCTCGGTCTTTGGAAAGGGCAGTGAAGCCCCAGCTAGGATTATCTGGGCTGTAGCAGTGAGGGCTGTTGGTGGATTTCATTTCTCTTTGTTTTTAATGGATTCCATGCCATACTCAAAAACTAGAGTGACCTCTCTTTTCACTGCAGACAGATAGTAAGTAAGATGTGGGTGATCGAGACTCTGAGGTGATTTTCTTTCCACTGCTTCAGCTAAGGAGCAGGAACCAAGTGGGGTAATTTGGGGGGCATATTAGGACAAGGTCAAGTTTCCCAGAAGTTGTGCACAGTATACTGAGAAATTGTGTGTGGGGACACAACCTTGGTTGGCCACATCCCACTTTTAGCTATTACTCACTACATGGTGTGGTGTTTGTCCTTGGTCTTCTGACAGAAGGACAGGAGCCAGAGTTGGGGATGCTGGAGGGCACCTGGAGTGAGGTTAAGGGAAGGGCAGGTGCCCACAATGGCTGGAAGGTGGCTTTGTGTAGAGCTCAGCCATGGGCAAAATTTTCCCATAGGCCACCTTGGCACTTTCATCCTGGGGTCTGTTCTGCATGGTATTTGCAGTGAGTCCTGAAGCAACCAACCATATGGTTCTGCCTAAAATTAAAATCTCATTTGTCCCTATATAGTAAAGATATTTGAACCTAAGGTAGTTCAAATGTTTTGGAGAACCCATTTTATTTGCTAAATGATAGTACATTTAAGGGTAAGCCTAAAAACACCCTTAGGATATCTGTATGAAGAAAAACTCTTGCTTCCCTACAATTAAAAACAATTTTAATTTTAAGGGTCACTGTAAGTGACCATTAAGCTGTCAAGGGAAAAATACTCAGGATGTTATTTGACAAATTTGGATTTTATTGCTATGAAACCTGTGATCAAGTCTCAAGACTTTCAATAAATGGCCTGGGAGTTTCCTCTGTGTGAGAGGTCAGAGTGACAAGGTAAATAGGACTGTGGCTCAGACCTTGCTCTCCACTACGGGCAAATAGAAATGGGGGTGGGAAGTCTCATCACTTAGGTGCAGGAAAATTCTACAGTCAGCCTGATAATCGCACCTTATGTCTGATACTCTCAGGTGAAGTCTCACTTTGCTAATCAGTCACCCTAGCTGCTCACCCCATTTCTTGGCAAAATTGTTATAACATTAACGTGTCATGAGGTCTTGGATTACTAGGGATACCTTGTCTTATAAAATATTCTGCCACACACTGAACAGGACACACCATTGTAGACTCCTCTCTGAACAGAATGACAAATGGCTTTGGATAGCTGATATATAATATCTAGATATCTATGTTTCTCTCTCTATATATATGTGTGTATTTAAAATATATACTTATCACTTCAAATTTAACAGACTGTCAAAGATATACAGCATGAGTTTGAGGTAGGTGTAAGCTTTATAACCAGTCTATATTAAGACAACAAAAAAAATCAGGATGAATGGCATCTCCATTCTGTTTCCAGCAAAGTAGACCAAAGTTTGGAAAAATCAGTGGGCCTGCAAACCACAGCCCAGAGGATAGTAAACCCAAACACCTGCCCTCTCCAGACCACACTAGAGGATGGAACTTTCCCTTGGGATACTTTTCCCCAGACATTCATTTTAGCAGGGGACTCAGCACTTCTGGAGAGAACAAAATCAATAGAAAAATCAATTGGGAATTACACTGAACTCTCTCACAAAGAACAAATAGCTTTAGTTAATTAGAATGTGACTGTTATGTACGTTCTCCTACTTAGTGAGTGAAAATGAAAATATGGATGCACTTAGTATCAGCTAGTGGAATGTGGTTGCTTTTACTGAGTAGCTACTGTAAGCCTCATTGCTGGCCAAAGCAAGTGGGCAGTAAGGGTCCTCTAGGCTTGGGCTACACAGCCTCATGTCCCTCTGCACCCTTTCATATGTGCATGGGCCATGTCCCCAGGAACCTCACAGTTCCTCTGAGTCTTTTCTTTTTACCTCTGTGCCTTTGGAAATACAACTAGACCAACCTTTCTGGCTTGTCCAAATTATAGATTTCCAACAGTGTACCTATAAAATTCCTGCTCTTTTACTGAATTCCCTGGATTCTCTGGCTCACTGCACTAATCAGAAGTCCTCTGTCTGATGTCAAATACATTATTACCATAATAACAGTAATTATAAAATGAACACAGATTGAGCATCCCTAATCCAAAAAACTGAAACTTGAAATGCTCCAAAATTAGAAACTTCAACACCACAAACGAAAAAATCCTTACCATGAAAGCTTTTGACATGCACAAAATTACTTAAAATATTACATAAAATTGCCTTATATATAAAATTGCCCTGTGTATGAAACAAAAGAATTTTGTGTTTAGATTTTGATCTCAACTCCAAGGTACCTCAATATATGTGTCCAAGATCTGAAATCTGAATCATTTCTCAGCCCAAGCACTTTGGATTAGGGATGTTCACTGTGTAGTAATAATAATGACAGTAATATTAACAATAGAAAACAACTAATTTCTCTTAAACATGTTTTGGAAGTATTTTACTTGTTTTATCTCATGTAATCATCCCCCTGGCCTCTTGGTAGGGGACATACTATTATTTCTGTTTTACAGTTGTGGCAACTGAGGTGCATTGGACTAAGTATCTTGCCCAAGGTCACAGAGATAGGGGTATCACAGCTGGAATTCAATGCTGGCAAGCTCATTCCAGTGTGAACTGACCAAACCCCCAGTCCAGGCTTCTCCTCTCTTCAACAGAGACTGTGTTCAGTTCATCTTGGTCTCAGCTATTGCAATGAATTGACACCTCATCATTTTCCTGATATATCTGAGTAGAAAATGAGTAAACCTGACAGGGCTGGAAAAAACAGCTCCTCTTTAGGTCTTGGCTCTGAGGACCCTCGAAGCAGGCCCTGTGCTATCCTGTGTGTTGGCACAGCCTTGTAAAAAAGCGTGTTCACCATGTCCCAGGCCTGGACTGATTTTCCCTTTATAATATTCATCCAGTGATAATGTGAACCCATGATGAAGCAACTCTACTTCTTACTCTGTCATTTTAAAGAAAAATTAGTGCAACACTCTGGAATAAGCATGCCGCTTTTAGGATTAGCCTTAATCCTTTTTTTTTTAAAGCTAAGTTTCCCAAAGAAAATCATATTTTCCTATTTCTTTTCATTTTTAAACTGGGAAATGTTAAGAATTTAGGAATGCTGAAATTTCACAGATGAAATTACAGTGTCTTTCTAAATGTCAAAGAAAATGCTCAAAATCTGATGAGACTCCCTGTGGCATAAATTGGTTTTAAAAAATCCTGTAATTCATTTTTTCCCCCCTTGGCAGACAGATACTTTTAGTAACTAACTTGGAGCTCTTCCCCTCTGGTACTATAGGTATTGCTGGGCAGGTATCCATAGATGCCAATGGAGACCGATATGGGGACTTCTCTGTGATCGCCATGACTGACGCAGAAGCAGGCACCCAAGAGGTGAGCGAAGGAGGCTTCTGAAAGGGTGACACTAAGAGTGTCTTTGTCCTGATGTCTAGTAGGCCATCTTCAGAATAGCCTTCAAATAAGAACAAGCTGAAAAAAACCTGGGAGCCCCAAGTGAGGACAGCTTACTGTTGGTGCAGGGAATGGGGAAGAGTCAGGAAGTGGTTCCATGTTTACACTCACTGGGGAAACCCTAACTTTCAAGTGGTCAAGAATCACCAGAGTCCTGTGCTACAGGGACACGGGGTGAAAGAGGTAAAATGAAACTCATTTGATCTTGAATTTGGAAAATTTTTTCCCCCCTGATGGTTGGTTATAAACTCTCCATGTGGTAGTGTTTTAAAGACAATGTGCTTTCAAGATAGCATTGTGAAGAGAAAAGAGGACCTGCATGCAGAATTCAATCTCCAATACTTATGGGGGTATGAATTCTGCTTTGGTTTTCTCAGCAATACAAAAAATTCACAGCGTCTTCTTGGCTGATCTCACATGACTATTTAGGACCAGATAACATGAAACCTAGAAAAGTACTATACAGACCTTAACTGATAAGATGCATATAAGAATTATGCAGATATTCAGTGTTTTAGCAAGTAATGCCCCTTCCTCTGTGTTTCCTGGATGGCTCATGCCTAGGACCACTGTTCCTGTCACCTTTTATGGCTGTGGAATATGGGACTTGCTGTTTCCCTCTCTGTTCAGGTGTTCCTGGCCTTTGTAGGAGGGGCCATGGCAGCTGGAGTGTCCCGCACTCTTTCCCCAATAATAGTCTTACTCTTTCAATAGCCCGGGACTCCTCTGTAGTCCAGTTTCCCCTGTGGAAGAAGTGGGAAGTAGCAATGCTTTGTGAGCTTGCCGGCATGAAAGTGTGTGAGGCGCTGGCTAAGTGCTCAGTGCGTGCCAGTGACTATTATATTTTGGTAAGGAGCTAAAACTCTTCTGTTATTATAACCCGACATAGTCTGTGAGAGCCTGCTTGGTCAGAAGAGAGAGGGGAGATGTCGCAGGCTGCCCAAGAACCATGTCTTCTGCCCAGATAAAATAGAAATGAGTCCTGAGAGCCTGGGTGGGAAGGTTCCCCAGACCAGGCTCAGGAGCTGATTGAACAGCCTTGGCCAGAATCTGAGGCCTGAAGCTGAACCTTAAGAGCGGTGATTTTCGAGGGGGGAGGCAAGGAGCCAATTGAAAGAGAGTTCAGCTTGGTCATGAGGGTGCAACAAGGGAGAATTCATCAGGGGACAATGTAACTCCCAAAGGAATAACCTGTCAAACAGGAAGCTCCTAACAGATACCCTTTAATGCTTTAATTATTTGCCAGACTACCAGGGATGAAGCTGTGTGCCTGTCACATGCTTCACCAGGATATTCAGTGGGCCCTGGCTCTCTCACAGGTCCCTGATGGTTATTCGGGCCTTACAAATGGCTGGCTGTGTGGGCTGCTCTGTAGCAGATGGGCAGGGCAGTGCCCTGTGGGAAGATAAGCAATGAAAAATCATGACTTTGAAAAGTGTTTTCATAGGAGAAAAAAAGATCCTCTTTTCCTTCCAGGTAGTAGACCAAAGAATATTCAGGGAGTTAGGTGTGGTGGTCCCTACTTGTAATCTCAACACTTTGGGAGGCTGAGGCAGGAGGATTACAAGTTCAAATTTTACCTGGGGAATGTAGCAAGAGTCTGTCTCAAAAAAGAAAAGAAAAGAAAAGAAAAGGCTGGTGATACGACTCGGTGTGAACACTTTGGGTTAATTCAATCCCCAGTACTTAAAAAAAAAATTAGGAACAACAGAGTCTCCAGTAGGGACAAACTTTGGGTGGCATGGCCTGCTTTGCCACATCCACACCCTTCTGAGGTGGCATGACAGTGTTGCCTGATGTTTCTTCCTCACACACGCCCACTGTGGCTGCAGCATCAGTGACTTTGAATCTTGACTGACCAGGTCCACAGCCACAGTCAGTCTGTACAGGAGAGGTGTCCACAAGTTCCAGGCTCTTCTGAAGCACTCACTGTCACTTCCTGGAGGAAGCGAGCTGGGGAAGGTGGCCATCTGGTTTCCTTGGGACCCAAAGCAACCTGCTGCCATCAGGCTCCTTTTGGGGATTAGCCCAGCCAGGCTGTGAACTTCATGCCTCCTGTGGAAGCAGGTACCTTCAGCCTTTCCTTTTGTAACTTTGTTTTTGCCTTTCTGTAGGTTATTGGTGATTACTTTGGAAAAGAAGGTCGTTTTGAAATGCGGCCAAATGTTAAATATCCTTGGGGCCCTTTGAAGCTGCGAATAGATGAAACCAGAATCCCGGAGCACAGCAACAGCTCTCCCTGCAAATCATGTAAGCTCAGAGATATAATTTGCTCAGAGATATAATTTGCTCAGTGTTTCTTCTCACAGACCTGTTCTCTGGGTTCTCATGCCCTGGAACTTCTGATTTCTTTTTCTCTTCTCTTTTGTTTCCTTTCCTTTCCTTTTTTTCTTTCTTTCGTATGGTAAAACTCATAGATATTATTCACAAACTAGCTTCTGCTTTTCTTAGTGGTTTCAGGTCTTTCACTCAGTTCTCACCTACAATGGTAGACAACTTCTCCCAACTTTTATATCTTTTGCTATAATCTGTTTTTTTGAGGGAAATAGCAAATGATTAATTACATATATTAATCACATATTCATTGATTGTAGATGTCTCATTCTGTTTCTAAATTTTATAGTTATTCTCTAAATATTCATATTCAAATGACTGAAAATTTACAAATTGGTAAATAAGTGTTTGCAAAGAGCCTTTACATAAACAGAGAAGTTAGTGTTCTTATAACTCACTTATAAATAGAAAATTTATTAGAAATCACTATTTAGAGAGGTATTTTTGTGAACCACTGTGAAAGAGTTAAGTGAATATTGATTTTTCAGGCTAGTTGGTCTTTTTAGGTGAATACACATATGCTCACTATATTTTGACACCATCTTACAAACTATGAAGTATTGATATTCATGCAATGATTATACGAAGGGTGTGTGTTGAGAACATAATCTCTGGAGTTATTGGGCCTGGATTTGAAATCCCATCTTGTTCTTTGCTAGTTTTGTGACAGTAAGAGATTTCCTTCAACTATGTAAGCTTGAGTTTCTCCATATATAAAGCAAAATAAAATAAACATACCCAATTTGTAAATCCTGCTTCAAGGGGCAAATGAGTTAATACACTGGAGGCCATATCCAAAACTCTTTGTATGCAAAGCTAGCTATTTATCATTTGTGTATAACTAGGACACTGAATATGATTATTTCAAGTTGTTATTTCAATTTTCAGAAAACTATGTAGGACACTTTGACATGGAACTCTGGCTTTGGTGAGAGAACATCTAAAAACAGAATATTGACCCAATGAGTTTTCACCAAATCTTCTAGCACTTGGAAGTGTCACCACCCATCTGTGAAAATCAGAAGTGCTAGGTCAAAGCCTTGGTCAATTCAGTTCTTATCTTTGATTATAAATTCAAAAAACTGTGGATATATCTGGAATCTTTACTTTCCAGTTTTGTTCAAATCTCTCTCAATCTGTTTCTATTCTTATTCTGCTCACTCTTGTAGCACTGTGTACAGTAATTTTTGAAAAGGTTTCTTAAGCTTTACATTAAGCATTAGGAAAAAAAAGGAAAGAAAAAGCAAAAGAAATGCAAGATCTCTTTTAAAAAATATTTTTTTGCTTCCAGTGAGAGATTGAGAGACACATTCCAATAAATGAAACCTGAGGTATTTTCACTTATTTCCCCAAATGAACCCTGATTATCTGTTTCTTTTTTAAGCAGGTGGCCTAGAAGAATCGGCAGTGACGGGAATTGTTGTGGGGGCCTTACTAGGAGCTGGCTTGCTAATGGCCTTTTACTTTTTCAGGTGGGGATCATTTACACAGTTAAAATTTACCCTCTTTTCTGCTTTGGTTGCTTGTTTGTGCACAATGTTCCTTGTAATTTATCCATATCTTTTAACCAAGAAGCATGGTAGTTGGGAGAGTTAAGCCATTCTTTTGATGTGACCTCAGGTTTGTGGGTCAGTGGGTTCACACAATGGGTACTGGGTCATGGGTTTCTACTGTACCATTCATGGGCCAGAGAGCTGAGGAGGAGAGCCTGGGAGAGTATCCCCTGTTCCCAGGCTGATCTGTGCTTTGTATCTGGAGAACTTGCATGCTTAGCACTAGAGCTAAGCCCCAAGGCTTGTAAAACTGTAATATGTGTGAGTGTTCAAAGTTCTGATTGTTACCCACTGTGAGGGTGGTCCATTCTTTTGTAATGTTTGCTGGTTGAGTTTGTGGCTTATTTGTAAGTCATCAGACTCAAGAGTTGTGCATTTTTGCATGGAATGTAACTCTGGGTATATGTAATCCTTTCTGGGAACAATCATATTCCTGTTCTCACAGTACACTTCATCTGATCTTTATCTAGGACATATCCTGAGAGTCAGGCAGAGCTTTGGGGGCAGAATAGACAAGACTTAACCGAAAGGCACCCAGGAAAGAAGGGGAGGACTTGTTCTAAGGCATTTCAGAAAGCACGCCAATTTTCTTCCTTGAATAAGAACATAATGCCTTGGGGCACACTACTTTAATCTCTGACCAGGGTTTCATATTCTGTCACTTCTCATTTATCAAACCAAACCCAGATGTCCCTTGAGGGCACTCTTTGTATTTTGTAGCCAATTGAGGTTTTATTACTACATTCACTTTCCCTTTAACCAGGAAGAAATACAGAATAACCATTGAGAGGAGAAACCAACAAGAAGAAAGTAATGTTGGAAAGCATCGAGAGCTACGGGAAGATTCCATCAGATCTCACTTTTCCGTGGCTTAAAAGAAGGCTTTTTTTTTTCCCTGCTTGAGATTTCTTGAGATAGATGGGATAAAAGTCTTCGATGGAAAAGAAGGGGTGTTTTTGAAGAATTCATTCTTTAAGCAGTTAGTCATTTTATTTTAATATTTCTTTAGAAGCTCAGGAACTATTATTAATCACCATCTGCCTCCCAGCCTTTCATCTCATGTCAAACAAATATAGGATATAATGTTATTGTGTTCAATATTTGTAGTGCTTGAGGGTATATAATTAGATTTATATTTAAAGAATCTGATGTCTCTTTATCTTTGTGGCTTTTGGGGGGCATTTCACACAAGGATATAAAAAATGTGGTTTTCTTAAATGAAATGCTTTGTAGTTAGAATAAAATCATTTTAACAAGTAGAATATTCTTGGAAAGAATTTGACACCCAATAAGGAGAAAATATTAAGAAAAATCCCAGTGTTGGAGATTGGCATTGTTCTCAGGAGCTGGTGGGCAACTTTGCAGTTGGGAAGTACTCTGTCCAGAGTTTGCACTCAGGTCTGATTTCCTATCTCAAGAAAGGATCCTCTCTGTCTCTCTTTCAGTATCTCATAAAAGCTACTCTGGAAAATGTAAATATTCATGAGATGGGAGGATTTATATAAGAAAAGCAAGTTTGACATGTTTCTGTTTCTGATGTAAAAAGAAGCCCTAATTCACACTAACATTTTACTTTTAAGTATTGTAATCTTATATTTTGGTATCAGAAAATGTGTCTATTTTTTTCATTTTGAAAATTTCATTTATATTTTAAAAGCATGGATAAAATATATAACAAACAAGTGATGATGAAGGATACTTCTCTTTTGCTCATTTCCCACTTCTCTTTGGTTGTGGCCAAATACCAATTAGTGCATTAATTACAGATCTATAAAGGTGTTCAGATTATAAACTCTATAGGATTACATCAACTTAAACTGTTTTTACATTTTTAACTGTTCTAAATGCAAATTACTTTAGGTTTCTAGCCGATCCATTAAATAATGAGTTTCAAGATGAGGAATGAAGAGTTATTGGAGTTGCAAAGTTTTATGAAGGGAGGTAGATTGTTTCCCTCAAGAGCAACTTAATAGTGAAAATTTGACAGCAGGCTCAGAAATGATAAATTTAAAAAATGCTTACATAATGCTCACCAGAATTCACAGTGATGACTTTGGTTAAAAGAGGGAATCTAAATTCCTACTGCATTCCCCTTCATTCAGCTCCACAGAGCTTTGTAGTTACACACCAGCTGCCTGTGTTAATGGTGGGGTTGGTGTGATTATAAAGAATTTTGAAGTTGGGTAAGTATTTGCTGGATGTCTACTTTATACCCACTACTGTGCACAGAGGCTTAAACTCAGGTTGGTACCTTCATTTATCATTTGTGGAGGAAATAGACGGTGAAAAAGGGATGGGAGTCTGTCCCATGAGTGTGTCATTGTGTAATATGCCATGAGGGTCTTTCCTTGATAACATTTTCAGCCATAAAATAGCTTTAAAAACCATCTTCATACCTTAAAAGGTCATAAATAGGGAGAAAAACTGGGAAGGGGGAAAACTGGGATGCTTGAGCAATTCCTTGGCAGTGGTGGAAGTCATAGTTCTATGGAGGGAACAGTTTCTAGTGTTCTGAGTCAAGTGAATGCACCATGTCCAGGGCCTTGGCCTTGCTTGCCTCACTAGAGGAGACTACATCTGTTACTCATGCTTCAGCCCCAGTGAACAGACTGTTTGTATGTGAGGTTTGTTTTCTGCTTGTTTAGAAAGTGGAATGCAGGCCTCTGGGAGGACATGGTAAAATAATTACCTATGATCAACAGAAACAACTACCTTGTAGTTCCCATTCTGTTTGCAAATAAAAATCATGCTGAATTCAAGAAATGATGGAAAAAAAAAGAAGGCAAACTCCAGAAATTCTGATGTGGGACAGAGTTTTAAAAGTAAAATCCAGGAAAGCAAAGTATTTGCTTTCCTTAAAATGAAAAAACAGTGGGAAGGATTGGTTCCATCTTATGTGAATCAGAGAGCTTATTTCTCTCTCTTTTTATTTTTC
This sequence comes from Hydrochoerus hydrochaeris, assembly GCA_004027455.1. Taxonomy (NCBI): domain Eukaryota; kingdom Metazoa; phylum Chordata; class Mammalia; order Rodentia; family Hydrochaeridae; genus Hydrochoerus; species Hydrochoerus hydrochaeris. The sequence goes on from PVLA01000715.1 coordinate 19,025, forward strand.
CATGATGTTTTCTATACATTTTAGAGATATGAACTCACTATTCTTTTGTGTTGATAAGAAATTGCATTTAAAGCTCATGAGCTTTTTTACAGGGTGAAAAACACTCTTCCTGGTTGTAGTCTATGGTATAAACATTTCCGATCTCTCTAGAATTTACATAGTAGTCCATTAATGCCAACATTTTTAGAGCGAATATCTTTTATTTCTATCTTAGATAAATAGTTATAAATTTAGTATTATATCCCTAGATAAGATTTTAAAATAAGAGAGAATTTAGTCTGTAAAAATAGCAGCACAAATCATGAGATTTTTGTCATGCAAATGTCATTTTCTTCTATTTTTAAAGCAATCTCTAGTGTTTTTAAGGTTGATTGCTTATTTACATTTTTACTGTCTCTTATTTTCCCTTGAAATCTTTACATGGGTTACCAATGCTCTGCTGAGTTTGGAAAACACCATTAACCTGGGAAATTTTTGCTAAAAGGAGTGTAGATGTTTGGCCCAATGTTGCCCTGGATTAAGATCTCAAGATTAGAGTCTGGAGGTTTAGCTCAGCAGTATAAGCACTTGCCTGGCAAGTGTGAGGTTGTGAGTTTGATCCCTGGTACCGGAAAAAAGAAAAAAAAAATCTCAAGATTATATTTTCAGACTTAGGTTCCTAATTGCTAAGCAACATCTTTGACAACTGTTCATTCATACTCTTCTAGTAGCCACATGGTAAGGTACATAGGGTGTAGGTTCTTAAATCATGCTCTGAAAATCAGGATGTTCAAAATTCTAAGAGGATATTTTATCAATTGATTAGACATATGCTCACACTGATACAGATCAAAATGAGTATATGCTTTTTGGTGTTGGGAATAAGTACAGGATTTATTACTGACTTAGATTTTGGTAGGTGGGAGGAACCCCCAAATAAAATCTTGTCCTGCATGATAACTTTTATAGAGAAAGATCTTGCCCCACAATGGAAACACAGGTTTTATGAGGAAACCGCTGTAAATCCTGCATTTCTCTGAAGAACTATCAACTTGTCTTTTTCTGAACCACAGTCATGATTCCTCAGGCCTTATAGTAGTTCTTTTCATTTCAGAAGCTATATTTACTGGAGGGAGGGGGGAAACATATGGAAAGAGAATAAACACCTTCTTTTCTCCTCTCCCTGAGGTTCAGACTTTTGCTTTGGAATGCCATGTCACTTCTCCCCATTCACAGGCTTCCAGGGCCATTTACTTACTCAAAGTACATGTGCCTTCTTTAACCCTAACTTATCATTTTTCTTCTGGTTGGGACTGATTTTGAGGGCAGTGAAAATCATTGTAGACCTCAGACAAACAGTGTTGGATTTGGAAGTAGGTTCTAGTGGCACCGGCACCTTCTTGTAAATGAACATATGTTGGCTATTTACTGAAGTCTCTTTAGGAGACCCAACAAAATATTGTCCCATTGGTATTAAGGGAGTGTTTATAAACTCAAAGGAACAAGTGCCTATGTTTCTTGGGACACAAAGAACTCACATCCCAAATGGACACAGTCATAAAGGCAAATGATAACCAAAATTAGGCTCCTTGATCTATGTGTCATGGGATTTGTTTAGTTACACCCTGTGCTTCAGGCCTTCATAGGAAGTTGGTAATGAGTCGAATTTCTTGTTCAGTGGAAAAAACTGAAACTATCTAAAGACACAGGATATATTTTAGGGCAGAGTGGAAGTAGCAAGAGAATCAAATGATGGTATTCAGACAGACCAGTGTTTTTTTTTTTTAATTGGTCTTTAGAACTAAATAATAATAGTAATAATTTAGTCCTTCTTCAATATCAAGACTCAGCAGGAAGGTGGGGACATGCCCACAGGAAGAATTTTTTGATCCTACAAAGGAAATGGGGAAAGGTATCTTTGCAGGCTGCTACTGTTTTTCCCACTCTTTCCTCACCCAACCCCACCTGCCAGCCATCATGACTCTGAGGATGTGTCAGCATCTTGCCCAGGAAGGTGGGAACTTGTGAGAAAGTCTCTCTACTTCCTCAGAGAAAAAATAGCTAAAATAGTGATGGCCGGAAGAAAGAGGCTGATTTGAATCAGAGCCCTTACTCTAACATGGCCGCCCAGCCCTGAGGGCGGTGATGTGTATCTCTTCCAACAAGTCTGGCTTTGGTTTCAGCACACAGATTTCATAAAAGTCTCTTGAAGGTGTACTCCGCAGCTAAAGTGCAGAATTCAAATAATTTTCAAAAGTGATTGCTGGGTTGGAGTGTGTGCAAATTTCTTTGTTTTTTCAGTTAATTTTTTTGGTACATTTGAGATATACATAATGATCACATTCATCAAAGGGAGTTTGTACCTGTACACAATACATCTTGATTCATCTTTCAAACTTCTCATTAACCACTAATGTTAATTCATACCAAAGGCAAAGCATTCTAAGCCAGCTGATGCTGCTGACATTCACATTTTAAGCTACTTCAAATACTATGAAAGTTTTTGTTGGAAGCTGAGACTCAGAATTAAAAATCCGTATGTTTTAACAATTCTTTGATGTGTTAGGTGTGGGATGGTTCTTCATGGAAACTTCTGAACAAGTAGAATTAAGAGATATCAAACATGTTGCATTGCTGTGATTCAAAGATTTAAAGGCCTACATTTCTATGCATAAGGAACAAAGGGTCACTTACCACATGTTTATTCATAATATAAACTACCAGTTTATTGCTGTTGCTGTTACAAAAATAATTATTAGTGGACAAAGAAAACAAAGAAAAGAGAGTCTAGATTTTGAAATGTGTTTTGTCTTATTGTTTAATGTGAAGATCTGAAAGTGTTCAATGTCATGTATCTTACAAGACAGCAATGAAATGCCCCTCAACAGCACAAAGAGGCTGTGAATTTGTGGACCTATGTGTGGGGTCCTGAGAGTTAGAGCTTTGTTCCCTGTGCATAACTGAAGCCAAGAGTACACGGGATAGACACTGTGGAGGATAAAGTCTGCGTGCTTGTCTTCTGGGCCTTATTACTCACTGTTAATTTAAATATAGAACTACCAAACAATGCAAACTTATCATAAGTCCGGTAGAAAAGTCAAAGTAAAAGCTGTACAAGCTACATACAGTTTATTATCCTAATGTAAGTAGAACTATCTGCATATAATGTGATTTAATTTATTGTTGTTTTGTGTAGAAATTAAGAATTAATGACTGTGGATATAACCCTGTTTTGTATAATGTATTTTATTTCTGGTGCATTTAAAATATCTACTTTATTTGGTGTTTGGATATAAATGTGTATGTGTTCTTATAAATGTTTCTATTATGCAAGAATGCCACCTACTCTGACTATAACAATGTGTTCTCATTAAAAAATACATCCCACAGAAACCTTTTCATGTTTTTAATTTAACCCAAATATACATGTATTTGTGTTCTCTGAGGACTTTCTTATAGGGTTAATTTAAGTAAAAAATCAGAGTAGAAATGATGGATTATAATGTTTACAGGATACCTATGAAAGGACTGAAGAATTTCTGCCCAACAAACCCAGAATTAAGAAAATAATATATTATTAAAATAAGGAACACACTTTGAGTTGGCAGGTGATGGAATAAATCTTCACAAATAGTAACCACTCTCTTAGGTCTCTACAATTTGAGAATACTGTTTGGCATCATTGACTTGTGTTGTTCTGTCCCTTGCCCACTTTAAAGAGATCCTAAGTCCATTTTGTCACATTCAGGAACTGCCTAGGTTCCTGAATGTTAGGCAGAGGGTCCAGCTTCCAGCATTTGAAGGCATGCTGGTTGGCCCTGTCAAGTTACTCAAGGTTCCTTTTAATCTTAAAAATCACATATTATCTACAAAAAACAAACAAACAAACAAACTAAAACAAGAAAACCCAGACCCAAAACCAAACCAAAGTACATAGTGATTCCCATGGTTGGAGCAATGTTCTCCTCATGCTCTGAGATCCCTGGACTACACCAGATGCCTCTCTCACCAGGCACCTGTGTGAGGAGAGCCTGCTGAATGGTGCTGTTTGAGGGTGAGGGACAATGTGGGAGAGCTTGATAGCAGTAAAGGGTAGAGTCAGGAAACCCTCTCTCTGAAACAAATATTCCCACTCCTTTCCCATTTCCCCTTTGGGGTCGTGGACTCCTGGAATCTTTCCATACATCCCTACCACTACAGTTCCCTCTGATCTTCACGTGTATCCCAAATCTCACAGGCCAATGAGGCCCATGATTGTGATGCCTCCTGGGCTACACCCCATGGAGGAGCCCTAAGGAACTCCAAACATGGGTTTCTGGTGTTGACTTACATAGTAATTACTCTTGTTAGTGTCTTTTAAAAAAAGGCAATTTACTTAACCACCTTTTAGCATAGAACCAGTGCCAAGAAAAAGAATTCCTTTTGCAGGCCTTGTGTAGCCCTCATGATCTTTAGCTGCTGAAGCTCTTGAGGAGTGGAGGGGAGGAAGATAAACAATGGGTGGGCACAGGGAAGGCTGGTTGTATACTTTGTGTTAGTATACCATTCACTCTTCACGCTAGTTGTCATTTTTGTTTTATAGGTGGGGACACTCTGGAGCCAGACTCCTGGGGTTCGCAGTCTGGCTCTCATCTTTGTAGCAGTGAGAACTTGTGTGAAAACGAGGATAACACTAGTCCTCCCTGGCTGCTGTGAAGGCTTCAGGCCTAAAATGCTGCCTGGTACTTTGTGAAACACTCCATAAAATTGTTAATATACTTGCCTGTCTCATTGGACAAGGGGACAAACCCCATAGCTGGTGGTATTTGAGGTCTTTCAAGACAATAATAAGATTCCCTACTGGTAAAAGTCAGAACAGCACCCCGACCCCCATTGATTTCAATTTGCTTTGGTGAGAGGTAACTTTGGTCTGTTGGAGAGTGAGGTGAGAGATAAGAGGTCCCTTTTTGTGTGCAGATTCCTTAGAAAAGGTCTGGACAGGATTAAGAAGGCGGCAGTGGGGCCAGATAAGTTTCCTTCCGATGTGTTTGATTTTTTTTCCCCTCCAGGTGGAGAGCAGCATGGAGCCAAGAGATCACTGCCTCCTACCCACTCCTGTGCTCTCCACCTGGCAGAGATGGCCCTGCACTCACTCCCCAGATTTTACCCACTGGGCAGCTCTAGTTGTTTATGGCAGAACCTGCCCCCTCGTGACAGAGAGGACTTTCATGTGTCCTGAAGAACACCCTGACGGTGCTTAGTCCAAGTCTTCCATGAGTGTGCGGGCGTTGTGACCCAAGTGCAGCAGCAGCACCTCATTAAGGGTGTTAGTGAGTAGTGCATTTCCCAGTGTGAACAAAAGGGATTTTTATTTCCTGCGCTGCTGCAATGGGTGAGGAGAGATCAGGTGTCATCAGGCTGGTGGGGAAGGCCACATCAGAGTGACCTCTCTGGAACCAAGGCCACATGGTTCCTGGCACTCCCAGTGGCCTGCTCTTCCCATGCCTAGCAGCCCAGGAGACCAGGACAGAGGGGACACTGTTCTTCCAGCAGGGCTTCTGACAGTTCAGCGTGAGGTTGCATTTCAGGCTTGCTCACTCCTTCCAGATGCTCTCCAGGTGCATCTACCACTCTGTGGAGTACTCAAGGAGGGCCAGCCGCGCAGGAATGGACCCCACCCTACCCCCAGAAGGACTGTCTTGGGTGGTAGGTAGGGTATTTAATGCTTTCAGGCAACCATCTGGCAAGAGAGCCTGTGAAACAGAACTTGCCACCTAGTATCTTAACCACATGCTATTCCACTTTACAACCATTCTCAACATTTTAGTCAGAAGAAAAATGATGAGCAGAATGTGTGCCATTTCAATTTGGTGATACTAACTATTGGGACTTCTCCAGGCTAAGATCAGACTAGGCACCTTAGATATGTTTATTTAACTCTCATAACAGTTTTTTTTATTATTTTTTATTTTTAAAGTCGTAAAATACCACAGAACAAGATGGAACAAAGCCAATTGAGACAATGTAGTGAAATTGGTACAGAACTTCATAGCAGGTTACCGGAATAACAGTAATAGGTACCATTGTATATCTCGTTTTCTTCACAACAGTTGTTCTTTCAATCAGGTATAGCAAAATCAAAGGAAATACAGAACATTATATAACTTATCAAAAGAGAATATTGAATAGAGCAATGCCATTGATCAGAACAAAGCAAAACAGTGATAAAAATATTTACCTTCAAAGAGATAGTAGAAGGAAATGCCCCTTATTTGCTATATTACATATAGTCAACCTCGAAAGAGATGCTCAGATCTCTGGCTCCCACTTGCTAATGTGGGGGAGAGGATATGGATGTCTGAATCTCAGCCCGCGCACCAGTAGGCTCACAGCCACTTATCAGGGCGGTGAGCTGGCTGCTTGTTTTCTGAGTGTCCTAAGTTCCAACATCTCTCATAACAGTCTTAAGAGGTAGGACCATGATTTTCCTCTTCATCTTAGAGGTGGGTAAACTGAGGTACAGAGACATTAAGTAACTTATTGAAGGTCTCAGAGTACTAGGTGACCCAGTGGTGATTTAAAGTCACATTACTCTTTATCAATAAAGAATATCTCCTGATGGTACTGAAATAAGTTGGGTTATACATTATAATGTGTCTTTTGAGTCATTACAGTCATCTAATTGTAATCATAATTACAGCCACTGTGAAATAACTGCATTCTTTTTCAATATTACTCTTGACATTTTGAAGTTTCTTTTTGGTATTGGGAATTGAACTCAGAGCCTCATGCCTGCCAGGCAGGAGCTGTGTTGCTGAGCTATATCCTTGGCTAAAGTTTCATTTATTTAAGAGCCAGAAGTCAGAATAAGGTCTCCAAAATTCCAAAGCTTCTCCTGCTATGCAAGGGAAATTTTACAAATTAAAACCTATCATGAAAATAAAAATTTAATATTCTCATAATAGGAATCAGCAATAAAAATATAAATTGTACAGTAGGGTTTGGCTTAACTTTCTCACTGTTTAGTAAGAGACTTTGCCGAGGATCCTGGAAAACTAAAACTTTTATTTCTGCAATAATTTTCTACTATGTAAAACATGTAATTTATGCTTCCATGAAACATAAAAATTAAAAAAAAAAACATAAAGCCAAGCTGCTGGCTGCAGACAGTACCTGTACCAAACTGCTAATAACAGACAGTGGTCACTTTCAGATTTCTGCAAGTAGACCTCTCTTCCTTCATATCCAACCAGACTCCCATTCTTCTCCCCCTCTACATTTTTACTCCCACTCAACAAGTTCTTCATCAACTTTCCCTAACATGAAGAGGAAGCAACCTTGCAAATTTTCCCTTTTACTTAATTCTCACATAACTGTTGTATTACGCTTCCTAAAATGCTTGCCACAACTTGACAATGTTATGCCCTTGCTTAGTAACCTCTAGTGACTCCCATTTCCTGCAAGTCAAATTCCACATGCTGTTCCTGGTGTTCACAGGCCTCCACCCCCCCCAGCTTCTATTCAGTGTTCTTTTCAATTAATAGTGTTGAACTTGACTTATTTGAATTGGTTTCGTTCTCACCCACAAGACATTCCCTGTATTATCTTTGCCTTCACTTTTCATTCCCATTGTTCTTCCTGTCTGGAAAACCTTTGTCTTCTAATTAAGTCAGTCTGTCCTTCACCTGTACTCTGAATCCTAATTCCTCTTTAATCTACCCTGTTTGTCCTATCCTCAAATTAGCTCTGCCTTATTTGTGGGCATTTATTATTCTAAGGTAAATGGATCGGGGTGAGGGGCTGCAGCTTTGTTTTTCTGTTTAGAAAAAAAGTGGAATTAGAATGTCTTTGGATGGGGTTAATGCTCTTCAGCTTGACCAAATTCCTACACTTCCAATGTTCTCACACTCAGTTTTCTTCATCAATTTATTTTAGGACTTTGGGACTTGTAAACTGAGTGTACAGCTAATTGGGTGAACATGCAGGGCTTTGTGCCATATCTCTTATTGTCACCTTATTTGTCCTTCTAATATCACAGCCTCCAAGTGGTTGGTCTCCAAAGAATTCCTGACACTGTAGATTTGTTTCTCTCCCTTCAGCTTCTTTGTCAAGTGCTAGTTCTGAAACAAAATATTTCCTACATTTGGAGAATTATTGCCCAAAGAAACTCAATAGGGTTTTTGTAATGTCAACAATCAGTTCATCATATTTCTGCTTTGTGAAATCAGATTTTTAAAAAATTTAGTACATTCTTCATTATAAGAAGAGCTCTAGGGTTTCAGTCCCTGCTCTTCTGCTTATCAGCTGTGTGGCCTCCACAATCCAGGACCTTTTGGAGCCTCAGTTTCCTCATTTGTACAATGAGGAGGACAATAACTACTTTGTAGGGCTTTAAAGCAGTGTCTGATAAAGAAGTTCAGTAAGGAAGCCATTAATACTTCTATGGGGTAATGCCTTAAATGCCCTCAATTTCTTGGGATTTTAATGCCAAGAGTGACCCATAACTGATGCTGTGGGTCATTATCTGCATGTGACCTTAGAGCAGATATAGAGCAGACATCATATTCATTCACATCCTCATGCCATAGCCAAGGCCATCAGGCACACAGGATTGTGGGTGTGCAGCTCTTGGTTCAGAGCTTGACTGGACAGCTTAGGTCTTCTCCCACATGCTATTCCTCTTGCAGTCATCACTGCCTATAAGGCAGACACTGTGGTCATCTCTGGGGAGAGTGGTTAGACAATTTAACCTGTCATGCAGCCAGAAAATGGCAGAGTCGGGGCATAATATGGGGGAATCTGGCCACAAACCCCAAAGTGCCCTTTTGCTCTGAAATATACACTTTTGCACTTATTTTGTATCCAATTGACTTAGAGAAATCTGCTAGATAAGTACTTGCTGGCTGGTTCTTTTGAGGGCCACAGCAAACCTATGTCCCATCCCAGATTCTGAAAAGTTTATCTTTATCCTCCTTTGACAAACCTCTCACATTCTGATGATAGTTGAATGATTAACAGACCATTGGCAAAACAAACATCTCAGACCACTGACCTTTCCTTGGAAACTATTTCTCAAAATGTTGAACTTTAGACTATAATTATAAGCAACTTCTATAATGGAACAGATCATGACTTATCAGCTTATTTAAATAGCGGCAATACTGACAGTGATAATGACATGCCAAACAACTAGAGATATTTACTTGTTGGATCCTTCCAAACTATGACACTGATGATTTTTTTTCCCTCCTTATTTTAAAGCCTTTTCTAAACTTAGCTGCTTTGACATAAAGGGGAAAAAAAGCTCTGGATTCTAAATCCTGTATATCCTGCATATCAGTATGGATGTTTTGTGTCTTTTTATATCATTTCTACTCATCCATGATCCTGTATCTTCTCATTTAAGTAAGCTTTTAGCTATTTTTAGATTTTTTTTAGGAATTAACTGACACTCCGTTTCCTCTCTGTGTTATAAAAGAAACCAGACACACTGGTGATGTGTTGGAGCTGGCTTATGAGAACAAATGATTAACTTTTCAAGAATTTTTTTTTTATTTTAAAGGAACTAAAACATAACATTAAAATGAAACAAAACAAAACAGTGATTGGACAGTAGGAAGCCCACAATTATTACTATATTGCACATTGTTATCCACTAAATAGTTATCAGACGACTGGCCCCAGGCCTGCAAAGTCAACCAAACAACATAAACGTCAGGTTACTTCCCTCCTTCAGTTCTTACCATCTCAGCCTGTGTTGTGTCTGGTTGCTTATAGGTGTCTGTGGCGGGGCAGGAGGTGGAAGTAGCTTCCTTGCTGGTTCTCAGCAGCAGACAGGGCCTGTGCCAGCACACAGGGAGGCTGCTCGGCTGCCTTGCTGCTTCTCACCATCTAGTAGAGCCTCCACTGGCACACAGGGAGGCTGCTTGGCTCCCTTGCTGCTTCTCCCTGGCAGCCAGGAGGGCCTCCACTGGTGCATGAGGGTGCGGGCTACATTGCTTCCTTGCTGTTTCTCCCCATCCAGCAGGGCCATCACTCCTGGTTTTCTTATTTTTGCTGAATTCTTGAATTATCTTTCTCCATAGGCTTCAAGTTTCAGTTCAGATCCTTCCTGTGTCCATGGGTCCCACCTTTCTCCTCCTTCTCCTCCTCATGTTGCTATATTCCAGGATCTGGACACCAAAACTTGGAGAGGTTCTTTCTTTGCTGCTCATCACTCTCTAAATTTTCATGAATTTTGTGAGCTGGTTGGTGAACAGACTTTCTTTAAAAAGCAAAATTATATAAATTTACAATTAAATGAGTTTTATGAGAAACAAAGGTAACACAACTCAAAACACCTCACTTATTGTTTGATTATATTCTCTTATTCCTTATGCTGTAAGGTTATATTAATTTATCCCTCTATTTGTGTTGTAGAAATACTATACAATTATGGGCCGCTGTGTACCTTTTCCTAATTCCACATTCAGTGAGATCACATTGCTATCTTGGAACTAGCCATACTACAAATCTTTATACCACATAAATCAACAAATGATACAGATCATGACACATTCCCTCAGCCCTGTTATTAGGTGTTGACCAGTATTCGCATCATTCTTTTCTTTGACTGGGTTGATCGCTCATCAGTGATACTTCTCTGTCAGAGATAAGGAAACTGATATTCTGTGAAGTTATGTGACCTATTCAAAGTCTCTCATCTGGTAAACGGTAAACCCAGGACTAGAGCTCACAGCTTCAAAAGCCTACCTAGTGCCCTTTATGGTAGAGAAGAAAGGATACATCTAATCCTAAAATTAACTTTGAGTTTTAGGAGGCACTTCTCAGATGCATAAAAAAATGTTTTGTTCTGAGGATCTGCTGAGAGATCAAATCAGATTTCTGAGGCAGACATCCTTAAAATGCCAACAGACTTTTATGGCCACAGGTGATAGTCCCCACATTATTATTTCACAAGAAACCCTCAGTATCTTAGTGAGGCTACATGGGCATTGCAAGTTGGGGGATGGCAGAAAAGGGGAGGATGACATGGAAGCATGAGAATTATGAGGACTTGAACTACTAGAGGCTTTGCTAGTGAGCCTTCCAGGCCTCCTGCCTTTTCCTAAATTTCTAGCCCCCACCCCACCCCACATCCTAACTCAGGGCACCATGATAAAGCAGAAATGTGACAAAAATATAGACAATAAAACCTTACCACAAAATAACTGAGATACACTGGGCTTTCCAAATAAGACTTCAGCTCATACCATTTATATAACATTATCTGTTGTGGTGTTTAAAATATTATATTTATGATGCACAACTAATCTAAGCACATTCATATTAAGCAGAGGAATTTTTACAGGCTTCCCCAAAAGTAATGAATGTGATTTCCTAAAAAGAATGAAGAATTCAGCATCATTTTCCATTTTGGGAACCATTTGTGGTAAGTATATAAATCCTCGGACACCAGTCACTGTTTTATTTGTTTATTTAGGCTGTACTGGGGATTGAACCTAAGACTTTCCCACTAAGCTACATTCCCAGTCCTTTTTTTCTTTTGAGATGGGGTCCCACTAAGTCACTTAATGGAGTAGGCTTGAACTTGTGACCCTCACGCCGCAGCCTTCCAGAGTGCTGGATTAAAAATATGTGTCACTACACCTGACTTCTTTTTAAATCTCTCATAGGACAAAAAGTATTTTAATATTATTTTTTTCTATGAAATTGATAACATGAGTGAAATAATTGATAAAAAATTAATGACTTACCTCATGTTTTGAGAATCTTGTCTGCATAGTCTACTGCCCTCAACAACTGGTATTTTTTTTTTATCTCCTCTCACTGGTCACTCATGCTCAGGGATTTTGGCTGTTTCCACAATGGTATTTCTGATTCACTAGTCTCCATATTATATCCAACCTCCCACCATTCAAACTTTACCTTCTTTTCTATTTTAGGAACTCGGGTACATCCTAAAAATTTCCCTCATCCACCATAATACAGTGTTAATAATAGGGTGCCTGTCTGGATGCAGTATTAAATTAAAAAGTGCAGAAAATGTTTTCCCTGGTAAATTGTAGATGTGGATATTCAGATTACTATGATCCTCTGAATTTCTCTTATATATACAAGTGCAGGACTGGGAGCAGGCAAGAAAGGACGCAGAGTTCATACGGACTTCATTAGCCCTCTGGAGAGTGGCAGTGGGGGAAGGGCGTTATTTACATATTCATACAAGGGGTGATCAAGACCTACAGGGAATTAAAAAATGATTGCAGTTAAAAACACTGTGTCATTAACCCCCCTCAAAAAACTCCCCCTCACTTCACACACTTATCCCATTGTTCTTGCCACTTTTAGAAGCAGTTCTTGAAGTCTTCTGTTGTGTCTTTCTTAATGAGCTGTGATCAAAAGTACAGCAAATGCCGCTGCACAGTTCCATCCAATGGAAAGGTAGGCTCCTAAAAACATTATGGGGTGTCCTCAACCACCTCATTCTTGGGCTCTGGCATCATGTGGCTCCTGGCTCTTCCCCAAAGCAAAATGACTATGAAACGTAAACATTTTGAATCCCTTTAGGACAATGAGGCAGCCACAACAGAGCAACCAAAGATAGGAAAAAGACTTTCAGACCTGCTTCAGAAAGTGGCTAGAGTGACAGGAAAAGTGTGTTCAAAGCAAAGGGGAGTATTTTGAGGGGTATTCATGGCAATACGGCTTTTACCATAATAAAATTTTTAAGAACTTTACACACCTTGTGTGATTCTCCTCACTATCATTACATTCAAGTGAATCCTGGGTAGTGTAGCAACCTAGCTTATATTGTTTAGTTAGCAGAGAACACAATGAAGAAGAAATCTCCCTAGATCATCTAGATAGACTTCATAGCACTGTGCGCATATGTCGCGTAGAAGATTCAGAGTGTGGGTACACACTACCTCATTGAAGGCTGCTTTCCCGTTTCTTTACTACATTTGGTGAGGAGGATTTGTGACACGACTTGGACTTCTCACCCTTTGCTTGAAAACCTAGCGGCAACTCGACTATACTGGTGGGTCCCCATGGGCTTCATTCTTTAAATCCCTATTGAACATGTACAGGAGACATTCCTGCAGCCTACTTAGGAAACTTTCTTGAAGAACAGTCATCACATTTTTGAAAAATTATGGTGGCAGCTGATCCAAAATCTTGGCCTTGAACTTCAGCCAGTGTTTTCATGACTCCAAAGTGTCCTGCCAAAACAAAGTAATTGCACAGCTGACAGAACCTCTCTTGTTACCTCTTAGGAATGACCATAATTTATAGCCAGCAGTGCCAATGAGGGTCTCCCGTGAACATACAGCAACTCTGGGTGCATTTCAGTGAGTCATTTCAGGGCTTTCCAACCTTCTCATATTCACCTTCACAGGGAAACACGGAATTCCTTGTTTGTGGAGAATGCGGCCACTGATAAGAGCTCTCTTTTTATGGTTACCACGACCCCCCTTTCTCCTTCCAGGTGCCCCTTGGTTTCCTGACCCAACAGTGTGGTGTCATTTCTTGAGATCTCCAATTTTTTCTTGCAGATTTCTGTCAGGCATATTGGCTTGCATTTTGCTGCTGGGTCTATGACCTAAACCACCTGGTTGATTTCTGATACTTCTATTGATCATATTTTCTACATGGGCTCTGGTTTATGACCACTGTTCAGACTCCCACCTCTGTCTCTTAGCTCTGAGATGCTTTATTTTTAGTGCTTTGTTATCATGCAGTTTCTCACTATCTGAATGTTTTGAATGATTTTCTTTCTGCAAATTCATGGGAGCATTTGTGTCCACCTACAGAAAACTCAAGTGGGTACCCAGATCTTCCCGACTCAGCAGGCCACTCCGCTGTTGGCATTTAGCTATTGGGTAGAGCACTTTTTCTTAATCTTCTTAGCATCAACAGAGGCAAATCATATGAGCTGCATGCCTTGAAATTTCACATATATTCTAAGGAATAAGTCTGTGGTGTGCAAGAAGTCCAAGAGTGACAAGATCAAAACTTAATAGAAAGGAGGTCTTACACATTTGATCCCTCTTACATTCTTTTTTAAAAAAATTTATTTAGAGAAAAAATGAAACAGAAAGAGGATAGAAATAATACAAAATTTCAAAAAAACAAAACACAGTAAGATATCACCAGTTGACAATTAAGTATTTTCCTTTTAGAAGTAGTTGTTCAAGTTACAAAAGTAAATCACACAAAGTAGACATTTAAACAGTGAGACTTCAATCAGCTCTGTTCATCTATCCAACAAAAAACTTAGTATTATGGTCATCAATCCTACACACTCAAACATACATGCAGTTATATCCTTTAGAATCCTTTCCTCTCTCTTTTTTACAATAACTATAATCAATTTTCATAAACTGTTTAGAAGTTCTACACATGTATAAGTCTCTACATGCATACCTAGCTTTTCTGTATTAGAGGGAAAAACAAACCAAAACAAGTCAGCAATACAAATTCTTAGAGAAACAAGAAATGAGAAGGACATATAAAACTACATACTAGGTGATCTACAGTTGTCACCATGATGTCTCCTGTTATTTTCATTAAAACTGTCTATATCATCAGGCACAGTATAATTAAACTTAGTGGTACATAGCACTATTAATAAAAACCAAACATTGGAGACATTATAGGACTTCAAAGGCAGTTAAGAATCAAATCAGAATGGGTATCCTATTGTATCCTGCCATCCCCAGAGTAGTTGCCCCTACTCCCAGACTTGACACCCTCAAGCATACATACCCGATTTGAATAAAATCAGTCAATACAAAACAGAGATATAGCCAATCTTTGCCTCATCTCTGCTATGCTATTTTTCTGTCATTGTTGTTTGTTTGCTTTTCTCCTTCATTCCACTGTCTGCCACTTTCACTGAGGCCTTTCTGCCATCGTTTCTGGAATCCTAGTGATTTTCTTCTCTCTCTCAAGAATGTCCTTCAGTATTCTTTGCAGGGTTGGATTGGTGGTCACGAACTCCCCCAGTTCCTCTTTGTCATGGAAATATCTTCTCTCTACATTAATTTTGAGAGACAGTTTTGCAGGGTACATCAATCTGGGTTGGAGGTTATTTTCTTTCAGGGCTTGGAATATTTCGCTCCAAGCTCTTCTTGATTTGATAGTTTGCATCAAGAAGTCCACTGTGATTTTGATGAGTTTTCCTTTATAGGTAATCTGTTTCTTTTTTCCGACTGCTTTCAATATTCTGTTCTTGTGATGGATTTCTGGGATCCTGATTATTATATAATTATAATTATAATAATTATAATTATTATAACAGATCTGGGTGTAGATCTGTTTTGGTTGTAGCTGGCTGGAGTTCTGTATGCCTCATATATCTGAACACTACTTCTGTTTCCTATGCTTGGGAAGTTTTCCTTAATTATTTCTGTGAATAGCCTTTTTATTTCATTTGTATTTGTCCCTGCTTCTTTGTTCATATTTTTTATTCTTAAGTTATAAATCCTCTTGTTGTCTTCTAGCCTTTGTATCATTACTTCCTGGTTCCTTGTTATTTTTAAGAGATCCTTCTTTTTGTGATCATACATTGCAAACCTATCTTCAAGTTTGAAAAGTCTGTCTTTAGTTTCTGGCAAGAAGTTTTGCCAACTTTCAATGGAGTTTTTAATTTCCAGATATTCTCTTTGGATCTGTTTCTTGTATTCCAGATTTTGTTTATATTCTTCATCAAAGGCTTCTCTCCTTTCTCTGGGTTCCTCTATTCTTCCATTTGTATCTTCTTGAGAAGTATCCAGTGTTTCTTTTATTAATCTTCTTATATCTTGCTTCACCTGAGTTAGAATTTCAGATTTAAATTCGTTGATGAGGTCATGGAAGTATTTCTTTATTTCCGATGAGGCCGTGTCTGCTACTGCATGTCTACTGCCCTCAATCTCCTCTGTACTCACCCCTCCAGGGCTTTTTTCCCTGGGTCAGCAGTTGAAGGCCTTTTTCTGTTTCTCTCTCTTGTCATGCTTCTGGTTTCCCTCAGGCAGGTGAACAGTGGAGGTGTCCGGACCTTTACGTACTGCCTCAAGTCCCTCTGCAGCTTACTGGCTAGGGCAATGCTGCCCTCCCCTGTCTGCTGTTGATCTGTGAGGTGCACCTGGGGGTGGTGTTGTGGGCTGGCCCTTCCTCTCTCTACCATTGAGTGACTTCAACATGTTAGACTGTGCCCTGTGAATATCATAGGTTCGTCCCTGGCTGTTGGGTCCCTATCAGGGGCATGGCCCAGTCCAAGCATATCCCACCAATCCACTTTGGGCCAGGAGCCACCAACTGAAGCCACCTCAGCCATTGATTCAAGCCTGACTTGCTCAAATCCCATATGTCATCTAACTGGTGATCTTGCTCAGGGAAATCCATTTCCCAGCACTCACCCATGTCGGTGCAGCTCTGCTTGCTGTCTCCACTCCCTATTGCAGTGCCTCCTCCCACCAAGGGTCTCTAGCTCAGCAACCCCCAGCCCCGCTCTTGGCAGGGCCGCAACCCCAGCTTGATTGTGAGTCGCTGGACTCCATAACACACCCAGCACAGCTACCAGATCCTGCCCAGCTCCAGCCCTCCATCCACACTTCTTCTTCTTCTTTCTTAAACTTTATTTGTTTTCTTTTTTCCTCAGTTTCTTCCTGGGTTGTGAGAATTCCTCTCCTTTTGTCCGGTCCTCTCCATGGTGTCAGATTCCAGCATTTGAGTTGTTTTTCTCAGAGAGGCTCTCTATGGTGCTACATCTCAATCAGCCATCTTGGATCTCCCCTGATCCCTCTTATATTCTAAGGTTATTATTTCTTCATTTACACTCTGCATCCCTAGTTACTGGGAAAGACAGACAACCTAGACCCTTTAAAACTCTGCATTCCTGCATCCACTCATTTTTCTGTTGTTTGTGAGGAAGTGTCCCACCTAATCTCTCCTGTAATTAATAGCCAACAGAGGCGTTGATAATGAACCTCTCTCCTATTTGTTAGGAAAAAAAATACAAAATTTACCGTCTTAACTATTTTAAGTGTACAGTTCAGGAGTGTTAAATATCTGCACATTGTTGTGAACCAGCCCTGTACATCTTTTTCATTTGTAAGTCTGAGACTTTATGCCCATTAAACAAGGTCTTCTTTCCTCTCACCCCAGCTCCTGGTTGCCAGAATTCTACTTTGTGTTTCAATGAACTTCAGACACTTTATGTAAATGGAGTCCTATGGCATCTGTCCTTTTGTATCTGACTTATTTCACTTAGCATAATGTTGTCAGGATTCACCCACATTGTAGCATGTGACAGGATTTTTCTTCTTTTTAAATGCTAATTAATACTGCATTGTATGTGTTACCACATTTTGTTTATCTACTCATCTGGTGGTGGACATTTGGATTGTTTTCACCTTTTGGCTATTGTGAATAGTGCTATTATATGAACCTGGTTGTGCAAATATCTCTTGGACTCTCTGCTTTCAGTTTTTTTTTTTTTTTTTGCTATATAGTCAGCAGTGGGGTTGCTGAATTAAAAGTAGTAGCTCTACTTTCAATTTTTTAGTGAACATTCATACTGTTTTTCACAGTAGTTGTACTCTTTTCCAGTCTTACTATCAGTACACAGGAGTTTCAATATCTCTACATTGTTAACTCTTGTTATTTATCTTTATTATTATTGCTGATATTAACCATCTTCATGGGTGTAAGTTGGCAATATTTTTCTTATACTTTTTTAAAAGTTTATTAGTACATTTTAAGTATAATAATCACATTCATCACAGGGAATTTATATCTGTATATTGTTTTTTGTGCTACTGGGGATTGAACTGAGGGCCTTATGCATACTAGTCATGCTCTCTACTGCCGCGCTACATCCCCAGTCCTTTTCTTATACTTTGTTACACAATCCCTGAAATTTTGACATTTTAAAATTAATCTCAGCTGGGTGTGGTAGAACAGCTGGGCAGGTGGTGCACACCTGTCATCCCAGCTCTCAGGAGGCTGAGAAAGGATCATTGCAAATTGGAAACCAGCCTGGGCTACAAAGTAAGCTCAAGGCCAGACTGAACTTCATAGTGAGACTCTGTCTCAAAAAGAACAATAAAATAAAATAATCCAATCAGTCAACACTAAATGTATCACTTCAACTTTTGAAGGCAGATGAGATTCAAACAATCTTCAGGTTGAGAAGAAGTTTTGAAAAATAGAGTTTTCCAATCCAGAATAGAAAATATCCAGAATAGTCATGTTTGGTTTTCATCTAACACTGCCACTCAGCTAAGAGTCATCACCAAATTCTACCTGGTTTCATTACATAAAGTTGTAGAGCTTTCATTATAAGCCTTTTGTGTGTGTTCCAATGATAGAAAAACCACTTCATTTTGGCTTTCACTTTTATTCTGAGAGCTCATCATAGGGTCATTGGGTCACACCTTTTATATTTTTGGATTAGACCAGAATTATAATACACTCTCTACCAATCCTAGGTTTTGGTCTCTCTTCATCCAAAGTGATTGTCTTTCTTTGGACATCAAAAAGTCTGCTTTGGTGACCTTGAAGGAAGGACCATGCAACATATCATTTTCATCTCAAATGATTTCCTTGGTTTTCAAATGTTATTTACAGTTGGTGTGGAATCAGAGTCTGATGCATTTAGCTTGGAAACTTTGAGTTTTAGTTAATGTTATGCCATGTCCAATGAGGGAAAGAGAGACATACCTTTGGATATTTCATGTTGTCTGTCAGCCCAGTGTACTTCTCTAATATGTAATGTGTGGGCTCTAAACTAAAAAATCATACCTCTTATATTCCCTGTCATTTCCTTATTGCTTCTTGATTAAGTCAGCAAAGTACATAGCAAGGCGAGAATGTATGACTCATGATTAATGAATATTTTATTTTATTGAGGGATAGCAAATAGGCATAGCAATGTGTCAATCTATGCTTGACCAAACACAAACATTTCAGTCACATACAACTTAATGGTTTTGATTTTGAAACTTATTGACTGATGGTGTTTTTCAAGTAAGTCTGTATGGAATCATGACAATTCTTGGCTAACTGAGTAGGACAGAGGTTCTTAAAATTGTGCCCTCCAATAAGGCAGCAAATGCCTTGAATCTTTTCTTCTTGCAATTGAATTGAAAGGTCTTTGCAAAAATACTCTTTTTAAAAAAATTTTTATTTAAAGAGAAAAAAAGCATGTAAAGGGTAGAGATAATACAGAATTTCAGAAAAAAGATAAACAATAAGAAATCACTAGTTGATAAATTATGTATTGTCCTCTTAGAAATAGTTGTTCAAGTTACAAAATTAAAGCATACAAAGTAGATCATCAAACAGTGAGAGTGTAAATGGCTATGCATACCTGAGTCTCTACATGTATTTTGATCCTTTCTGTATTAGAGGGAAAAACAAAACTGAGTAAGACAAGACAAAACAAATCCCTATAAAAACATGAAACCAAAAAGTTGTATAAAACCACAGTACAAGGTGATCTACAATGATTGCTGTATTGTTTCTTATTATTTTCAATAGAATTGCCTATATCATCAGGCATAAATGAATATAGCAGTATAATTGAATATAGCAGTACATAACAATATTAGTAAAAAATAAAACATTGTAGACAATATAAAACTTCAGAGGCAGGTAATAATCAAACCAGAGTGGATATTCTAGTGAATCTTGTCATCTTAAGTGTAGTTGCCTATACTCTCAGACTTGTTACTATCAATCATAACAGCTTTGAATAAAATCTGTCAATACAAAACAGTGATCTAACAAACCAGATTTGATTACAATCAGTTATAGTAAAACAGTATAGGTTTTACAGAGCTTTAGATTTACTTAATAGGAAATTAAGGATGATTACCATACTATATCCTGTTATTTTTGGGATTACTCTTTGTACTCTCAAATCTAGTGCAGGTTGAATGACTGGAACAGAATATAATACATCTAAGCAGAATAGTGTGAGTAATGTGGGTTTTTAAATCCTGGTGCACTATTAACAATATAATGTATCAAGGCCATCTATGTTAGAGATTATAGCCAACCTTCTCTGCCTCATTTCTGCTATGCTATTTTTCTGCCTGTTTGTCTACTTTTCTCCTTCATTCTACTGCCTGCCCCACTCATTGAGGCCTTTCTGCCACTGTTCCTAAAATCCTGGTATTTTTTTTCTCTCTCTCTAGAATGTCCTTGAGTATTCTCAGTAGGGTTGGATTGGTGGTCACAAACTCGCCCAGTACCTCTTTGTCATGGAAGCATCTTGTTTCTCCATTAATTTCTAGTGACAGTTTTGTAGGGTACATCAATCTGGGCTGGAGGTTATTTTCTTTCAGGGCTTGGAATATTTAGCTCCAAGCTCTTCTTGATCTGATGGTCTGTGTCGAGAAGTCCATCGTGATCCTGATGGGCTTACCTTTATAGGTAATCTGTTTCTTTTCTCTGATGGCTTTTAATATTCTGTTTTTATATTGAATTTCTGGTATCTTGATTATTATATGTCTGGGTGTAGATCTGCAAAAATATTCTTATGGAAATTAAGGATCAAAATGAGGGCATGTTAGGTAATAGCTCAATAAAATATTGATATGGAAAGAAAAAATTTTAAATTTTATTTTAAAAAGAATAAAACAAAAGAGGACAGAACAAAGCAAATCAGAACAGAACAATATAAGCAACACAGCACTTCACAACTAGACAACCAGATATTAACAGTAGCTACCATAATGTCTCTTTCTTTCAAATAGTGGAGCATACCTTCACATACAATAATATCAAACATAACAAAATAGTATAGAACCATTAAGAGAATGAAAGTATTACAGGACATTCAATACCATATCACAAGAAAATTTTTTTTAATGACCCAATTCATGATAAGCACAAGTTGGAAATCTTTAAAGAAAATTCAGTGGGAAAAAGAAAGATGATATCAGTATTATTTAAGCTAATTGAGTGTGTGTTTGTGCCTTCCACTACTTGTAGCCTAAAGTGTCCCAAACTATGCAGCTATGCGTAGGGGTAAATATTTGACCAGATTACAATGGAAAACTTCTAAGGGATTTTAGCAAAACTGTGACATGGAAAGATGTGTGTTAAAAAAAATCTAGTTTTAATTGTGTGTGGATTGAATTGTAAGAGTTTAAGCATAGATACAAGAGGGAAAGAAGGCCATATTTTGAGGGGATAGATTCTGAAAGAGTAGATTCTAAAGTAGACCTTGGAAGTGTTGAGTATAAGGGATCTTTTAATTTTTCTAGTGGACATGCCAAGGAATCAGTTAAGTGTATGCATCTGGAACTTAGAAGTGAGACCAGGGCTGAAGAGAGAAAACCAGGTATCATTAATGTCAGGTGCATTCATCCACATCTGTGACTTCAGTGACTGGTTGGACATTTTGAAAATAAAATAATCTGATCTACAACCTGATAAGTTGGGTAGCTCAGGTCAGCTATCAATGGCAGATAGGTATTCAAATAATTCTTAATTTGCAAAGAAAATTTCAGCATGTTATCTTCTGAAAGATTAAAAAATGTCCAGAATAATCATGCTTTCTTTTCTTTTTTTAAAAATTTTATTTAAAGAGGGAGGAAAACAAAGCAAAACAGAAAAAAGGATAGAAACAATATAGAATTAAAAAAAATAAACAGTATGAAAGCACTAGTTGGTGCATTACATATTGTCTTCTTGGATATAATTGTTCAAGTTACAAAATTAAAGCATACAAAGTGGACATTCAAAGAGTGAGGCTGCAAACAGTTCTGTTCACTGATCCAACAAAAACTTAGCAACATGGTGATCAGTCCTATGCACTTAAATATACATGCAGTTATATCCTTTAGAGCACTTTCTTTGCCTTCTTTTGCTTTTCAAGTTCATTATCTGTATAGTTATATTATGTTTCAGGTTGCTCAGTACCTTAGTGATCTGTCTTGTTGTTGTTATTTACTTTTAAAATTTTTTCTTATTTATTATTTTTTGTTTTATTTACTTTATTTTATTTTGTTTTATTTAATTTAATTTATTTATTTTATTTTGAAAGTAATAAAATACAGCAGAACAAGACAGGACAATGCCAATTGAGGCAGTGCAGTGAAATTGGTACAGAACCTCACAGCAGGTTACCGGGATAATAGCAATAGGTACAATAGTATATCTAGTTTTCTTCACAATAGTTGTTCTTTCAATCAGGTAGAACAATATCGAAGGAAATACTGAAATTATAAAAACAGAATATTGAATAAAGCAATACCATTGATCAGAACAGAGAAAAACAGAGATAAAAATATTTGCCTTCAAAGAGGTGGCAGAAGAAAATCCCCCTTATTTGCTGTATTGCATATAATCAAACTTGAAAGAGATGCTCAGATCTCTGACTCTCACTTGTTAGTGGTGGGGGGAATGAGACGGATATTTGATCCTTAGCCTGAATGCCGGTAGGCTCACAGTAGCCCACCAGAGTGGTGAGCTGGCTGCCTGTTTTCCCAGCGCCCCAAGTTCCAACATGGCATGGATCTCAGGAAACGCTGATATGGTTCTTGTCCTGGGGCAGCCGCAGCTTGGGAGGCCACAGCCACTTACCAGAGCAGCCAGCATGTTGGCTGCCTGCTTTCCCAGTGCCCCAAGTTCCAACCTCATGCTTTATTTTCACTCCAAACTGCCACTCACCTCATGTTTGCCACCAAATGCCACTCAATTTCATTATTAATTAAAAGAGTGAGTTGATGTAGAAAGATGGGCATGGAATTAATGCTTGAGGAATTAATCTTGAGTGTTTAGTGGCTGGATAGATATGAGAGAATGGATCTCTGAAGAAGACAGAATGAGAGATAAGCCATAGATTTTTACTTTAGAACTCAAAGATAAAGAATTGGACTTGATTTATTAGAATCCTTCCAATTCTGAAAACCTTGATTCTAAGATAACTGATTGAGATATTAATAGTAAATACCAATGTTATTTTTAATCCTGCCAATCACAGGTAATCCCTTCTACTTTTGAATTTATATTATGTATTATCCATACTATTCTTCTGGTATATTATACCTTGTTTATGGTTATGAGTGAATATATATCATTTCTACTATTGTGTTAGTTCTTATAGGTCAAGTATTACATTTATTTATTTCTATACCTCTCTACCCAAATTACTATCTCTAAGTTGGAGTGGTTTTTTTTTCATATTTCTTGTCTTTTTTGCTAGCATCAGTTTCATTTATTTATGGCATAAGTGCTTATAAAGTAAATTATTATACATACAAATTAACAGCCAGACTAAAAGGAAAAATATGTAAAATTCATCAATTATATTAAATGAAGATATCTTTTTAGATACATTGTCCATGCTGAATTCCAATAACTTTTTAAGTCTTTTTTCCTATTGTTAATTTTTATTTTGTACTTTATTTATACAGTGAGTTTTTCCTATTAGAGAAACCATGTGATACTAAGCTTGTGTGTCTGATTTACTTCACTTTACCTGATGATCTCCAGATTCCCCCATTTTCCTACAAATAACTCAAATGTATTCTTCATTATGGCAAGTAGTACTCCACTGTGTGTAAATACCACACTTTCCTTATCCATTCATCTGTTGGTGGACCTGTAGGCTGCTTCCAAAATTTGGCTATTATGAATTGTGCTGCTATAAGCATGAGTATGAATGTACCCTATAATCTGATTTTTTTCTTTTTTTAAAGTTTTATTTAAAGACAAAAAAGCAAAACAGAAAAAGGGGTAGAAACAATACAGAATTTCAGAAAAAAAATAAGCAGTAAGAAATCACTAGTTGATAAATTACACACTGTCCTTCTAGACATAGTTGTTAAAGTTACAAAATCAAAGCAAAGTGGACATTCAAACAGTGAGACTGCAAAGAAGTTCAATAATCCAGTAACAATTTAGCAACATGGCCATCAATCCTACACACTCAAACCTACATGCAGCCATATCCTCCAGAGCACTTTCTTATCTTCTTTTTACTTTTTAAGTCCATTATCTATTTAGTTATATCGTGTTTCAGGTTGCTCAGTACCTTACTGACTTGTTTTGTTGTTGTTATTTACTTTTTAATAACCTTATATAATTCTGTTGCCTTGTTTTTGAGTTTCTTCTCATCCATGCTCCATGGGTCAGCTTTGGTGGAGTTGGGAGATTTTTGGAGGTATTTTGTTACTTTGTTATCTACTTTTTTTTTTGAAGGTAGCAAAATACAGCAGAACAAGACCGAACAAACCCATGCGACTGCAGTGCAGGGAAACAACACAGAACCCCAGAGCAGGTCACCAAGACACGAGCAATGGGCTCAGTAGTACATCCCATTCTGTCCACATTAGCTGTCCTTTCAATCAGGTAGAGGAAAATGGAAGGAAATATCGAACTTATAAAAATAGAATATTGAATAAAGCAGTACCATTAATCAAAACTGAGCGAAACAGTGATAAAAATATTTGCTTTCAAAGAGATGGTAGAAGGAAATCCCCCTTACTTGCCACACTGCATACATTCATCCTCCCAAGAGATACTCAGACCGCCGGTGCCGACTTGCTAACTGGCAGGTGGTGGCGGGGGATGGATCAATGTCTGCTCCTTAGCCCGTGCACCGGCAGACTCCCAGCTGCATACCAGGGCGGCAAGTAGGCTGCCTGTTCTGCCAGCGCCCAAAGTTCCAACATGATGCAGAGCTCAGGAATCGCTGATAGTTCTTACCCTGATGCACCGGTGGCTTGCTAGGCCCCCAGCTGCTTACCAGGGCTGTGAGTAGGCCACCTGTTCTCCAGCGCCCAAGTTCCAACATCTATAATCTGATTTTTAAACTGCTTTTTGAAAAAAGTGCTGTGCTTATAGTTGAAAATCAATCTGTTCTTTAGTGAATGAATGTTGGTAAGTAAGTACTGAGTGAAATTACTAAAAATTTTCTTTTGTTGAATTCTTAGATGTGATTTAGAAAGTCTGATTGAACTCAGAGGTAAATAAAAAGTCCATGGATGAGCTTTATGGGTCACAAGTCACAGAACATACCCTTGGAATTCTTCAGCTGGTGAGCATGCAGCTGTGTCTGGTTAAGGTTGTAAGATCATGGCCAATCATAGACCCACAGACTTGTGACTCAATCAGATAAGAAAACACACAGAAGGTAAAATAGTCTTTATCCTGACCAGGCATTCTTATATTTCCAAAGCCGATCATGTTCCTGTCTTTTGTGGTCCTCCCAGATTGCAAAGCACATTTTAAAAGTGGGTTTAACATGAAAGACCATCATCATCTCCAAGACTGCCAATTCTCAGCTTGGTCTTACTCTAGTTCAGGTTTGTGATTGTGTTATTAACTGATGCGCATTCTCACAACACATTTAACATTCAGTTGAATCAATTATAAAATTTGAGAGTTGCCAAAGAGTTGATCCACTGTTCCTATGATCCAATTGCATAAAGCACAGAATGGAGGTGAAATGAAATCCACATTTATCAAAATCATTTATTTTCTTGGTCTTTAACATTGTTATATCTTTTGACAAGAAAAACATACATGCACATGTTTTTGTTTTATCTATCTATGTATCTATATATATTTCCAAGAAATTATGAATTTGAATATTATTAGATCACTTACAATTATCAATTTAAGATTAAGAAAAAATTATTTACTTATCTCAGGTATTGGGTTTTTAAGAAATCTAGATTGGATCTTCTATTTTCACATATCCAATAGTTCCTCAAAATTGCCTTTTATTAAGCCAGCAGCTCTTAAATTATGCTAAACCCACACAAAGTACTATTTAATAATACAGGGGACAGAAAGCCAGATAGGTCTGGTTTTTTGTATCAGTAGTTTCTTTGTTGTGGAAAGATGTCAGTTCCCAAATTCTTACTACACTGTACAGACTTGTGTACCTTAGGCAACTTTATAGCTCAAATCCTACTCCTTGGGGACTTATAAATCCCTGCGGAATTTTTCAGCAGAGTTCTATTACTTAGTTTATTCATGGATTAGGCTTGTAAGAGTAGATTCATTCTAAGGCTCTAATGAGCAGAGGTTTTTTTTTTCACACTGGCAAGAACACTTGCTTCTGTTTTTCCACATTCAGCTTGCAATGGCTTCAGAATTTATGTTCCCAGTTATATCCCCCATTGACTTTGAAAGCTTAGAAAATACTTACTATGGTTCTTCCCAGAGTCCAGCACTATTCAAAGCATTTCTTTATGTAGTATTAGAAAATTGAGATTCACAAACTGTTTCATATGATCTTGTTTCTCTGGTTTACTTCTAAGAACATTGGCTCTGCTCTTTCAACTAACCAGAAGTCAAGACAGCAGTCTAATAACTAAGCAATGTCTGTTATTAAGGGTGGAGAGCATAAAGAGGATTTCCATGCTGTTTTTCAGAGCTGGACTGAGGTAAGTTCATTTTTCTTTTACTACTAAAAATTTGTATTAGATTTTTTTTAAACAAAAAAAAGTCTTTGGGAAATTTAGTGTAATGTCCATGAAAAGAAGCTGGGAAGTACTAAAGGTCTCATTGCCCAATTGGCTGGGTATGCAAGTATCATGTCTGTGGCTGATCTGAGCCATTTTATTTCAGTCTCTTCTAGGGGGTTATCAGGATATAGGCTCTTACTGTTACCTTAGAGCTAAATTTTATGTTAAGTTTAATACTTACTCATTTCTGTCCCATTATTTCCAAACTTAATTCTTTCTGATTCACTTCAGTTCAAATAAACTTCCAAGTTATGTTTCTACTTTCAAACAGTAGGACAGAAATTTACCTACTTGAAAGGTCCTTTCAAGTTTTGCAAGTACAAAGGCTTCATTTTTTAGATGATAAAATGCAGGTGCAGAGGAGTGATGAGAATTGCTAGTTATGAATTTGCCTTGTTTCTAGGTCTTCCAATTATTGACTCAACTATGTGGCAGAAGAGGTGACATAATCCAAAGCATAGGTCTGAATAGTTTGCTCCCTCACTGTATGACCATGTATTGACCTTCTGTTATGTGGTAAGTGTCATAAGTATGGTGTTGTTAATAGTTGATACATTGTGTCAACTTGAAAAGTCTAAAAGTTTAATTAAATGAGTCAGCAGGGGACCAGGGTCCTCACTTTGCAAACATCCTCATCCTGTGCCAGAGGAGCGTACAGAGATGGTATGAGTGCTACACCTTCCCTGGGGCTGGAGTGTAGCCTGCTTTTAATATAAGAGAGAAAAAGAAGCTTGTTTTCCCCTTTCTGTTCTTGCTGCTTTTGCTGCCTTAAACTGTTGACCTTGTGGAATGCCACCCTGCTTTGGAGTCAACTGATTATAGAATAAAACCTTCACAAACAATGAGCTAAATAAACCTTTCCTTCTTTAATCTTGCATGTTGAATATTTTGTCTCAATAACAACAACAGCAACAACAACAACAACAACAACAACAAAAGTAATAGTCTATGCTATGTGGCAAGTGCCATGAATATGGCATCTTAATAGAGGACATGTTTACAACCCACAATTCCCAAGGGTCAGAAGTCTGATGAAGGTTTAGGTATAGACTCCCAGGCTTCAGTAATCAAGTATCAGCCAGACTATGATCTCTCTTGGAAGATCTGTGGTGGAAGTATCTGCTTCCAAGCCCACTCAGATTGTTAATAGAATTTATTTCCTTGTTGCTATAAAACTGAAGGCTCTAGCTTCCTTTTTCCTGTTGACTAGAGATGGTCCTAAGCTCTTCTACATCCCCTTGGCATCTGTACCTCCTCACATACTCCCTTCCTTCTCCAAGGGAGCAAGGGAGAAAGTCTCTAGGGAGATGGAGTCTTGTATGATTTAATATAATCACGAAGTGACAATACATCACTTTTGCCATATTTCATCTTTTACAAGCAAGTCTTAAGTAGCACTCTAACTCAAGGGGAGAAGAATATACGAAGGCATGGATACCAGAAGATGAAGATCATCAGGGATTGTCTTTGGATCTGCCACTACAACCCTAAATTAGGAATTTACTTGGGCTTGCATAGTGATGAATACCAGGCAATAATAATGCTACTGGTCACTATTAATTTGAAGATATATTTCTAGTCTTGTGTTTCAGAAATCTACCTCCTTATCATTCAATAACTTTATCATTTTTATCAATGTTTCCAACTGGCAAATCTTTCACATTTATTGGTGAATGAGATCAGAATATTAGCAAGTCAGTTGGATGATATAGTTGCTTCTAATTTTATTTCCCTGCTGATGTAATGGGGATAGTAGTTTTCATATATAACGAAATGATTTTTCTATTTGAACTTCCCTGTGTGTAACCTTCTCTTCTTTAGTCAGAGTCCTCTTGTTGCTTTAGAGGAAATTAGGATAATTGCAGTAGAATACAAAGACAAAGGCCTCTGTTTTTGAGGAATGAGGGAAAGTTTGCCCCTTAAATCTATAAGAAGGAGAAAAATGGGATGTGGGAAGTCAAATGCTAGGATCTTGAGGGATTTCCTTTAAGGTCAGAAGTTCAGAAGCTACAGAAATATTCAGATAGGTTTGTGGAAACCAATGATATTGTAGATGATTGTTTAGTTTCCATAGGTGTAACCTGAGGTAACCTGCAAGCTTCAGATGTTAGCTTCACACTTGTCTGCACAGACATAATTTCCAATCTGTGTCACTCACAGGAAGGCAGATTGAGAGGTGGCCCCAAGGTATCACTCAGCCTCCTGTGATCTGTTTTTTTGTTTTTTACAGCCCAGAAATTTGCAGATGGCCCAGGGAAAGCACAAAGAGATGCTGACAGAACTTGCACTCAATGGAAAGATTCTCAGTGATGATGTTTACTGGAGCCCCGTGACCCTGAAAAACAAGCATGGTTAAGAAACCTCCTCAACCCTGTGTATTCTGAGAAAGGGTTGATTGCAAAAGCCATTCTTCCCTTTTTCTGCTTAGATAAGTCTCATGGATACCATCTGTTTAGCTATGGCAAGAACACATACAGAACTTCCAAATCCCCAGTCTTTGCCTCATAAATGATTAGCTGAAGTGTGAGTGTTCAATCATCTGTCAGAAGGAGATACTCATTAGTCACACTTGGGTTAGGAGTCCTTCCTACCCCCAGATCTTTGAACTTTGGCTCACCCGCAGCCCGAGGCCCCATCTGACCCTTCCTAAGCCTCCTCCTAAGATTAAGCTGTCAGTAGGATAAATATTCTCTGATCTTCTGTTCCATCATGCTACCCTTTCAGCCCCCTTACCTACAACCAGATCTTGTCAGCCTGTACATTCTTTTCTATGAAAAACTAAAACAAAGCAAAGCAAAAACAAAACAAAAGAAAAACACTTTTCTTTAAACCTGACTCTTAAACCTTGCAGAACTTAGGGTCACAGCCATTTCCTTATTAGTGATGGTTCTTTTTTACTCTTTGCAATAATCCTGTTAAACAAAGTGCCTCCTCACTAAACCTGGATTTGTATTTATTTTACAATGGTATATGGTGACTTTGTTACCAAAGGCAAATGGCCAGGACCACTGATTCTAGCTATGAATGACAGTGTGATGACCGAGGCTCAGGTAGGACTACACATACTTCAGAGAAACTTTGTCCCATGGGATAGTCCAGGGAGAATAAAAAATGTCACTGAGATTTGGAGCCTCTTTTCCATTGTTTAGTTAGTCCTTCCTTTAGCTAACTGACATTTTGGAGATCAGGAGCTAAAGTGCACTAAAGGAGGGACAATTTGTTCAAAAGAAACTGAGTCAGTTTTTACCAGTTTAAAAGTCTCCTTGTGTGTCTTGCATGAGATACTGGAAGTTTGTTTTCCTTGCTACTCAGCAACTAAGTTGGTTACCAAAAAAAATGACAAAGGCCATATTTTCTTAGCACACCTGGTTGTTGTATGTGCAAGTTTGTGACCAGATATACCAGAAAGATGAATCAAATAAAACAAGATGATATTCCACAGCAATAAAGGTAAGAGCCTGACTTTGCGTTCAAAGACATGTATAGGATGCAAAAATTTGGCTTAGGGGCAGTGCAGCAGTACTCAAGAAGAGAAAAATTAAGGGTTGTATTAGTTAGGAATTTTTTGGTTGTAACTTACAGAAACCCAGCTGGGATTAGGCAAAAGAAAAAAAATGGGGAATTTTTGATTTTCAGAATCCAAAAACAACCAGACTGAGGGAAGGAAAGGGAAGTTGCTTGGTTTCATGGATAAATGGGACACTGGACACAAAAGCCCTGGGGCTCTCTCCATTCCTAGCCTGGGCCAGCCTCTCTTTGGGTGGCATTCTCTCTGTTAGGTTTTGTTTCTTCACTATGGACCATCCTCATGCACTCGGCAGGATTATGGCCCTTAAATGCATCTAAATTGAGAGACACTTCTGACTTTTGCTATCAGAATGGAGAAGCTGGCTATTTCAGGTATAGTCAGGAAAATTCTGTGGGTGAGTTGAAAACCTGAGAAGGGCTCTCCCATAGCCAGGGAATGATAACTGTACAGTGCTAGTACATATCAGGCACTCTGCCAAGAAGGAGTTCAGCTGCTTTTGTAGGCCTTATCTGTTAGTGGATAAATATGTGTTGGAAGAATGAAGGGAAGAGAGAGTGGATAAGTTAAATCTGTGCTGCCACATGATGTTATCTTGTAGTTTATTTGTTGAATGAATACAAGAAAGCATATATGGATGAGTGACAGTGTGTGTAGTCACTATGCTGGGTCCCAGAGAGGACCACAGGTCTCTCAGGTAACATCTTTCTAATGACAGAGGCAGCCAAATCAACAGTGATGCTGCTGGGTGCAGTGCACAGATCGATATACATGCAGGGCCTCTGGAAGGACAGGGAGTAGTTGGCAGAAAGGTCAGGGAAGGCCTCTCAGAGTGGAAGCTTCTTACTGGAAAAGATGACAATGTGAGACCAGAAGAACATTCCCTGAAGGAGAAAGAGGGCAGCATCCTTACGGGTCTCACAGAGCTCTCTGCCTCTTCTTTTCCACAAAAGGATTCCATCCCTGCCCCAGGGGTAAGCAGGAATGAAATGGGCAGCTAGGGAAGACTGGGTGAGCCAAGGAGGCCATTGGCCTGGATTGTCCTCCTCCACATGGAGAAGGGATGAAGGCCTAGGATCTCTGAGGAACCTAACAGCCTCCAAGAAAGACCTCACCCAGTCCCTTCCAGAGCTTTCTCCACTTGCTCGCATTCATCCTTCCCTCATTCCACCTGACCTCTTTTCTCACTGGGATGTGAGACAGTGGCACACCCTGCAGTATATTCCATTTTATAAAGTCAGAGTGATGGACCAAGGGTAGACTACTACGCATATATATATATATATATATATATATATATATATATAGCTATGCAGTTAGGGCTGGCCTTGAACTCATTTATGTAGCTCAGGCTGACCTCAAACTCACAGAGACCCTGCTGCCTCAACCTCCTGAGTGTTGGAATTACAGGTGTGCACCACCATACTCAGACTCATTTACATTTTAATGAAAGAAAATTTTTCACCAAAACAATGATATTCTCAGTGACAATTGTTGGATATCTTCAATGGAAGTTGGAGAATTTGGAGGATTTGTGATAAATCTACCCACTGTCCCTAAGAGTATTCCTTACATTGTGGTCGGTGGATTTGGAAATCAATTTTGTGCTTCACAACTAATGGTGTATGTGTGTGTGTGTGTTTGTGCTGGGGACTGAATCCAGAACCTTCCACATACTAGGCGAGTGCTCCACTGACTACATATTCAGCATACACTAGTATTTTTAAAATGATAAAATAGAACTGAATAGAATGGAGTAGAACACAAAGGATATTGGAATTCATGGCATATGGTAAGTATAAGTCATGCTTCATAAAACATATTTCTGGTAGATATTTGTGTGTGTCAGGATTGTGCATGTATATGTGTGCATATATATGTGTGTATGTGTGTGTGTGTGTGTGAAAGATACTGAAAGAAACTGAAAGATACTATCTTGAATTTGCCCTCTAAAAAAGTACAATTTGGGTTTGACCTGAATAAATTGGGTGTCTTTTCCTTAGAATGAGGACAGTCTTGACTAGTCCAACTTGCTCTGTTGCAAGTTCTAAGTAGAATATTTTCATATTTTTTGATATCTTGCCTTAGAATGAAAGTCACTTATAGTTCCCAAGCCCCTCAGGAAATAAAATAAAATGTAGTACTAGCAGTTGTTTTCTATCTGTTTAAGCAAATGATTTTTGTTTGAGATTTCCCCAGTGACTATTGTAGGTAATGAAAACTTAACTCTATGTTTCTAAATACCTTGAGGATTAGAGTCATTAATAATGACTATCTGCCATCCACAGGTACAAATGTGGATTTTGTACTGGATTTTTACCTTTCCTGAAAGTAGGGGCTTTTGGGTAGAGATGCAGGAGTCCCTTGTGTTGTTGGAAAGCATGACCCCTACTCCCCAGAACATGCCAAGCCCTTGTCTAGGCCTCCGAGTGGTAGAACAGAAGAATGTGCAGGAGTGTGTTCAATGATAGGCCCATGTTTAGGGCAAATGTACATGAACATGATAGTCCTGGAGGAGCAGCTGATTGCCAGAACGACTTTCTGTGCTTGGAAGGGCAGGCTACAGAATGACTAAAAAGGCCAAGTCCATAAGGTTGGAGGAGAAACCCATTGTTTCTCTGGAAGTTCAGAAGGACAGGTTTCTGCCTCAAAGAAGCCACCCAAGGTTGTAAAAGTACATGCCACCCAGACACAACACAACACAACACAACACACCCTGGAACCCACAACAATTCTTTGGCAAAATTAATACTGAGCAATGACTAACAAACTGTTTTTTTCCTTGGCTGAATGCCTAGGAGGATGGAAGATTTTTTTCTTGTAGGAGGCTTAAAGAGGACTTTGTGTGATTTCTTCCTTCCAAGAGATGTGAGAACAGAGCTCTTGCCTCTCCTGCCTCATGTTCTGGGTCTTAGGTAGCCTCATAGGTCAGGCTGCCTTCTGATTACATCCTCATCATTTTAAAAGTTAGACTCAAGGACCAGGAATTTAGCTCAGTGGCATAAGCACTTGCCTGGAAAATGCGAGGTCATGAGTTCGATCCCCAGTACAAAAAAACAAAACAAAACAAAACAAAACAAAACATTTCATCTCCCAACTCAAAGAAATAAAAGACTCTGGGAAGCAACAGGCCAAGGAGCTCCCATTTCTCAGAGCCCTTGGGCCCCCCAAGTGTTAGTGGCTTTCATGATATTTTATTTTAAGAACTTCAAAACATCCTTGCTGCTCCCTCCCTGAAATTTCACACTACTTCAATCTCAACAAAAATGCCAAATATTGGAAAAAGTCATCTATCTTTAGGCCTTATCTAAATCATAGTATGAAAGATTTTTACTTGCAAAGGAGTGGGTAGGGAAATCTGGGAATACCAAATGTGAGCAGCATTTCTCTCACACTTGGCCCCAGGCAACTCAAACTGGCTTGTGTATGGTTTAATAAACAAATAAGGGTTTATACAAAAAACAATGGAATTAGAAAGCAGTAAGCAGGGTCCCAGGGACTGCTATTTTAGGAAGTAGCAGACCACCATGATTATCAGAGTGCTACAGTCAATGACACTGACAGAAACATGGACAGCGTGAGCTTTTGAGTAGAGAAGAGTGCTTACAATGAATGGTCTGTCTCAGGTTCCTGCAGAGTTACAGGAATCTCACCAAGTATGATTCAAATTTTACTGAAACAATTTATGGACCAGAGAAGTATGTTTGGAGACACAGTTGAAGAAAATTCAGTAAAAACTATGAAATGTAAATGAAGCTTACGTTGTTGGAGTCTTCTGTGAATGCCTGTAAGGAATCTTTCCCAAGTAGAATTCTTTTGGGTATGTAACTCTGAATTCCAGTTTCACCATTTGCAGCCTAATATGTGCATCTCTCTTCTATGTGTGCTTGGCATTTGCACATGTAATATCTCCCTTGATCCTTGTTGTAGTCAGGGTTTACAAGAGAATATAGGACTCATAATTTATAAAACTATTTTATAACATTTACTCAAAGGCAAATGCAAAAGGGTAAAGGATCTGTCCACACAATACAGACCCAAAAAATCCAGCTGAGGGCCTGGATCTCATGGCAATGTCCTGCACCAGTCCAAATAGAGGCCCAGAGCCCATGACAATGTCTCATGCAAGTCTATATCAAGGACCTGCACTGAGCAGGCCCAAAGGTCAGTGGAAGAAGCCAAAAAGTCTGTGCCAGAGGGATGAAGGACCAGTGTTGGCAGGCTAAAGGATCTGCACTGGAGCCAGGAAGTGACACTCAAGGTAAGGACCTCAGCTCCCTGAAAAGAGCCACAACCATTCTTAGAGACAGAGGACCCGAGCTCCTCCAAAGGTGAGAGCAGCTGAGTTCATATCAGGAAAACCAACATGACAACCTTCTCCAGGAGAGTCACTAACATACCATCTTGCCCTCCAGTTATCTTTTTATGCTGTTGACAACTCAAGTGGGCCTTCCACACCCAGCACCATGCTGATTCAGTTACCTGGGTATTACAAATTGACGTTTAGTTAATCCATCACAATCCTTAACACTGCTTAGCAGAATACATGTTTAAACAGAATACAGGTTTTAAGGAATGAAGAAAACAGTAAAGATAGGGAAAAGGAAATAATGCAAGGGGAAAATGAAAGGAAGAAAGAAAAATGAAAAAAGAAAGGAAGAAAGGGAAGGAAATCATTTTAACTAGAGTCTAGGAAATAGAATGCAGGCAGGAATAGAGGCAGACTTTATTATTCTCTTCCATAGCCTGGCAGTACCCAAAACTAGTGTCTGCTTTCTTGTTTCAGGAACGGGGGAGATCTTGTTTGCATGGGCCTTGGTATTATAACTTTCAATGGGATTCTAGAATGATCAGTGCCTAGAGTACTGATCAGTGTACCCATGGAGAACTGCTTACTTGGAGTGAATCTTGGTCAGAGAAAGAGCAAGTGAAGAGAGAAAAGTCACCAGGATGATACCATGTAGGAAAGATGGAGACAAGTAAGCTTATTTCTGATGTGCACAACAAATGCTGTACAGGTTGTCCAAATGGATGATATATAAAGTTGCTATGGACACAGAGTAGGTACTCAATAAATAGTTGCTGGTTACAGTCTGATTATGAAATTTGGGTTGGCAGAGAAGTAGGTGTTATAAGACTTAGTGATTCTCAAGCATTTAGATTTCAAATTGATGTGCCAATTATAAGTCATTTTGTTTGGTAAAGCCAATCCCCTAAGGATCTTTGGGCACACATTTTAAAAAAAATTCCACCATAATCATCACATGGACCACTTACTAATGTAGGACTCTCAAGTATTTTCTTCTTGTGACCCAGAGTTCAAGCCAGAGGATTATTTCCATCCCTGCTTTTGGGATGGACCACCACTTTTTGGGTTTTATTACTCCTCCTTTCCACCACTGACACATAGCAAGGACCATGTACAAGGTGGGCACTTGACACTGTTTGTCCATATTTACTAAGGACCTGTTGTCTTTTTTTCTGTCACTGCTGACCACATGGCTGGACCAGACAGAATAACGGGGAGCCCCAGCAACAATATCCTAAGGTCCTGAGTTGGGACATGGGTTGTTCTTATTCCAAAGCAAAGTTTAAATTGGTGATGAGATTTTCTAGTATGATCAGCATGGTACTATACTTCGGGCACAAAATGAATTCAGGAAGTATCTGGGGATTGGCTCAGAATCTGACCACAATGTTTCTATGGTAAATTGAATTGTTAATTTGCCAATAGTTGACTTAGAAACAACTGCTAGAATCAGAATTTGGTCACTTAGAATTAATGGAATTGAATGTAATCTAACCATTTCAGATTTCAGATTTTCCACAAAATTTAGAAGGCTCAAACTTGTCTGAATTAGGGCCTTCACATAAAGTCTATTGAATACATCCTATTCTAGCAACCTTCCCCTCATCACAGGCAGCTTTGCCTGTAGAGAAAGAGGCAATAAAGTCTAATACTCTGGTGGTACTAACACCTTCATGATGTTTGTAGAAGGAACAACTTTGGGCCAAGTGAATGAGGAAAGAGGAAGTTCCCGAACCACTTCCAAAGGGTTGAGGCTGAAGAGCAGATGTCTATGGGCTGCCCAAATGTCTGCCACATGGCTCAGCAGTGCTACCGCTGCCGAAACCCCAAGTCTACAGCTCAGGGTGGTCTGGAAAGGAAGGATTGTTTTCCTGAGAGTGGTTTCAAGAATGCAGCTCCTCACCTAATAAAAGGAATGTGAATGATTAACTGGGTCTAATATTAGTAGCTACAAAATAAAGAGCAATTGGGACTGGTAGGAGAGAGAACAAACCTTGCATGCACCAACTGCCAGGTAAAATCTGTTCTTTTTCAACCATAAATCTTTCTTGGACACCAGAGAAGAATTTCACTTCCGTCAGAAACACTGAATGAACCAAAGAGAAAGAATGTGTTGTTTTGGAGATGAAAGCATGTTAAGTTAAAGTTCTTGGTGTCTTTCTGCTTGTTTTGTTGGCTTCTTTCTCATGGTATCCTTGACTTGGCCAAGACATGTATTGTTTTCAGGACAGACTATTTACTTCAGGCTTTAGGTTTAATCCAATAACTTGTATCTGACATTAAGCTTAATGTTCTGGGTGGGGGCTGTTTATATTACCTTTGAACACCAAACTCTTAATGATTAGGAAGAATGTATCAGTAGACTTTAGGGTAATCCTAAACTCAAGGATACCACTAATTCTTACTCAGAAGTTGCAATTCAGTTCACTAAGTAAGTTTACTACTCTTGTCGAATTGAGATTCAAATTAGTAGTAGTTGTTTCATTTATGCTCTCTAATTTTCCTTCATGAATCCCTTTGACAGGGGCTGTGGTTCTCAAGTATAGTCTTTACA
This sequence comes from Hydrochoerus hydrochaeris, assembly GCA_004027455.1. NCBI lineage: Eukaryota > Metazoa > Chordata > Mammalia > Rodentia > Hydrochaeridae > Hydrochoerus > Hydrochoerus hydrochaeris. The sequence continues at coordinate 55,846 of PVLA01000715.1, forward strand.
ACCACATCAGCAAAACCAGAGAACTTGCTGGAAATGTATATCCTTTAGCCTCACCACAGACGAGGCCAGCTGTCTGAATTTTAAGCCCATCAAGTGATGACAGTGCACACTAAAATTTGGGAATCAATGGTGCAGGAAAAATTATTACCATAGAATTTATTTTGTGCCCTTCATGCTGGGGTCTGCTCTTTCCTTAACTTCATATTTGATTCCACATTCTTTGTAAAGACTTTAACATGAGCGTCTTGGAAATTGTATTAGTGATTTTTGTGTGTGTGATTGCTAAAATCAGAAACAAAAATTTGATCTTGGTAGAGCTATGTCTTATAGTAGATCAGTCCTTGTTCCTGATGATGCCTACATATATACTCTATGCATATCTTCTGACTGTGCCATCAAGATGCTGTTGAAATGTGATGTTAATGGAGATTTTTCTAGAGGCCCATAAAGTCAAGAACAAATGGTAGGTACCAATATCTACATTTTGCAGTGATGGTGAACCTTTTAGAGCTCTCAATGATAACAAATAGCCATCTGATGCACACATGCCATACATAGGTTCACCATCAGTGTTCTAGAGTGAAGCTAGAAAATTGTTTTATATAGAATATGCAAAGCTATAAAACCTAGGACTGGGTGGGTCAGGATTATTAGCTCATAAAGCACTTATATATTCAAAAACCTGCAATTCATGAGGAAGTCTGCAAGGCCAGTAGGAGCACATTTTGTGAGAATAATCTTAGCATGGTGAGCATAACTCCCATGGAAGGGGCTAAAGGCAGGGAATACTTCACTGTTATCTTGAGCCGCATATCACTCAGAAGATGTTATATGCATCTACTGGAAGTTGGGATAGGATGCAGCACTTTCAACCTTATTCTTTCTTGAAGTTGGACAATACATTTACAGGGAAGTAGAGGGAAGTGATGAGACCAAATTCTGATTTAAGTTGACTTAATTTCCACTCCAACTCTCTGCCAACTGTTTCTAGCACAGAAATCCTCCTGACAAAATGTTTCTATCTGGTTTGCTTGATATGTGGGAAACTTTCCTCTGTCATATTCAATCATCAATTTCCCCTTCAAATCATATCCATGACCTTTTTTTTTGGTGTACCCTCCTAAGCCATTGCTTCCATTAGTGTGATCTTTAAACAACACACTCAGGCATCACACACCTGGGTTTGTCATTGTGTGAATATGTGTGCACAACACAACACATCTTAAAGCCACTGTGTGAATAGATTTTGTAAGATGAAAAATTTCAACAGTAGAATTTTATTTCAAGTATTCTGGTTTCTGAAACAAAATTAAACAAACAATAAGGACAACATCAAAAATAAAACCAGCTCCTTCCCTGCAAACACAAAACAAAACAAAATTTCTTTTCCAACGAACTTAAGAAAATATCTGAAAAATGTTGGTAAATTGAAAATTTTTTTTCAAAAACATTGTTTTATTATTAAACTATATGTCTATCACATAGATGTGATATTACTGTCTACTATTTGTGATATAATCTTTGTCCCATCTAATTGTTTTTGGTTGCTTTTCAGTTTCTTTAATAATATTGCTTGTTCTTGATATATCCATATCATTTTTAAAAATTGACACATAGTAATGGAAATAATGAGAAGAGGAACATGGGGGAAGGGAAAAGAAGTAAAGTAAAAGAAGAATAGAGAATAGAAGGGAAAAATGGAAAGAAAGCTTTTATAAATGGGAAGGGAAAGAAGGGTTGAAGGGAGAAGAATGGGAAAAAAAAGAAGATTCTAGATGCATCAGGTACAGGTATAAATTCCCTGTGATGAATATAATCTATGTGTGTGACAAATATGTAATAATAAACAGATAAAGAATAATGGGAGTAATCATGTACCATGAACAAAGGGCTATTTTTATTTGCATATGACTAAACAGATGCTGATTTTTATAGCTAATTTCGAATTTAAATTGTTCTTTTTAAAAAATACACTCTCAAATGTATCCATCTTTATCCTAATCTGTTCAAATATTAGATTTTTAATAAATAAAAACAAGGAATTTTTCAGCTTTTATTAAAAGATGACAAAAAATTTACTCAACAGAAGTAAATTCATTACTATTCAGCAAACCTAAATTTTAACTGAGTATCTTGTGTTTTTATTGTTAGTTTCAACTCTAACATGGGTTCATGACAAATGCATACTACATTTAGCTCAAAAATTTAAATATACATATACTTAATTTCAATTTTTATTAGCAATTTCCTATTTGTAAGCTACTGATGTGTGGGTGCATTTGTTATGGTTTAGATCTAAAATATTACTCCCTCAAAGTCTCATATATCCAGAGATGGTGTTTGGGAAAATGGATCAGAGGGTACTGAATGATCCATTAGCTGAATGGGCTCTTCTGAGGGGTTCTTGTTACCAGCTCCTTCCACTCTAGACGACTCTGCCTTTCTGCTTTCTGGTTGCCATGACATGAGCAGCTTTCCTCCACCACAACTTTCTGCTGTGTTTTTGTTTTGTAAATAGCTGCAGTTATTACACAATGGAAGGAAGAGGGTGTAGGTGCTACAACTCCTTCTTGCTTTTTGCCAAACTTAGGCATTGTGGAAAGAACACACTGTCACTCAATTATTGTGGAAGACAAGGGTCAGGTGAGTTCAAATTGGGCCTAGGGCATGAAATCTACTCAGCTTTACTCTGAGACTTTCTAGTTACTGCTGCTGTCCTCTGTGCTAGGTAGGGGTGTGGGTAGGGATGGAGGGAGGTTTGTGGTCAAGTGCATGTTCCCCCACATTGCTAGATGAGGACCAGAGTAACTTTGAGGTTTCCATTTGCTCTGATGTTCCCAAAGAGAAGCCAAGAAAGTGCAACATTAAATAACAAAAACAAAAACAAACAACTAAACCAAAAAAACCCAATACCTTGACAGTTCAGAAAAGAAAACCTAGAAGAAAAAAATTTCCTTCTTTTTTGGACAGGAAACTATACCTTCATCTTGTTCTGATCCCCATAAATTATACAGTTGGCTCTAGAAGAAAATTCTGGTCAAGGAAATTCAGAGGCCTTGGGATCCCAATACAGTTTAACCAAGAAGTTATGCTAGATAACATAGGACAAAGGCAAACTCATCTTCCTCACTTTAGTCCCCAGCTAAGGAGTCTGTGCTGAAAGAGAGAATACACACTTAGGCTGTGGAGGCCCTTGGCAGAGCTTACAGCTCTCCCACTCTGGTAAGAAAGTGCCTTCAACTCTTGCCTGAGAAAAATGGCCCTTCCGGAGTGTGGTGTGTGTGTGTGTGTGTGTGTGTGTGTAGAAACGTGGAAGCCAATGCTTACTCAAGTCCTTTTCTGCAACATTTCTTGTGGCTTTCTTCCTTGTTTCCTTTTAAAGTCCATTTAGAGAAATCGTTTTCTTATTTGTATTAAAGTTTCTAGCATGAAGATTTTTTTAAGGGAAAAAAAAGTGAATTCAGCACCTCAGGCAGAGCCATCAATCTTGTCTATAATTGGGGCTGCCATTGGTGAGTAGCCACTGGGGAAGAAATTGCTCATCCATGTCGACTGAATGAACTCTTTCAGAGCACTGGGCCTCCATGGAGGACTGCACCATGGCCCCTTGCCAGATAGCATCTTCCTGGTGCCTGGCTTGGCTGTCAGCTCAGGTTCTGACCAGAAAGCTGCCGATTCCTCTGCCCATGCAGATAAGCATCTGTTTGCTCTCCCTCTTCCTGGTTGAGCAGGAAAGTTTGGGTCCTTTAGAGAAGCAGAGATATCTAACTGCCTGAGAGGGCTTGTCCAAAACTTTTGAGTGCCTTTGTTTGACAAAGGGAAGAATAAGCAACGGTAGTTTATAACATCAAGGTGAAAGCTGATGAGGTCATTTCTCCTTCTTGTCCATTAATCTCTGGACCTTTTGAAGTCAACTATTTATAAAGAATTGCCAACCCTGTTGGCAGTTTTCCGTAATTGTTCTAAAGAATTGGCCCTACTTTTCTTTCCTCTAGATATTCCAAATAATGCCTTGCTAGCCATCAAAATCCACAATGTGAGTGCCTCTCTTTTATCCATCAGAAGCATTGGAGATACATTGGTCAGGAAGTAAAATTCCTGTGTTTTATGTTTTTAGATGGTTTAACTGAAAGAACATGTAGCTGCCACTCTTTCCTGTTTTTCAAGAACCCTCTGTTTAGGAGGCCAGTGACTGGGTTTATATCTTCAGGATGCTGCACAACGATCTCTAAAAAGAAAGCCTCTTCCTTTTAAATGAATTCTGTAGCACACATGCTTACATGCCTGACAGTTACTATTTGAGATGGTTGCTATTTTGGAGAAATTTCCAAATGATCTTTCTGAGATGGAGTTTATGGTACAAATATAAGGGAATAAATAATTAATAACATTGTGTAAAACACTCCTTGGGCCCATCCATTAGAAAGGACAGAGAATAATGGTCTCTTCTGGAAAATATGGGTCACAAGAGAATGAGTTTTATTCAGGTATAGTAATGAGGCTGAGAAGGTAAAACTACTGAGTCCATTTTATAGTTTAGAACAAGATTGTTGAAAACATTTCAGGAGAACTTTGTCCCAATTCTCTTAGCAGTAACCACCTTGGATTATGGTTTTGTAATGACTTGTTGATCTCTCCCATTTGCCTCAACCCTCTAAGTTTAGGATCTAGAACAAATATAATCTTTAAAGGCTGAGTGAATGAAAGGATGAATGGAAACACTCATTTCTGTATGTTGTGAGATATAGAATGAGGAGGGTTGGCCAAGGTGTGGTGACACCTAGAGCAAAGCACTTGACATATTTTTAAGGTTTCTGTCTCAAACAAGCCAGCATAAAAATATTCAAAGGAAAACAATGCTCTCTGAAGGGAAGGGTATATTAACAACACCCAAAGTGTCTTAGGCAACATTAAATGACTTACAGCTCTTGGTAGATGAGCTACAAATTTGGAACGTATATGTCTCTGGGAAATCAGCCAAAAACAATGCATGCTATATTTTTTTAAATCTATAGGAACAGCTTGGAAAATTGAGGTTTCTCTCAGCTCTGACCCTCACAGGGCTCCTCTCTGGCCAAAGCTTCCCTCCTTTCCCATTAGTATTCTCATTTTACTCCCTAGAAGAGAGTAAAATGTTCCACATGGAATTTTATCTTTAACTTTCTGAGGTTCAGGAGGGAAGTCCAAGGGCCCACCCCAAGGAAATGGAAGGGTCCACGGGGACAGCCTCTTCTTTTCATAGCATCATGTATTTGGCACTTTCATAAGCTAATTGAGCAAACAATTTGGCTCTTATTTTTTTAAAGGGGAAAAATCATGTTTTTAAGAGCAAATTCTATGCAGCTTAACTAGACTCAAACCTGTTAAACAGAATCAAAGGTCAGAGCCAAATTCTTTAGTATTTTTCAGCTGTCATGTAAGCAGTCTTATGTTAGAGTAATCCTCTCCCATAGGTCAACCTAACATTTATCAAGGAATAAAATCGACGTCAGGCTGGAACATGTTCGATCGTTTCCTTCATTGCTGTGATTAATTTTGTCATAGCACAGCCCTGTGTTTTTGACACCTGGTTTACTAAGTTTGACAATTGCTACTGTAGGGTCCTGACAGCTTTTGAGATCCTCAGAGGCAAATTAAACTGTCTTATTCCAGTTCATGCATCATCTAGAGAAGAATGTCAATTGTTGGACTCAGCTGGTGCATGGAGGAACAAAAGAATGAAAATCAGGAGAACTTTCCTCCTGGGCATCTTTTCTGAGACTGGTTTATACCCATCACATTGAAGAGAACCAAATGGTGCCTCCCCTCAAATCATCAGTTTCTCTTAGTGTCCAGTAGTATCTATTTGGGCCTCATCCCATGCCTGTCCTTTAGGAGTGAGATTAGTTATGCCTGTGAAGAAGAGATATAGTAAACAACTCTCCATTTGGCAGTGTCCTTCTAAATGAGAATACCATTCAAAGCCAAGGAGAAAGTAATAAGTGTCTGGGGTTTAATTTCTACTGGTCTATTCTCCTACCTGTGCCTTCCATTTATGAGCCCAATAAGAAACCAAAAGACCCAGCAATCCTTCCTGCAGGTCAATGGGATCAACACCTGAGGCTCAGAAAAGGAGAGAGGATGAGGAGAAGGAGAAGGAAGCAGAATGGATCTGGAATGGCAAATAAAGATACACGGTACAGGGATATGAGAAGGCTCAAGAGCTTAAGAGATTTGCCTCCTGCCTGATGAGGGGAACTCTTCCTACCTCTCTGGAAATACTACTTACCTAAAACAAACATTGTAAACTACAAGTTGAAATATATGTAATACATGTGTGTATTAGCCAGTGCTTACTAGAGAAGCAGTTATACTACAAGATATAGAAATATATAAGAATTTATAAGATTGGTTTATAATGGCTGTCTGCACAATCAGGTATGGAGCAAGAGATCTGTCTGTGCACTGGGGATCTGAAGGATCCAGCTGGAGGCCTGGAGTGCTATGTAGTATCCATACAAGTTTGCACTGGAAGGCCAAAGAGTCCATGATGGAAAGCTGAAGGATGGACACTGGAATCTGCCCTGGAAGCCAGAAGATGATGTCCAAGGTGAAAGCAGAACCTGAAGCTCCTCTGAAGAACACAAGCAATCCTTCCTTCTTCATTTACCTTTTATAGGATTCTGGTGATAATCCTTCCTAGGGGGGATCTTCCACACCCAGGGTGGATTTTCCACACCCAGAAATATGCTGAGCCGATTTAGTTGGGTGTTACTACAAGAAGGGGGGGACAACTGGGTGTGTGACACACACTTGTACTCCCAGCACCCAGGAGGCTGAGGCAGAAGGACTGCCTTGAGTTCAAGGCCAGCCTGGACTACATAGCAAGATCCTGTCCCAAAAAGACAAAAACAAAAACCAACCAAGCAAGCAAACCAAACCAAACAGCAAACAAACAAAAATTGGGCAGGTAATCTAACGAAAGGTGATGAGAACATGATATTTTGGAGTTCAAGGTGCCTTGGATTTGCCTTCCAGCTCTGGAGCCTTGGAAAATGACTCCCTTAACTTCTCAGTGGTTCTCTCCTCATCTGTAAAACAAGAACATCCTTGTTCTCATTAGATTGGTGTGAGGACCAGTTAGAGAGTGTGGCTGAAGCCAAGAGTGGGGGAATCTATAAATCAGAACTGTGTTGCTGTGGCTGTGAGTCACCAGGTAGGTGTGGGACTGGGACATGATTTGACTGGCTATTACCTGCAATGTGCTGAAGCACATTGAAGGACATGGGAGAAAAATTATGCGAGAAGATGCGTATGTATGGACTATTCTTGTGTCAGATGCCCTCAGTGGAGGGAGTAAATGTATAGTGGAATATATTTTATTATGCTGTGTTCTGTGATGAGCTCTTTCTTCTTTCTTTTTTCTCTCTCTGTCTCTGACTCTCTCTTTCTATCCTTCTTTTTCACTGAGAAAGTAGCATAAGTTCTCTGGGGACTTTGTCTGCAGGTACTGTTGTATTGCGAGTGTTAAAAAGAAATTAGGGTTATATCCCCAGAGCACCATCTCTGAGGACTCTTGTGCTGCCAGGAAACAATAATAGCATTGCTCTGTATAGCACTGTTTCTATTTATCATTTCCTGAGGGGCAGTTTGCATGTAACCAAGTCATGATGAGCATGTACTAAGAAATCAGGATTTTTTCACATCTTTCTTAAAGTGATCTCATTCTTTGTGCCCAGTTGGCCAATGCACAGCCACAGGGTACCAGATGGCTTTGGGTATTCAAAGGGAAAGGGTATCAGAACATACAAGCCATCAATCAGCCTGTCCTGAGGGGCATCAGTGATGGGACCTTCACTGAAATAAACAGCTGATCAAATCCAGGCTTTGCTTTTCCTCTCACAACTCATGGCACCTCTCTGAATCAGAAGCCCCTGATTAGCTCATTTCTGAACTTGTGCAAACCTTCTCTTTTCATTCTCCTCCTCTTTTATAGATCCTTAATCAAAATTCCCTAATTAATCTCAGGGAATCATTTACATTCAAGGAAGAATGAGCTCATCGTTTAGCTACTTGTATTTTCAAGAAATAATTGTAAGTAGCTTCGCAAACTGTATTAAAATTTCATTAAAAAAAAAACCCTGCAGACTCACTGTATGACATGATTCAATCTTCCAACATTCTACAGAGGCTAAAATTTATCCATAGGAGTGAGAAATTAGCTTGTGACTTAGTGTTGTGATCAGTACTATTCCCTGAAAAAGAAAGAAATCAATGAATGAGGGCCATAAAGAGCCACACCAGTCTCCAGGAAACCCTACTTAAGCCTAGAATTAGAATTTTCCCACTCACTTCTATGGAGATCTCCCAGCCCAAGGCAGTGCCCAGAAATATTGTTTCTAAGACAAGAAAAACCCACTGGTGTATCCAATGGACTATTCTAAGAATCTCTTAAGCCAACAGCTCTGATTCTCAAATAGGAGGAATGTGCCCTCCCTGGGGAATGCCTGGAGAAGATGGAATGTGCACCAGAGGTGCAGTCAGAGCTGTCCTCCTCCACTCTCCTGGCACTCACTCTGCAACGCGATAGCTAGACCTTTGTGCTCCCTGTATCTGCGCACTGTGCAAAGCTGTGAAGTGGACTGAATTTGCTTTTCATTTCATCCATTTCCTCCTCCAGTGACACTTGTTTACACCCTCATGCTGCCACCCCTCCCCACACTCCCACTAGCTGCCTGAATTTTGCATTAAAGGGGAGGTGTGCTATCAACATTTGCACACTGGTGGCCTATTCAAAGTTGCTTTATCACCAGTGGTTTTGCTTTTAATTAAGACTGGTTACCAACATTTGAAACTCAGGAGATAAAATTCTAGATTCCTAGTTTCTTTTAAAACAACCCAAGGTTCTAACCTCAGTAAACTGCACTTTCTCCGTCATAAAGCTATCTCCTTTACATGGAGTCTGGCTTGTTGAGTTCACTCCAATTTTCACTCCTCCTTCATATTTTAAGTGGATCTAGTTCACCCAATGATTATTATTAATTTTAGCTACATGCCCACAGATACTGTGGTTTGCTACTCCCCAGTGTGGGGATATGGTTAAGCACACAGGCATTCATTACATTTGAACTTCATTCTGTGTGACAGAGGGCACATTATGAAACTCTAGAAGCCTTCCTTTTCTCTTCTATGGATTGGGATTAATAAAACTCACTTTATAAGTTGTTATGTTTCCACACACACATAGGATGGCACTGGCCTCATAGAAAACTCCTAATTAAGTCTAACACACCTAACAGGGCATTCCTCTCCAAAGTGTCTCCTGTGGCATCCTTCCTAAACATTCCCTGTTCTCAACTCCTCCTTATGATTGTCCCCATAATCATAAGAACAAACAATATTTTTGTCATTCATTCCAACAAATTTGGAATTGAGCATCAACTAAGTACCAGTCCATGTGTTAGGTACAGGGGAAATAGGTGCACAGGAGAGGCAGCTCCACTGATGCAGACTCTTGTTTCCAGGAGTGCTGGCCTGTTGAAAATTAGTGTTATACTTGAGCTATAAATAAGCCATGGGAGCACTGAGGAGAACCCAGTCATGAAAAGTTGTAGTAATCACTTTAATTTGTAAGTGGTGTGCTCATAAACCAGCTCTCCTGAAACAAGCAGAAAAAGTCCCTGGAGCATTTATCAATTTCTGTAGTATAAATCCTTAAACTGTGACCTATTTCAAACCACTGATGGCTTAACAATAGGTTCTTGTGAGCCAACAGGAGTTGGACTCATCACACATGCTATTTGTACAGACTTTCGCCATGCAACGTTCTCTCCTATGCACCTTCCTGACCATAGCTATGAGCAGGCACAGTTAGATTACTATCCAGGTCATGAAGAGAAACCAAGGTCCAGAGAGTTCTGTGGATTTCCTGAGATACAGAGAATGTGAATACAGTACAATACCAGAGAACAGGCTTTGACTGAGTCCAACTCTTGTACTAATGTAGTGCCTTGTTCAACACCTTTCAACTTTTTCAGATCCTCAAGGATTAAAAGAATTTACTACTATACACCTTAAGTAGGAAGCTATGCTAGGACATGCTCTACTGAAATGTGGGAGAATGGGGGCCAGGGATATAGCTCAGTGGCACAAGTACTTGCCTGGCAAGTATAAGGTGTTGAATTTGATATTCAGTAAAAACAAAACAAAACAAAACAAACAAAGCAAAACAAAACCCAAACCATGGGAATAAGTAAGAAAGAAGAATGTGACACAGGAACTAGAAATCCTAAAAAATAGAAAAATGAAAATGACCCCAAGGATTATTTTGGTGTATTGAAAAGAAATTCTGGATGGAGATAGATTTCATGGAGGGCTAGCAGCGAGCAAATAGGAACTGGACTGTCAGAGGCTTTAGGAGAGAAATTACAAGAAGATACATGAAATAAAAAGATGAATGTATTCAGAGAAAATTTACCAATTAGGAAAGAGTTAAATAATAAATAGATGGGAAAATAAATGAAAACACAAGAGGGTTTAACTCTAGGAAAAAATCAAAAGTAGTGCAAATAAAGATGGGGCATTATAGCAAAATATATCTAATGTAAACATTAAATGTTGATTTAACCAATAGTATAATTTAATTTTATGGGGAAATGAAGTAGACGTATCCACATGGTAGAAATGAGTATACTTCTCTATCTCTCTGTGTCTGTTTTGGTCTTTTTTCCTCCTGGACTAGAGAAATATTTTTATATTTAAGACTGAAATTGAAAAGTCAGGGATAATATGAGCATGCCATTGAATGATAATTAAAATCCTCTTGGTACTGTCAAGTAGTTTTTGTGTTGAGGGGAAGTTAGTGGGATTGAAATCTTCATATGTCTTTTGGAAATATTTGACTCTTGAAATTATATGAAAATATATATTTTATATAAAATAACTGAAATTAAATTATAAATGATATAGCAATGTTTTAAAAATAACATTAAAGGCTTTTAATTTCCCCTGCTCCATGTAGTAAACACTAGGCAAAAGAGAATATGAGGAATGATTGAAAAGTATAGTGACTAATTTTTTTTTATTTATAATGTTTTATTTTCCATCATTTATTAAGACAAGACAAATTAGGAAGACTTTCAATATCATGTATAAAATGGAAATAACATTATATATACAGAATGAAATGTGTTTTTTTGGTACCAAGGATCAAACTCGTGACCTTGTGCTTGCCAGGCAGGCACTTAAGCTGCTGAGCTAAACCCCCAGTCCAGAATGAAATATCTTAAAAAAACACTGAAGTGAGTCAGGAGTCCCTAACCCTGTTACAGTTGCTCTGATGGCTTACTATGTGACCTTAAGCAAGTCAACTCCAGTCTCTGGACCTCACCATCCTCATCTTTGCATGAGGAATGGATCAAACTAAATGACCTTTAAGGATCTTTCCAAAGGTAAATCCTTATACCTGGTGATAAAAAAGTAAAGGACTTTTGTTGAATGTTTTGTCTATCTTTGTTTACATAGACCAAAACAATGGGATATAGATCCAAATAAAAAATCTGTTATTAAAATTCTTTGAAAGTTATTGCTCTGCCACTCCATATATCACAACTGACTTTTTCCCCCCAGTACAGGATCTGGTTCCTGAGTTTACTGGACCAAGCATAGACTTTGGTCTGGGCAAAACCAGACATGGTTCAAACTTCATTTATTTGCTATGTGGCTTTGATCAATTTACTTTTCTGTAAACTCTGGTTTCTTCCTTTGTACAGTAAGTATAAGAATATATTTATTTTTAAGGTTGATGGATGTAATAGATATAAAGATACCTATGAAGCACTTAATAGAGTTTCCATACTAAGTTTTTAGCAGTTTGAAGTTAGGATCATGGTGGTGATGTTGATGATCTTGATATAAATAAAATACCACAAGGCATAAGAGAATTAAAAGAGAGAATACTTAAGATAGGTTGATTACTTCCATATGATGAGTATTAAATATTATTTGTTTTAATTGTGTATTGCACTTAGCAGGAACAACCAATATTTTCTCAACAAGAAGGAAGGAGGATTTTCCTTGTGAATGATGAGAAAACAGTTCTGGAGTTTAACTCTGGATACTGGAAGGATTTGAAGGTGATGCTTCTCTGTTGGAGTTGCTTTGAATTATTAGTATAATAAAGGCTCAACATATACCCAAAGGGCCTCATAGTTTATGATAGCAGTGCTTAACTTTGACTACCACTAGAACTAGTGGAAACTTTGAAAAACTATCAATGCTCATTTCTCACTTTCAGAAATCTTTAATTAAATGGTTTAAAATAGGGCCTGGGCATCAGGATTCTTGGATGCTTCTAATGGGCATGTGGAGCTGAGTGGCTCTTGAGTAAAGATGAAATTCAGGAAAGTGACTAATTTTAAAAAATTTTATTACAGACATTGTCATTAACTTCCCTCAAAACACTCCTCCTTGTACAATGGTGAGCAAAAACACTGAAACAACACTCAGGATTTGGAGGCATATTTATTTGCATTGATGGGCATGGATTGGGATCATTCCTAGAATATCAAACCTTGATCTCTGGTGGTCTAGGGCTTATATGTGCTAAGTAAGCAGGGAGTACAGAAGCAGAATGACTTGTTGATTGGGAATTGGTTTATACAAGATGTATCATAATGACCAGTTATATATAACAGTGACAAGCTCTCTCTAAGAGACAGAAACAACCAGAACTGAAACAGGAACTATTACCTGTCCAACTCAAAAACTGAAGTATATTGATGGTAGGGGGCATTTTCTATTACATTTTCCCCCTCTTTTAGTTTTCCTGGAAAATCTTTGCTAGGCATGTTATATGTGATCTTCTGAGACAAGGCTCAACCAGAAGCAGTGACATGAGCGTTGTCAGTGATCCTAGGATGGGCCCTAGCCAAGCTCCCCAAGACTGTTTTATTACCGAGTTTTTTCTAAATTATTTTTAGGGAGAGACATAACTTAGGCACATGTGTTCTGTAACATTACTCTGGTAAGGTGGGGAGGGAGTTAATTTGATCTAGGAGAGTATTAAATGTGTCTTGAATGTTCATCAAAGCTTGGTCAAGTGTTTGATTGTTTTATTCTCTTGGGATACTGTCCATAGCATTTAAAGCAAAAAAACACAGCTAGCATGGGGACATGGAGGTAAGGGCTGGGGTAAGCAGTCAGAAAAAGCACAAAAATCAAGAGGAATAAGTATGGAACAATTCTATTAACTGTGTTTTCAGGCTTCAGCTGTGCATGAACTTGTCAACATCCAGAGTGACCAGAGCAGGGATTTGAATGCTTCATCTCTTCAGAATAAACTGTCTGATCTAGGTAAAATTTTCAGCAAACCTAAGGTGGGATTTCTGAAACTTGTAGAGGTAGTTTATATGCACCTGGGTTATATGTGTGTGAGTAACAATCTGTTATTTAACTTTTCTAGAGCTTTTTGACCTGTATGCTGTATGTAGTTTTTATTTAATCTAGTTTTTGAATTACCTCTGATATAAATGCAGACCCATTGTCACTGCAAATAATCAAGGGTAGATCATATATAGGGGTGATTTTTTTTTTATAGCAGGAACCTAAAAACTTTTATTGTCTTCTCAGTATGGGTAGGGAATGAGATGTCAGACTGGTGACACAGACACTGAAGTCTAGGCTTGCTGCTGGGGTATGGGTGCTGCCACAATGGCTTGAGCTTGCAGAACATACTGTGGGGGCAGGTCTGGCTCTGTGTTGTTGGTGGAAGGTTTCCAAACAGCAGCAGGAAGCAGTATTGGAGAGCTTTGGCCAAAATAACTTTGAGGTAACCACAACATATCTACCCTGTCCTAACAGAGCTACTTCTTTTCATAAACAGATTGTACTCAGCATCTGTTGGGGGTGGGTTTTTTTTTTAAGTCTGATCATCTCAAGAACAGTTTAGCAGAAAGCACCAGGAAGTCATGGTCTGGTGGGCCCAGGTTCATGATAGGACTGAATGGCTCATAGCCACAAGAGTCAGGTGAGAATTTTTGCATAAGAGTTCTTGGTACTGGGTGAGGTCCAGAACAGGATGTTGCACCTGAACAGTTAGGTCTTGGGCTAAGGTGAGCTCATCAGATTTTTTGATCAGAAGGACATGACTATTAGAGCATGGAGGCAATGGGGGAGGCAGTCTTTAGTGACTGAATCCAAGTATTTACACAGGTAGGCCACTGGGTGCTTAACAGTCTGAGTATGCAACATTGTTTTTGCAAACTCAGATTTTCTCCTTTTTGGTAAAATTGAACTCAGGACCTTGCTCTTGCTAGGACCTTGCTCTTGCCAGGTAAGTGAGCTATGTACCTGACCCAAGGATCCAGATTTTACAGAAGCCAGAAGCTCCAAGACATTTGTGGAGTTTCTTTCTTGTAACCAGTTTCTTCCAGATATAGTAGCAGCAATTTTGTATCTTTCCAGTAGGTAGCTTGAGTGTCATTATCAGAAATGTTTTTTCAAAGAGGAAACAAGTTTTGAGCCTCTGGGATTTGAGTCCAGGTCAGTTAACTTTTGAGTCCAGAACTGGGGACTTTGAGAAGAGGGGCTGGCTGATAGGCATCAACTGAAAGCAGAAAGCATTCTTTAGGTCCTGCCAGGTGTACCAGCAGCCTGTGGGAAACAGTAGACTGAGTAAATGGATACAGAGGGCAGTTGCAGTTGTGCTGACAGTTCAAAGGTCTTGAATTGGCTTTACAGACAGGAGAGATATATTTCAGCAGTTTGACAGTCTTTAAACATTTTGTGGTTTTGATACCTCTTAATGTGTTGTTGAATTTCTAGTTGAATCTCCCTTGGCATTGGATACTATCTGATGCAGATGGGGTTTGCCCCAGGATGGAGTTTCATGAGAAGAGGTAGGTGGTCAATGGCCCAATGTCAGAACCCAGGGAACAGTGACAGAATTGTGGAGCTGGAAAGAACAAAGAAATAGGCTGTCTTAGAGTGGCCAAATCTTTGAAAACAGTAGGGAGTTCCCAAACCCTTATGGCTATATTGCTGACAGCACAGAGATCTTCCCCAAGGTGCTTAAAAGTCTGTCATGCTGATATGTGACTGGATGCCTGTGTTTCACATGCTGACATGTGACTGGATGCCTGTATGACTTCTAACAGCAATAAGGGTCATGGTGAGGAAGCATGGTTGATGGCCAAGCCTGGAAACAAGTTTTTAGTCTGAACTTCTGGGAGGAGAGTTTTCAGAACTTCAGGATTGTGGTTATCTGTTTCAGGCTGATGTAGGTGTCACCTTCCTTTGGGGAAACAGTAAAAGTTGAAAATATGAGGTTAAACAAGAGGGAGATTGACTGGCTTGGTGTGAAGGAGCTGTCCTCCAAGACTGTAAGTTTGTACCTGGCAGAAGGGGCAAGAGGAAAGAGTTATGGTAACAAACAAAAGGAACTTTTGAAGGCAGAGAATTGTGTTCCATGCACATGTTTACAAAATATTACTTACACTCTAGCCTAAGTAAGGATTCTAAAGTGATTTTCAAATTTTGATATCGCAGGAGTAAACTCACAGGTCTTTTACAATGACTGTGGGCTCTTGGGGGCCCAAATTTGATAGAGCTCAGCCTGTCCTATTATTCTGGCCAAACAGAATGAAAGTCATTTGTCAGAGCTGACAGTTTTTTCTCAGTCATGATGTGGAACTCAAAAGGAATTATCAACAGTGTATCAGAGTGGGAGCTGTGTGACTGAATTCAGGCAATGACTAACCAGAACCAGTTCCATTGGCTGGAAGTAGCTGGGTTGGGAGGGGAGAGTGAAGCTATATGTGCTAGCAGAAGCTACTGTGACAGACAAGGGTACCAATGCAGAATTGTCAGGAATAATGGGCCTTTTTTTCCCTTTGAGGTGCAGGGAGTGGTTTGGTTTCATTTTTAATGCTTTAAAATCCCTTTTTCTACAGTCAGGGACTGTGGGTTTTGACTAACTGATTCCTGTCTTTGACTTTCTATGGGTGTGTTCTGTTCCCTTGAATGATGGTGCAACAGACAAAGGGTGGGTACCTCCTAGGAGAGAGACCATTCAGGTGCCCACCTGGCCATGCTCCTTGAGGGGACTTAGTGAAACTTAGCTAAGGAGGGTGCAAGACCTCCAATATATCATATGTCAATTGCCATGGAACTGCAGGTGAGGGCCCAATCAGCCGCTGGGACCAGTGCTTTCCAGTCTTGGTGTATAGATGGAGCAAATGATTGCTTACACTATCCATTTCACTCACACATTTATTGTGAAGGCACTTAGAGGTTAAACATTCCAGATCCCTTCCTTTGAGGGTGGTCCTGACTAATAGAAGTTCATCAGACTTCCCCTTCTGCTTGAGCTGAGCAGGACTGGCAGAGAGACTAACTGGGGTGATCTCAGGGGTCTTACCAGAATCAGGCAGGCAGGCATGAAGGCAGAATGAAGCAGGCCGACAGACAGAAAGACAGACTGCACCCTCCTCCTTTTAGGGTTCAATGTGAACTGCTCAAATGAGGAGCCAGGAATTGTCCTCCAGACCTCCAAGGGCACTTGAGAAATCTTGAGGGTGCACCTTCCCATCAGGACCTGGAAAGATCTTGCTCCATCCATGAGGGTCATAACTGGAGACCAAAGATGTCATCACAGTTGGTCTTCCTGGCTGAAACACCAGACTCAATGGCAAGCAGAAAGAATGAAATGATACCCAGGATTTGGAGGCATATTTATTTGCATCAGTGGGCACCGATCATGATCATTCCAAGAATATCAGACCCTGGTCTCTGGTGGTCTAGGGATTTTTTGGGATAAGCAAACAGGAATTACAGAGGCAGAATGGCTTGTCAATAGGAACTGGTTTATACAATGTGCATCATAATGACCAGTTATGTATTACAGTGCCCAACCATTTCTAAGAGACAGGAGCAACTGAAACTGGAGTAGGAACTATTCCTTTTCCAACTAAAGAACTGAAGTATACTGGCTGGGGGGATATTTTCTGTTACACTTGTTTCCTACATCTTCATATTCTTTTTGCCATTTTCAGAAGCAGTTCTGGAAGTCCTTTTTCATGAGTATATTTGCTGTATTGTAAATGCCTTGATGTCTTGAACTGATTCAAAATGTTTACCTTTCATGGTCATTTTGATTTTGAGGAGGAGCCATAAGTCCCATGGTGCCAGATCAGTTTAATAAGGTGGATGAGAATACACTATAATCTCTTTTCGAGTCTACATGTCTGTTAGGTGGCACTTGGCAGTAGCCTTTATCGTATCTTTTATATTATAATAAAATGAAAAAAAAGACTTCCAGAACTGCTTCAGAATGTGTCAGAAACAATGGAGTAAGTGAGTTTGAAAAGAGGGGAGGATTTTTATGATATTAATGGCAGTGTGTGCTTAATAAACTAAAAAATTTAAACATTCACTCTGTAATTGATCACCTCTTGTATATGGACTAAGAATACTGACATATAGTTATTCCAGATAAAAGAAATGATTCAACTTAAATATATCTATCAAGAGGAAAAACATTGCAATTGAAAACTTTGTAAATCTACAACAGATACCTTTATAGAACTTCTCAGCAATTACAGATCAAAGAAACAAGATGAGTAAAGATAGAATTTTAATAAACTTGCTTGATTTGATAGCTGTATATAAAATTTTGAGCTTAGCTATAAATTATCTTGCATGCACACATTTACAAAATATTACTTACACTCTAGCCTAAGTAGGGATTCTAAAGTGATTTTAGAATTTTGATATCACAGGAGGCTTTGATGTAGAATCTGAGGTGGTTTTCCATCTCCCTGACTCTTGGTCTCCACGTCCTTCTGTAATTCCCTTCCTTTGAGTAGGGGCAGTCTCTGTGAAGTCTCTAAAGAATCAGGCAAAAGTGAGAGTATGTGGCTCACATGGTTATGTCACATTGTGTACACTCCTGTGTTAACAACAGACTTTGTCTAGAGACTCCATCTCCTAGCTCGATGGAGTGAATGATCCTGTTGGGAAAAGTTCATTTGGCAAGGAGCTGTGGGCAGTCACTGAGAACCTCAAGCAACCTCCAGGAGCATAGATTGGCCTCTTTCTGAAAGCCTGCAAGAAACTGTCCTCTCAGTTGTACCACCACAAGGAAATGAATTCTACCAAAAACCCTAGTGATACTGGAAACAGGTTCTTAACACCAGTTAAGCCTCCAAATGGGAACACAGATTGGCTGACACCTTAATTGCAGCCTCCTGAGACTCTGATGGATCATTCACTTAGAAAATCCCTGCTAAGCCATGAGCAAACTGTCAGAACTAATAAGAAAATATAGCAAGTTGGAAAATAAGTTAAATATAAAGAGTAATGTGTACTAGCAATGATCAGTTAGAACTTTAAGTCTGTCATTCTCAAAAACAAAAGTAAATCTCAGATTCATTAAAGACACATATATGCAAAAAACTACTTAAAACTATAAGCAGAAAATGAAGAAAACATTTTTATTTAAGTATAGAAAACATTTTCTTAAGCAAGATGCAAAATGAACTAGTCATAAGAAAAATAACACATAAGACTAAACCAAAATGAAATTTTTATATCGAAAATTCTAAAGTTAAAAGGTGAAAGAAATATTGGGAGAAAATATTTGCAACACCTTTAATGAATAAATGACTAATTTCTAGAGTCTATTTAAAAATTCTATATGTAAGTAAGGAAAAATACACAACTAAAAAAATGGGCAAAGGTTATGGGAGGAAATACAGGGAATATGGTATATAAAAAGTTTCACTAGTGATTGGAGAAGAGATACAAATTCCCTATCAGATTGGTGGCAATCTACAAACTTTTTTCATTATCAATTTTTTAAAATGTGGTAAAATATAAATAAAAATTGTGAAAATACAAAATATTTATACAAAATATAAACAAAATTACCATCTTAAGCATATAGTTTAGTATTAAGTATATTTACATTGTTGTGAAAAGTGTTTCTACAACTTTTTGATCTTGCAAATCTGAAATTCTATACCAAGTAATAACTTCTTTCTTTTCCATTTTACCAGCCTCTAATAAACATCATTGTTTTTTGTTTCTATGAATTTGAATGCTTTAAATTGCTCAAAGAAATGGAATCATGCAGTATTGTCTTTTCTTACCTGGTTTATTTTACTTTGCATAATGTTCTCAGTGTTTACCCATGTTGTACCACTGGTAGGTTTTTCTTCCTATTTAAGGCTGAATAACATGTACATTGTTTATTCACTCATCTGTCAGTGAACATGTGAATTGCTTTTCTCTCTCAGCTCTTGCAAATAGTGCTGTTATGAACTAGAGATGTACAAATATCTTTTGGAGACTTCACTTTAAATTTCTTTGGATATGTACTCAGACATGGGATTATGAATTTTAGTTCTATTTTCAGATTTTGAGGAACTCCCTTATTGCTTTATTTTATACAGTGGTTGCACCATTTTGCAATCTGCCCAACATGGTACAGGTGTTCTACTAATTCTGCATACTCATCATTTGAATTTTTCTGGATTTTAAAAATAATAACCATTTTAACATGTGGTTTGATTGTGGTTATTGTGGTTTGCTTGGCATTTCTCTGATGATTATTGATATTAAGCATCATTTAAATTATTGATGTGTTTATTGATTATCCATATATCTTCTTTGGAGAAATGTCTATTAGTGTTCTTTGCTCATTTTTAGATCAGGTTATTTGATTTTGTTGTGGTTATGTGAGTCCTGTATGTATTCTAGATATTAATCTCTGTCAGGTATGTAATTTACAAGTATTTCCTCCATTGTTAGGTTATCATTTGACTCCACTGATTATATCCTCTGATATACAAAAGATTTTAAGTTTGACATTTGTTTATTTTTGTTTTTGTTGTCTCTGCTTTTGGTATCATATCTGAGAAATCATTGCTAAGTCCAATATCACAAAGTTTTCTCTCTGTAGTTTCAGTTCTTGCATTGAGATCTTTAATCTATTTGGAATCAAATTTTGTATATGGTGTAAGATAAAGGCCCAATTTTGATTTATTTTATTTTATATTTTGTATGTGGATATTGGTTTTGCCAGCACCATTTATTTTTTACTTCAATATTTATATATTTATTTATTTTTATTTTAGTTGATTAGTAGATGTGTGGAGTACATAACTTCCTTGTGAGAAGTTGGTACATATACATCATGCATCTTAATTCCTCTTTTTCATCCCCTTTCTCTTCTCTTCTTCCTCCCTTCACCTATCTCTTTATCTCTTGTTTTTTGTGGCACACATTTGCAGTACCTAATGCTTATATTCCTTGTGTGGAGTTAGCATGTGTACAAAACACGTCCTGGCTCCTTTTTTTCATCCCTTATCCTTTGACTCTCGCCTTCTCCCTCTGTATCTTGATCCTCTTCCCCTTTGGGAAACATGTATCTCCCTACTTCTTGTTATCTATCTTTTATTTTGTTCTTTATTTTTGCTCTGGGTTTCTCTGTTAGAGATACTTAAGCTTGTGTATCTGATTTATTTAATTTAACATTATGGCCTCAAGGTCCAGGATAATTTATTGAAGAGGCTGTTCTTTTTCTATTTATCAATGATCTTGGCATTCTTGATAAAGATTATTTCTACACATTTGCCATATATGTAAGGGCTTATTTCCCCTTTTTTTCTTTTTCCTCTTCCCCTTTCTATTCATAATCTCCTCCCTCTCCTCTTTCCTGTTCTTCTTCCTCTTCTCCTCTTCATTTTCCCTCCCCTCTTCTTTTCCTCTTTCTCTCCCTCTCCCTGTCTCTTTCCTGACCACTCTCTCTCTCTGAAGATTGAACCCAGAGCCTCACACATGAGAGGTAAGCCTCAGCCCAGCCCCATGCCATATTGCTTTGATTAATGTAACTTTGTAATATATGCATGGTGAACCAAGAAATTTGTTGAGTATTTAAATAAAAAAATTATTATAGTAAAAGACACATTGCCATTAATCTTCAAAATAACCTCCACTCTTCCAATTCAAACACATCTCTTTATTCTTGTTCCTTTCTGAAGCGGTTCTAGAAGTCTACTTTCATGAGTGCCTTTAGTTATAATGTTGTGGCTGCTTTGATGTCCTGAATCAATTCAAAACATTTATCTTTTATGGTCACTTTGTGGAGCTGAACTGGATTTTCAGTGTCAGATCTGGTGAAAAAGATGGATGGGGGATAGACCATCATGCTTCTATGAGTCTGCCTTTCTGTTGCATGGCACTTAGCAGCAGAATTCACTCTATTTTTGTTTACACCTCAGAAGGACATGAAAGAAGACTTCCAGAACTGCTTCATAAAGTGTCAAGAGCAATGGATAAGTGCATTCCAAATGAGGGTATTTTGAGCGTGCTATGTTATATGTTGCTGGAGTCCTAGTCCAAAGATGTGTCTTTCAGGGGTCTAAACAAATCAGTTCTGGCCAGTCACACCAAAATATCAAATGGAAAAGTGTGGTAGTGAAATAGAAAAAGAATTTATTCCTAGGATGGCCTCACTAGGAGGAAAAACAACAGTCTAGTCTCTGAGGTTGATAGTAATATAGTAATAGTTTTGAAGTAATATAGGGAAGGAGCAGAGGCAAGGGTAGGGGGGATTGTATAACTGGTAATCTTGGTCAGACCATGATCTGGCTGATCATTATCTCAGGACTCACTTGTGGAGGCTTGTCAGGGATAAGAGAGTAACTGCTGTCCAATGTGTCTGTGTAGGGTAATATAGACTCTTGTCACAAGATGTTTATTAATTGGACCTACTACTCCTAGGATCCAAAGTGATTGCAGGAGAGAATAACTCAGAGAAAGGACAAGTCAGAGAAGGAAGATGAGTGTAGTTAGGACAAGGACTAGAGTCTCCTTCAGATATAGTGCAATGACTGGAGAATTCTCTGTGTTGTTCTAGTGGTCTGGAACAAGGCATTATATAAGTTTTTTAAAAAAATTTATTTAAAGAGAGGGGGAAAAAGGCAAAATAGAAAAAAGGGTAGAAACAATACAGAATTAAATAAAATAAACAGTTAGAAATCACTAGTTGATAAATTACATATTGTCTTCTTGGGTACAGTTGTTCAAGTTACAAAATTAAAGCATACAAAGTGGACATTCAAACAGTGAGGCTGCAAACAGTTCTGTTCACTGATCCAATGAAAACTTAGCAACATGGTTATCAATCCTACCCACTTAAATATACATGCAGTTATATCCTTTAGAGCACTTTCTTTTCCTCCTTTTGCTTTTTAAGTCCATTATCTGTTTAGTTATACCATGTTTCAAGTTGCTCAGTACCTTAGTGATCTGTTTTGTTGTTGTTATTTACTTAAATTTTTTCTTATTATTTGCTTAATTAATTAATTAATTTTGAAGGTAGTAAAATACAGCAGAACAAGATAGGACAAAGCCAATTGAGGCAGTGCAGTGAAATTGGTACAGAACCTCACAGCAGGTTACTGGGATGCCAGCAATAGGTACAATAGTATATCTGGTTTTCTTCACAATAGTTGTTCCTTCAATCAGGTAGAGCAATATCAAAGGAAGTACCGAAATTATAAAAACAGAATATTGACTAGAGCAATACCGTTGATCAGAAACGAGCAAAACAGAGATAAAAATATTTGCCTTCAAAGAAGTGGCAGAAGAAAATCCCCTTTATTTGCTGTATTGCATATAGTCAAACTTGCAAGAGATGCTCAGATCTCTGGCTCTCACTTGCTGAGGGCGGGGGGAGGAGGATGAGATGGATGTTTGATTCTTAGCCCACGTGCCGCTGGTAGGCACATAGCTGCCCACCGATGAGCTGGCTGGCTGTTTCTCCAGTGCCCCAAGTTCCAACATGGCACGGATCTCAGGAAACGCTGATATGGTTCTCGCCCTGGGGCGGCTCTGGCGTTGGAAGCCACAGCCGCTTACCAGAGCGGCAAGCTGACTGTTTCCGCATTGGATAAGTTGGTGGTTGACAATCTGTTGATTATGCTGTCAGCCTTGAAAGGGGAGGATTAAAAGTTTTAGACAAATGGTACTTAAATGATTAACATGTAGATGAGCAGGAATCTGACCCAAAGTTTAAGGTAGCAAAAAAGACAGATGTAGTGCAAAGGAAGACATGTAAAGTTTTTCCTGGTTTTATGCACCTATTGTACATCTGCAAGCTCAAGTAAAGAGTAAGTGCTTTAAGTAAAGGCAACTCTTATGGCCTTGTTTCTATAGTTTGTAGAATTATATTGCAGGCAAATGAGACAATACATAGGAAAGTATTATGTGTTTATAAACATGAAAGATACCTAGAAGAGATAGTTAAAAAACAAAAAGTTGAGCCTATGAGAATATAGGATGTCACTGTACCTACTGTTTGAGAAGGTATTTAACATACCTTTTCAGTGACTTGTTGAAAATTTGATTCTTTCAGTAACTTGTTGAAAATTATAGTATTTAGGCATTATGAGCTGACTCAGCCTGCTTTTACTTTAGCTCTTGATAGGAGATAGGCAAAGGTTAGGGTTTTCCTGAAAGAAACAAAGTAGTGTAGAAGACAGCAGAGCTTATGAGCAGCGTCATCTACAATCTGAGCCCTTGCAGAAAGAATAATCTCATGTCTTACTGGGATTCCAATTGCTGTAAGAGCTGTGCAGGATAATGAAAGAAAAAGCAATTCTGAAAATATGTATATAACTCAGGGAAAAGAAATACCTGAGCGCCAATAGTTAAATGTAGAAGGCAAGTTAGTGAAAACATATTTTATTTAAATATTCAAAAGTTTGACACATACTGTAATTTATTGATAGCACTGACAGAGGGCTTTATTGAAAAGTGTGATCATTAATAGTTACACTACAATCTTTGTTTTTAAATTTGCTGATCTGTGAACTTGAAATGTAAAAGCCTGGAAAGATGTAAAAATAATTTCTTTGTGATTTCTATTAGCTATTATCTCAAACTACCAAAAGGAGCAAAAATATAAACATCATGTAGAACTTTTATAGTGTTATTACATAACTCCAACTGTTATTCTTTTGGGAAGAGAAAATACTTTTTTGTCTATAAGAAAGATATACTAGGAGATGAACTATGAGCAACATATCACATAGTAATACATAAACTGAAGAAAAAATCTTCATCTGTTTATGTTATTGCAATGGTATTGTGAAGTACAATTAAAAAAATTGATCTATATATTACTACTGAAAATTAATATTAATTTAAAAGCATTTCCTACCAATAATATAAAAATATAGGTTTAAATTCTTGTGATTTGCCTACTTTTCTTTATAAGTCTAAATTTTGAACTTTAAGGATGGATCATGACAGATGTATTTCTAATCATGCAGTTAGACATTCATTCATTCCTTCCATCCATTATCCAAGAGATTATTCTAGCAGCTCTTACATGGAAGATATATTTTAGGTGCTGAGGAAATAATAGTGAAGAGGTAGAAGAAAAGGACTCTGACCCCATGTAATTCAGATCTAGACAATGAAATCAGAACAACAGCTTAGAGTATAGGACAGATCTGTGAAGCAGGCAAACAAATCTTAAAGCTTCACAATACTTGTGAAAGGACTTAATTTTTAAAATCAAACAAGAAGAAGGTTTAGACTGCCTTTGGTTATTCATGGAAAGGTTGTTTCTCTGAATGTAGTTGAACTTAGAAACATCTATTACATTTATTTTAGAAGAAAAAGTAAACATTTCCACCAATTCAAGTCAACCTTTAATTTAAAGGAAGAGTTGAGATGGTTGCAGACTTTGCCTTGCTGGCCCTAACCTGTGACACTTATCCAACATCAAAGAGTTTCACAAGCTAAAATTAAAGTATCCTTGCCCAGCACCAGGACCAAAATATTGTACCCAATCCATGAATGGTTATATGTGTTTAATATTAGGCAATGGGCATTTAAAAGGCTTTATAAAGGAAACTGGAAAATCCTATTAAAATTTTAAGTTACATATCTTTTTAAAAATGTGTGACTTTACAATTATATTTAACTTGGAAGTAACAGATGCTTCATCAAAGAAGATGAAAGTCTTACTTATTTTCTTGGCCAAAGGCAGTGAAAAATACTATACAAAGAACTATTGATTGTTAAAAAACCAAGTGATACCAATTACACAATACTGAAAAATAGAAATTAGACAATAATGGGGAATTCTTTTGTTTTTATGCCACCGAACTAGGTTTCATTGCATCTAGGAATTTTTAAAATTCAAAATTAGGGAAGAAGAATGGAGGTGAGGACTACTATGCAAAGATAAAGTGACCACACAACTTTCCTTAAACATGTCAATAATTTTTCAAATATATGTGTATAATAATAATAATTTGTGTTGTATCTATATGTGAGAAAGTCAGATACTTTAGGATATAAGCCTTCATGGTATTAATCTTCTGTAATAGGCTTATTAATCTAAAATCTATAAGATGCCAATAACTGTGTTTGAGACATCATCACATTGAAGAGGTAGATTCTGTGTGACCATTCACTAAAAGAAACAAATTGAGGTTTAAAAATTGAGAACAGATGATGCTTAATAAGCATGAAATGCTTTTGGTTTTACAAATAAAAATCAGATATGGAGACAGGCAGCTTGCAACTGAGCACCTTCAAGTAGGACCCACCTTCCTCTGAATTCCACAACCCACTTACAGCCTTGTCTTCCGCTGATGAGACAGTCATCTGAAAAGGAAAAATGGGACATTGGAAAATGGAAATGACCATAAAGGCTGCCTCTTTAGAAATAAATACATATGTGTTCAGAATCAAGTCAACCAATAGAAGACAGAGAAGAAATGAATGAATTACACACAGGTGAAGGAACTAATAGAGTTTCTGGATAGAGGGGCTACTTCCAAATATTCAGTAACTAACTACCTGGTCACGATGTGTACCCATCTATCAACAAGGCAATTCTGTCTTTTACCTTAATGAATCTCTTTTATGAATGTCATGGGGAGAGAGGGTGAGGGGAGACAAAACTGGATGTATTCTGGTAGATAAGTTGGTCTCTCTGGGTCTTGATTTTCTCCTTTGTAAAATGTATGTTTTGGGGGGCAGGGATTTAGCTCAGTGGCATAAGCGCCTGCCTTGCAAGCATGCAGCTGTAAGTTCAATCCCTGGTACTGATAAAAAGAAATGTGTGTTTGGAACCTTATTATACAGCAAAATACGTCCATATATTATCTACAAAGTGTGTATGTGTAAGATGTGCAAGGGAGCAATTCAAATTTTTGCTTATTTTACTCAGATGTCAAGTTTTAGCCACCAAAGACTTGTACATTACTGACCTGACTTCAAAAGAGAAAGATGAACAAATCCAATGCCCCATAAAAAAATAATTTTGCTCAATTCACACAAATTCATTAAAGAAAAGTTCTTCCAGTTATCTTTCAGTAGGTCTATACTAACAAATCTAGATCAGACTAAGGAAGAGTAGAAGGTAGAGAGTGCTATAGAGGCATAGACTCTGATCTCCCAGAGCTGACTGTGCTGTAACCCAATAGCTGCCAATTTTCAGCACATACATCTAAGGTACTATAGCTTGTATCTAGAAGTACCGCCAAAGCCTCGTACTCTCATAGATGGGGGGTTTTGGAGGTGGTTGAACCTAGAGTGTGTGATTTTGGGAGTAAGGATATGATGCTAGGATTAAGGGTACCCTACCCTGGGTGTGAGTGCTCCTCACCCAAATGGAGTTTTGCCTGAATGGACCATAAGGAACAGAAGCAAGGTTTGCTACTGTTGCTTCTGCTACTGCTGCTTCCCTATTTTGCTACCTTTTGTCTGCCTCGCTTTGCCGTGACTATTTCTCCTCTATGATGGCTCCTTGCCATTGCATCCTGCCTTGAAGTCAGCTGAGTGAGGGCTGAAACCTTTACAAACTAGGAGCTGAAAGAAACTTTTCTTCCCTTAATTTTAAGTGTTGGGTATTTTTGTCTCAGCATTGAGAAAAGTAATTAAAACATAAAGCCTTGATAGAACCAGACACCTACCTTCATAGATTCTGATTGAGTAAATTGGGTGGGGTTCAAGGATTTGCATTTCTAACAAGTTTCCAGTGACACTCATGTTGCTGGTCCATGGATCTTTAGAAACTAATTCACACTGAATCTAAAGGCATCAGTAGGCTGGGTGAACAAATGGTATTATTATCTTGTGAACATCATTATTTCTTTTGTGTCTAGAACATACCAATCTGCTAGGTGCTATGGAGTGCAAATAATTTCACAAATGGAGATTGCTTTCATAATATGTCCCTACTGCTTTTCTGTATTTTCACGGCACAAAAGAGATAGAGAGATGATCCCATTGGTAAACTCATGGTGTTGGCATTAAAGTTACGTTAGTTGCCATTCCCAACCCTGTTTTCAGGATGACTGCATAGATCATGGGACTCCTTGTTCAAAAATTAAGAATTTTAAGATGGTCACAGCAGCATATTAAACTAAGCTTGGAGCCATGTAGGGCCCTGTGTGACTGGCCAGGTGACATGGACATGGGATTGGCCTGACCTATTCTTGTCCTTAAAATTATGAAGTCTTATTCCAAAAGAATCAGATGCTAGGAGTCAGAGAAAGACTTTGCAAGAAGCAGAGAAGTCATGGCTTGTTCCTTGAGTAACTTAGAACATTTGCTATCAATAAAAAATTAGTTACTTACTGAATTCAATCTTTTGCATCACTCAAAGGGAGTCATGACTCAGCTCCTGCTCTAGGAATTTTTAATTTGTTGGAGAAAAAGAGTATATATTTAATGGCAAAGGCATTTTAAGTCCCATGAGGGTTTGGAATATTAGCTTTATTTACCACTGAATCCCAAGTATCCAAGAAAATGTTTAGACAAAGCAGATGTTCACTAGTTCATAGTATGGCACAAAGGAGAGGATTTATCTTAGAGGCTTTCTTCTGTAGACAGGCAAGGTAACCAGCCACAGAGTGAGAATTTTCAATAAGTAGGGTGACAATGTTTACCAACCTCAGAACAAAGAGCAGTGATTTCTATAACATTTTCAATTACTTAATAAATAGTTGCTGAATTAAGTTGGGTTGATTTTGCAGAAGACAACAAGACAAGTTGGCAAAGAAAAAAGCTCATCATTAAGATATAAAACAAGTCCTAAGGTCAAAAGACCTGGGTTTGAATACCAATCATATAAATCATCATTTGTATGAATAAATACCATGGACATTTTTCTGGAGCCTCATTTTTAACTTTCTCCCTGAAGAAATGAGAGAGGGACAGAGTATAATTTTGGTGGGTTCTAATATCCTGGGAACTTATGCCAAACTGCTGTACTACAGAAATACAAAGATGGGGAGAAAAGGGAATTTTAAGGTGAGAGTATTTGTGAATTCTTTCTCAGATAAGAGGACATAATTTCGCTATGGAGCTGAAGGAAAGTGGGAAATATGTAGAGCATGGTGCTCAAACTGCATTCAATGCTTACCTAAGTATTACCTATACTAATGTATATCAATCCTTTATAAGGGCCAAGAAGGTAACATAAAGAAGATGGGGTCATGCCTTCAAAAATATGAGCCCTATCTAGAAACAGAAGCCAGTTCTTATTGAGTGCTATAATGTTTCAAATCCATTATTCACATGAAATCTCCCAATTTCTACTTTTGTTATTTAGTTTATATATTTTATTTAATTTTTTTTTGAGATAGAGTGTGTAGATCAGGCTGGCTTTGAATTCACTGTGTAGCCCACAGTGGCTTCAAACTCATAGAAATCCTCTTGTTTTAGCCTCCCAAGTGCTAGGATTAAGGTGTGTACTATTACGGCTGGCTGAAATCTCCCAATTTTTAATTGCTGGTAACTGAAAATTTGAAAAACACTGCAAGATTGGGCAGAAATGTAAGTGTGGGCAACATCTGACCTCTGGACTTCCAGTTTGCTCTATCTAGTTTAGAAGAAGGGATAAACTTACACTGATGGAATTGAGGGGAAATTGGGGAGGGATGTGTCAGGGCAGTAGTGAAAAGTCATAATGTGAAGGAGCTTAAGTAGCAAGCCCTGCCAGACACCAGGAGTCTCACTTGCTTTATTTGATTCGTCAGTTTTTGACACATGCCTTACAAATATATTCATCTATTCACCTGGAAACTAGGAGTTTCTATGATATGTCAGAGACTGTGATAAACAAGAGGGTTATACAGTGACTATCTTAGTGGCTCAGGCTATGTTGTAATCAGGGTTTGCGAGGGAATAGATTTAATACAGGACACAATTTATAGGATTATTTTATAATATTCACCCAAAAAGTCAAATGCAGAAGACTGCACATTATCTGTCCATGCATGAGAGACTCAAAGAACCCAGTTGAGGACCTGGTTCCCATGACAAAATGTCCTGCGTGAGTGTAGCTGGGGGTTTAGAGCCCATGACAGTATCTCATGCAAATTTGTATCATGGATCTGCAGTGGGAAGGCTCAGAGGTCAATGGTGGAAGCTAGAAAACCTGCACCGTTGGGATGAAAGATCTGTACCAGCAGGTTGGGGGATATGGACTGGAACCAGGAAACGATGCTCAAGGGCAGGAGTTACCTGGAAAAGAACCACAGCCATCCTCAGTGATAGTGAGGGCCTGAGCTCCTCTGTGATGAGAACATCTGAGTTCATAACAGGAAAACCAGCATGATGAGCTTCTCCAAGATACTCCACAGCACACCATCTTCCCCTCTAGTTCTTTTTATGCAATTGACAACAATCCTCAAATAGACCTCCCACACCCAGCACCATACTGATTCAGCTCAGTTGGGTGTTACAAGTTGACCATTAGTTAATCCACCATAGGCTTACATAAATAAATGCCATAGATGAGGTAGTTTAAAACAGAAATTCATTTCTCAGGGTTCTTCAAAGGATGTGTTCTGGATAGGGTTCTTTTCCTTGAAAAAGGCTATTTTTTCATTCTGCGTCTCTTCTTTGTGAGCAATTGAGGGGGTGGGTGGAGAGAAAGAAAGAGTAAATTCTTTTATATCATTTTAATAAAGACATTGATTTTATCATGTGGGTTCTACCCTAATGATCTCATCTAACCCTAATTACTTCCTAAGGACCCTAATTCCAGATACCATCACAGTGAGGGTTAATATGTCAACATATGAGCTTTCAGAGAACACAGATATTCAGAGCACAACATTGAATAATATTGTTTTAGTCAATTTCTGTTGCTAACAACACACCACAGGTGAGGTAAGCTAAGAGAAAAGAGGTTTATTTTGATTCACTATTCTGGTTCTAGTTTGAGTTGTACTTGGTGATGGGAGACTGTAAACACACAGCAGGAGGGTGGGAGACAGGAAGCAAGATAGCAAGAGAAGGAAGCTGAACTTGCTTTGCAACAGTTCATTCTTTTGGGTGCTAAACCAGTTCCATGAGACATGACCCACTCCCATGAGAGAGCTTTGATCACTTCTGAGGGTGATGCCTCCAAGACCATAGATTTTACCTCTTCAATGACTCACCACCTTTCAGTATATTTACACGGGGGACCAAACTTCCAGTACATAAACCTTTTCAAGGTAAACTAAACTTATATCCAAACCATACTGGTGGGTTTCATGCCAAGTCTTAAAAAGTCTTACAAGTTTGAACACAAAGAATTAGGTGGGGGATTCCAGACAGTGTGGATAGCTGAAAAAATACATAAATATTAATGAAAAATATTTATAGGTAATAAAGAGCAGTTCTATTTGTCTGAACACTGGATGGCCAGTGGCCAGATCCTAGAGTTATTTTAATTTTAGACAAAAGGATTGAACTTTATTGTACAGGCAGTGAGGTCATTAATTTTTGAGGTAAAGAATAATAGAAACTGGGGGACGATTAATCTGAATGTAATGTATAGGATGGAGTGGAAGATAAGGGAGAGTCATAAAATTCTTAGTGATCCTAGTAATACTATTGGCAAGAATAATATAATAATATAAGCTTGAGCAGTGTAATGGAAGATGGACTGGAGAAGGAGAAAAGCACATAAGACATTAGAGTGTGAGATGGCTTCATTAACTCTCCCATATGATATGGCATGTAGAAGAAAAGAACCAAGGATGATTCTGGAGTTTTATGCTTGAGTGGTTGGACAGATGCTATGAACACAAGTAGGAAATGCAAGAGCAGGAGCAGATCTGAGTGGTTTGCAGGATATGTTAAGTTCTATTGTGCATGATGCTGACTTTGAGACTGCAGTATGATATCTAATTGAACCGAGGAAGAAACAAGATATGAAAGCAGAGATAGGGCCAGAGATATCTACTTGGGACTTTTTCAAATTGTGGCAAACTTTTAAACCCTGGGAGGGAGTAAAGTATCTTTAGAGAGACTGAAGAAAGAAGAGAAGATGAGTGAAGAAAAGATCATACTGGTTGGAGAATATGGTTGGTTAGGAAGGAAAACAAGTGAGGACCAGGGAATGAACTGAGATCAGAAGGAACCATGATGTGTGGTCTGCTTTTGCAAAACAAGAGCTCAAAGAAAATGGGTGCAGATGGCCAATGGTCTCAAGTGCTACTACATCAAGGAGACTGAGGGCTGAGAAGTGCATGTGTTGCATTTGACAGAAACTCACTGGTGAATTTTGAAAGGCTGAGTGCATCATTTTTCTTCTGCTGTATAAACGTCCAGTTTTAACTACCTTGCATCTTCATGGGTAAGTACACAAGTATTCATGTAACAAGTTCAGCAAACAGCAGATTCAACATCAGTGCACAAGATGGGCATCCACGAATACTTTATACAATTTTTCTTCTTCAAGAAAGACAGGGCTGGGGATTTAGCTCAGCGGCATAAGCACCTGCCTAGCAAGTGTGAGGTTGTGAGTTCGATCTCTGGCACAAAAAAGAAAAAGACAAATATATAAAATTCTTATATTTAGAGTCTGAAGACTCAGTTCTGGCATTTAAAACTAACCAATAAACAGTTAAAATTTTCTCAGTTCCATCCAATTCAGGAGATCTATGCATCAGAGAGACCTAAACTACTTGGTCAAAGGTGCTCTGTAAATAAAACTCTCAGGATGAACAATCACTCAGTGAGCAACCACTTTTCTGTGAGATATCTGTCAGCCAAACATGTTTATAAGCTTTTAAAGCAAAGGTGTAAAAGCTGAGGACATACAGAGAGGACCTCTATTCACCCTGTAAAGTCATCATGGAGATCTCACTTGTGTCCCAAGCCTTGCTGCTCTGGCACAGGAAAATCATGACCAATGACGGTCACAAACTCAAATGATTGCTAGGTTTTTCCTGTATAAAGCTTTGTTTTCAAACACTGCTGAAAATGTTAATGTACCCAAAGACTGTCAGCTGCAGCTTCAAACTAGGTGAATTCTGTGCAAGGAGAGAGGAATTGGAGGGCTTTTTATTCATTTGTTAATTATATAGCAATGGGTATTTTGTGCATTTTTAGGAATGTAGAGTGGAGCTTTGAGGAAGAGGCAGGCACTTAGTGCAGTGAAGGCTCTGGTTGCATTGCTTGGCCTCATGTGCACCACCACAGTCTCTTTGGGGGCAGCCTGTCTGGCACTGGTCTTGGTTGGCACAAGGTTTGAGAAGAAATGAGAGGGCAACCTGGCATTTTCTTATTTGTTTATTTTAACCTCTCAGGCCTGCTGAAAACAACTGGAATCTTCTGACTCGCTGAAAGCACATAGGCTTCTTTGATGGAACTCTTGGCCCCTGCAACCCTAAAGCCAAAGGGATTCATTGATTAAGTTTTCAGGTGACTATAGCCTCTGTGAATTCAGGTCAGACCAGAGGCAATGGTTACTTTCTAGCAGGTAACTGTCCCTAGTGCAATCTTTACCATAGTCTTTAAAGCTTAACATGAAAATGTATTCCACCCAAATCCAGTATTTCACATTGGGAAATATTTTGAATCTGGGCATCTGCTTGTAGAAATGCTGGGAAAGTAAAGATAAAAAGGTAGAAAGCAATGGTTCAGCACTGCTGGAGAGGAGCTATGTAGACAGTAAAAGATACAGTCAAAGGGAAATGTAGGGCCTGTTTTTGTTTTTTAAGGATTAGGAGTGGACCCTGTGGGGGGTCAGTGGACTGGGAGAACTAGTTCACATCAAGTTGAGGCTGCTGATCAGGTTATCTCTGATGATGCTCCCTTGGGTGATCTTGAGAGCCAGCCAGGCTTCACTGGACTGCATTTTGTGCCTCTGTTTTTTCTCCAGAATGAAGGGAAGAAGGCCTCATGGGGTGAACTGGTCATGCATGGATCTAGTAGGTTAGCCCAGCCTTAATTGAGTTTAAGGCCCACAAGGAAACCTGAACAGCCTGCATTCTGCTGCACATTTTAAGTTCTTTGCAGTTCTCATTGACAAATTAAGTCAAATATTATAGAACTCATGAGGTTTCCAATAAGTTTGCTCTGAGGCTTATCAGTTTTATTGCTATTGGGAAAACTTACTGGGCTTGGATTTGGGGGAAATCTGAAAATATTCCTCCAAGAATTGCTGGAAATCTGGATTTACCAATAATTAGCAATATGGCCCAGCCTAAAGCATTACCCATTCTCAATAAGGAGCTATTATATATTAAGCACTTGCTGACTGCTGGTTCTCCTGGCATTACCCATGTTTTCCTCCACGTATTCTTATGACTAAGGTACTGAGTTATCTGCCAGTTGCTTATTTTATAGAAATGGGCAAATTTGTGTTGTGGTTTTGAACTGAAATATCTCTCCAGAATTCTGGGTTGAAGGTTTGATTCTCCATGCAGTAGTGTTCAAAGGGACCTAAAGAGGTAACTGGATTATGAGAGCTTTAACCTCATCAATGGGTTAACCCATTGATGGATCATAGCTTAATTCTTTCAGTGGTGGAGACTAGAAAGTGAGGCCTCTTTGGAGGAAGTAGGTCTTAGAGGATGTGCCCTTATGCATGTATTTTTGTCCTATTCTCTTCTCCTTGCTCTTTCTTCCCGTTCTCCATTGAGATACCATTACATGCTCCTTGCCCTTAAGGAGAGCCAAGTGATCATGAACTGAAACTTCTGAAACCATGAGCCAAAATAAACCTTTCCTATTCAAAACTTTTTCCTTCAGGTGTTTTTCCATAGTAACAAAAAAAGCTGACTAACACCTATGTGAATCCAGGACTCAAAATCTTTTCTGTAATACAAAAACTTGGCATAGAATGGTTTAAAAACCCTTTTTAATTCTGATATTTAGCTAGGTTTTAAATTTTAGATGAATATAAACAAATTGCATTCTGGAAGTTGGAAATAATCAGTCAGGATGAAAAAAATGATATAAATAACTTGAAACCCTTTTTGAAGAGTAGATAAAAATCTACT
The DNA here is from genome assembly GCA_004027455.1 of Hydrochoerus hydrochaeris. NCBI lineage: Eukaryota > Metazoa > Chordata > Mammalia > Rodentia > Hydrochaeridae > Hydrochoerus > Hydrochoerus hydrochaeris. The sequence continues at coordinate 90,141 of PVLA01000715.1, forward strand.
TGCTGTGCAAATCAAGAACTTACACATCTTTAGTTTTGACATTGTTTTAATTTGGTAACAAACTACCAAGGCTGAATGAATTAAGCAACAGAAAAATTTTTCTTCACAGTTTTATAGGTCCAGAGTCCAAGATCAAAGAATTAGTGGGTTGGTTTCTCCAAAGGGTTCTTTCCTTGGATTGCAGATGGCCACTTTTTCACTATGTTCCTTATACTCTTTCCTTTACACACATATTCCTCATGTCTTTTTGTCTACATTTCCTCTTCTTAAAAGGTCATCAGTCAGATGGGAATATGGCTCATCCTAATGACCTCTTTTTAAGTTAATTGATTCTCTAAAAGACCCTATGTCTGAATATAGTCAAATTCTAAGGTACTGAAGGTTAGAGTTGTGACATATAAATTTGGAGGAGACATGGTAGCTCATCACAGACATATAGATCATCATAAAATGTTCTTGTCTCAGTACAACAAATAATAGCTTGTACCTGTTTTACAAGTGAGAACAATGTTAAGTAACAAATATAAAGTTATTCAGCCCAGATCCAATCCTTTAGGTAAGACCAAACTGCTTCCTGACTACTGTTTAGAAGGTTTCTCTTATTTATGGAAACAGCCAAGAACTTTCTCTTCCTGGGCATAAAGTGGCAAATCTGTGGTTTTTCAGTAGTCAGTTTCATCATAGACACTAATGAAAAACTAGAATAGTATTTGTTTGTGAAAAGAAATAATTGTTAACACAAAATTCCCTAATAGGATCAGGACAGTGATACAATTATCTGCTTTCTCTTAAGATCTATAATACTCCTATGTTTTATATGAGTATGGAAATATTTTTCTAAACTCATTAAAAATTGACTGAATTTTGCATGCTAAATGTGGTCAAATATGTATCCTAATTCATCTCTTGGTTTCCAGAGACTCATGTAGAAGAAAACAGTGCTGGTAAAATTTTACATAAAAGAAAAGTAGTAGAAAGATAGGGAAAAAATGAGCAAGTGAAAATATTAGATTCCCCCCCTCATAGTATAAGTTTTTAAGTGTACTTTAGCCTTTTTGATATTATAAAAACACACTGAGAATATTTTTTGCAGGAAAATACATATAATACATTTTGTTGATAATTTCTGGAAGTTCATGGGAACCATAAAGCTCATCCAGGGAGTTTTGCATTAGTGGAATATGATTCTGCTTTTCTTAACTTGGATATAAATAAAAACTCTGCGAGTAGAAACAGTATGTTGTGGTAGAGAGTCAAAAAAAGTCTGTGTCAGCTCTCTTTCTCTCATACACTATGTGATTAGTAACCTTTTAGTGTTCAGTTTTCTCACCCATAAAAGGAGAAAAAACTTGAATTTTAAGGCCATATTAATTAAAACTTGTGCTAGGTTTTGTATATTTCAAAGTTGAAGTTTGTTGTCTCTCTAGTGGATGACTGGGGGAAGAGAATACTACATTTTGTTATACCGTGAGAGAAAATAAATAATTCAAATATTAAATTAAGTATATCACATCATCAGCTACTTAAGCCTTATAAATTGTTACACTTACATAGCTACAAAATTTTTAACAAAAAGTTTTGAATGCCAAATAATAACTTTACCCAGACCCCTAGTAACTTACGGTTTCTCTTTGAGAGAGCCTAAAAATATGTTTCTTTCCCCAGGAATGGAGGAGAGTCATGGAAACTCTTATTGGAGGAAAGATTTATCTAAGCCTGGTTGTTTTAGGCAAAGTTAAGTCCTGAGAATATGGCCCCTGAGTGAAGAATTTCTCAGGTTGAATCTGCTGAACCCACTAAATGACTTTTTAGATTCCCTTTCTTTCTCCCTCTCCCTCTCTTATTTTTTTTGAGACTAGATTGTACTATTCCCAGGATGGCTTTGAACTCATAATCTCTCTTCCTCACTTTCTTGAATATTGGGATTACAGATGTGTGCTACCATGCATGTCAGATTTTCTCCTTTTGAACCATGGAAACATTCATCTTTTCAAGTACCCTTGGAAACAGCCTCTGGAGCCCATCATTACTGAATGTAGTCTCTTGAGTCTCACTTTGCCTTGTCAAATTGACTCCTTGCTTCTGTCAAGCTAAAATGATGGCCTTTTGTTCCAGGGCTACTGACACTTCTTCCATGTCTAAGGGGAAATTTGTCTCTGGATTGCCTAAACCTGGTCCTGTTGGTTCTTAAGCATCCCATACACTAGCATCAAAGTCTGCTGAGTCCGGCAAACTCTTCTCATATCCTAGTTCTTCAGTTGTGCTATGTTAGCCAAATCATACCAGCTTATGCTGCTACTCCTGTGATTTGAAAGTAAGTTTAATTTGTCAAAAGTTAGATGATTTGAAATATTAAAAATATTCATTAGCAATCAAAAATGTGCTTATACATCATACAACACACACACACACACACACACACTCAAAGCTGTGTGAACCGACTCATGTATCTGTTGTGCTGTATTAATCTCTGCCCCTTCTCATTTTCTTGGTGAGGTACAGAGTCTGAGGCTAAGGTTCATGAGTGCTCACGGCCAGCAGGCTTACTTTCTTCTGTTGCCTGCCAAGCAGCCAACTGTAAATGACACACTGAAATGACATGTTAGGTAATTTCTAAATTGATGAATTAGGAAGGTGAAAACAAAATTACGAAATGGAATATTTTGGAAAAAAGTATATGAAGATGAATTTGTAAGACAAATTGTACTAAATCAATCTGGGCAAGGTGATTTGTCGAACACTTAAAACTTCTAAGGCTTTATAAGAAATCTGCACTTGGTTCTTACCTACTTAGTACCTGTGCATAACACATGTAATTATTTTTACATCCCCTTCTCTTTCCCTCCCTCCTCAAATCTCCTTCCCTCTGTCTGTAGATCCTCTTCACATTTGCAAAAGTTCTACCTCTCTGTTTCCTATTGTCTCTCTTTTATTTGCTCTTTATATTTCATATAGTTTTATAACAAATTTGAAGTTGAGAAGTGTATTCAAACTTTGGATTTTTCAGGGTTATTTTGGCTTTTAAGGGTACCTTGCAATTCTAAATAAAATTTTTCCATTTCTACAAAAAAGTCCATTGAGAGTTTTTGGTAGAAATTATGTTGACTCGGCAGGTTGCTTTGGGGAGTACTGCTATGTTAACAGTATGACATCTTCCAACCCATGGGCATGGGATATTTTCCCACTGATTCGAGTCTTCTTTCATATCTTTCAGTGTTCTTTTGTACTTTCAGTATACAAGTCTAACCTGGTTAAACTTATTCCTGAGTATTTATTCTTTTTGATGCTATTATGAGTAGAACTGTTTTTTAAATTTTTTTAAGATTGCTAATTGCTAATATACAGGAACTTGTACTTTAACAAAGACTTTGGGCAGACATGAAAATATTGTGAATAAACATTTCTTAATACATTTTAATTAAAATAAATACTTAATGTAATTAATATCTTCTCTAAATTGATTTCAACTGGGCAATTGATCATATTTAATATAACAATTCTATTACATAACAGTAACTTATGTAATACATTTATATATTTCAATAGTATAACCAACACATTAGTAGTATGTTTGTTACTATTAATATCATTTGACAGTAAAACTTCACTGGGCTAAAATTTCCTTTGCTGAGAACTCACCACATTTGCTCCCTTTTATATTCAAATCAGATACTTTTTAGGCATTAACTGTAGCCTTCTCTTTCCTACCAATTTTTGAGAGTAGTAAAGAGGTAAAATCTAATTTTGAACTTACTATTCACTTGATCACAGATAAGGAAGTCATTTTGTGATTCTGAGTTTATTTTTCTCATCTGCAAAGAATGGTAAACACAAACTGCTTTCCAGAGTTCTGAGGATTAAATCAATCATCTATGAAATGCCTGGATGGATGCATGGATACACAGAATCAACTAGCTTCTATGAAAATGTCTGTCACATTTCCTTCTTTCCTCCAGAATGTTCTGAGAGATTTATAGAGTCATTATTTATTATTTTACCTATTCATTTCTTCATTAAGTACCATATTAGGACCAAAAGCATGAGCACAAAAATACTTGGCTGTATATAAAGTATGTGTTGCTTTTATTTTTTAATTATTTATTTTTTCAAGTTCTCCTTGTATTAATTTTTTTATTTTAAAAAGCAAAACAGGAAAAAGGATAGAAATGATACAAAATTTTTTAAAAGGCAGGAAATTAGCACTAATTAATATATTGTACATTGTTATCTTAGAAGTAGTTATTCATGTTATAAGATTTAGGCACAAAAAATGATCAAGCAAACAATGTAAGCACAAACTGTTCTTTTGGATGAACTAACAGAGATTAGTAGTATAGCTATCTATCATGTCTATGTCTATGCACACACACACACACACACACACACATACACACACATATATATGTATACCTATATACCTATAATCTTTTCCCTTCTTCCTTCTCTCCATTCCCTATCTCAGTTGTTCTTTGCTTTTGAGCACTTTCTTTCCCTTTCCTTATCACACTATCTATTGTATATTTTGGATCTTATTACTCTTTCAGTTTTTTTTACACTAGGGAGACAATGTGATATTTACAAATTTGAGAGCTGGGGATTTAGATCAGCAGCATAAGCACCTGTCTTATAAGCATGCAGTTGTGAGTTTGATCCCCAGTACTGATATATAAAAAAAGATAGATATTTACGAATGTGAGTTTGATTTAGTTCACTTATGAGTATGGTCTCAAGTTGCCTCCATTAACCTATAAAAGTCTCAACATTATCCTTCTTCATAGCTGAAGAAGGATATAAAAATACCACATCTTTTTTATCCATTCTACAACTGATGGGCATTTGCTTTGTTCCTAAGGTTTAGCTACATCTAAGGTTTATAACTTGTGCTGACATAAACTTGGGTGCACATACATTGCTGTGACATGACCTTTTCAATTTTACTGGGAAAATACCCAGGAGGGGAATAGCTGGATTGAATGTGACTTCTGATCCTAGTTTTTTGAAGAATCTCCATACTTATTTCCACTGTGATTGTACTAGTATACACTCCCACTAACAGTGAAGATGGGTTCCTTTCCCCCTATAGCCCTACTAATATTTGTTATTGGTTGATTTCTTGATGTCAGCCATTTTTTCTGGAATGAGATGGAATATTAGTATTCTTTTAATTTGCATTTCTCTATGACCAGTGATGTTGAACATTTCCTCATGTATGTATTTACCACTTGTATTTCTTCGTCTGAGAAGTGTATTCATCTCAGATGCCCATTTTGGATTGGGTCATTGAATTTAAGGGGCCTGATATTTTTCAATTCTTTATATGTTCTAGATATTCTAGTCCTTTGTCTGAGGGACAGCTGGCTAAAATTCACTACCATTCTGTGGATTTTCTTTTCACTCTGTTGGTGATTTCTTTTAAGGTGTAAAAACTTTTTAATAAGATGCGAACCTAGTTGTTGATTCTTTGAGGTACATCCTGTGTGGTCTGTGTCTTGTTCCTGAACTGTTTGCTTGCCCCTATGTTTTCAAATTTCTTCCTATCTTGTCTTCCAGTAGATTTAGTGTTTCTATTACAATATTTATATCTTTGATCCATTTTGACTATGATTGAGTGCATGGTGATTGACATGGGTTTAGCTTTAGTCTTTGAAATGTGAAAATTCAATTTTTCCAGCACCATTTATTAAAGAGGATATATTTCTTCCAGTGAACATGTTTACTCTCTTTGTCAAAGATAAGTGTCTTTTTAGTTGTGTCTGCATCTTCTAATTTGTTTCATTGATCTTCAGGTCTGTTTTTTTTTTTTTCTTGCCAGGACCATGCTGATTTTATCACAGTAGCTTTGCAATATAATTTCTTTTCTTTTCTTTTCTTTTCTTTCTTTCTTTTTTTCTTTTGCACTGGGGATCAGACTCAAGACTGCATGCTTGCAAGACAGGCACTTATTCCACTAAGCTAAATCTCCAGCCCCTTTGCAATATAAAATACCATTAACATACCTCACAGATCTAGAGAAAACATTCCTAAAATTCATTTGGAAACATAAGAGACCTAGAATAGCAATAGCAACCCTGGGTAACAAAGGGAAGGCAGGTTCTCATCTTATTAAAAAGTTTTTACACCTTAAAAGAAATCACCAACAGAGTGAAAAGAAAATCCACAGAATGGTAGTGAATTTTAGCCAGCTGTCCCTCAGACAAAGGGCTAGAACATCTAGAACATATAAAGAATTGAAAAATATCAGGCCCCTTAAATTCAATGACCCTGTCCAAAATGGGCATCTTATGTTTCCAAATGAATTTTAGAAATGTTTTCTCTAGATCTATGAGGCATGTTAATGGTATTTTGATTGAGATTGCATTAAATCTGTATAACAGTTTTGGGAGTATGGTCATTTTTACTATGTTGATCTTCCCACCCAAAAGCAAAGGATATCTTTTCTTTGCTCTTTCCATTTTCTGATATCCTCTTCAATCTCCTTTTTTAGAGTAATATAGATTTCAATGTATAGGTCTTTTACATCCTTTGTTAATTTGATTCCTAAGTATTTCATTTTTTTGGATGCTATTGTGAAAGATATTTCCATAATTTGTATCTTGGTGAGTTTATTTTTTGTGTACAGTAATGGTATTGATTTTTGAGTGTTGACTTTGTATCCAGCTATATTGCTGAATTTGCTTATTAACTCTAGCAGTTCTTTGATGGAGTTTTGGGGGGTCTTCTATGTAGAGTAGCATGTCATCTGCAAACACTGGTAATTTCACTTCTTTCTTACCTATGGGATAATTAAATCCCTTTGCATTTACTTAAGCATGTTCTATGGGTTAATATATGGTATATTTTAGAGAATGTCCCATGTACAGCTGAGAAGAGTATTCTCATGTTGTTGAGTAGAACACTGTGTAAACATCTAGTCATATTTGTTTACAAGTTGGTTGAGTTCTATATTATTTCTTTGCTGACTTTCTGTCTAGTTGAGCTATATCAACTAAGAGGCCCCTTGTTATAATTGTGTTATTGCCTATTAAGGATTCCTGTTATAATTGTGTTATTTGTGTATTTGATTTTTCATGTCTATGAGTATTTGTCTTATATAGTTGAGTGCTGCTGTATCTGGTGCATATATATTTAATGCTATCCCTTCTTCTTGAATTTTTCCCCTAACAATTATGTAGTGACCTTCTTTACCTCTTTTGATCATTTTTGATTTGAAGTTCACATTGTCTGCAAACAGAATAGCTACCTCTGCTTTATTTCTGGGTTCCTGTCACATGAAATATTGCTTTCTATCCTTTGACTTTTAGTCTATGAGTTTCCTTTAGAGTCAGATGTGTTTCTGTATACAGCATATTGTTGGGTTGTTTTTCTTTCTTTTTGTCTTTTTCAGATAGGGTCTCACTATGTAGTTCAGGCTGGCCTTGAACTCAGTTTGTAGTGCAGGCTGATCTTGAACTTGCAATGATCCTCCTGCTTCAGCCTCGTAAATGTTGGGATTACAGGCATGTACCACCATGCCTGGCTAGGATCCTGTTTCTTTTTCTTTTTTTTAAAAATTTTTTATTTAAAGAGAAACAAAAGCATGTAAAGGGTAGAGATAATACAGAATTTTAAAAAAAAGATAAACAAAGAAATCACTAGTTGATAAATTACATATTGTCCTTTTAGAAATAGTTGTTCAAGTTACAAAATTAAACATACAAAGTAGATATTCAAACAGTGAGAATGTAAACAGCTGCGCATGCATGAGTCTCTACATGTATTTTGATCCTTCCTGTATTAGAGGGAAAAACAAAACATAGCAAGACAAAACAAATTCCTATAAAAACATGAAACCAAAAAGTCATATAAAACCACAGTGCAAGGTGATCTACAATGATTACTGTGTTGTTTCTTATTATCTTCAAAAGAATGTCTATATCATCAGGCATAATTGAATATAGCAGTATAATTGAGTAAAGCAGTACATAACAATATTAGTAAAAAATAAAGCAGTACATAACAATATTAGTAAAAATAAAACATTGTAGACCGTATAAAACTTCAAAGGCAGGTAATAATCAAACCAGAGAGGGTACCCTAGTGAATCTTGCCATCTTCAGTGCAGTTGCCTATACTCTCAGACTTGATACTATCAATCATAACAGCTTTGAATAAAATCTATCAATACAAAACAGCAATCTAACAAACCAGACTCAATTACAATCAGTCATGGTAAAACAGTGTAGGTTTTACAGAGCTTTAGATTAAGTTAATAGGAAATTAAGGATGATTACCTTGCTATATCCTGTTATTTTTGGGATTACTGTCTGTGCCCTCAAATCTAGTATAGGTAGAATGACTGGAACAGAATATATTACATCTAAGCAGAGTAGTGTGAGTAATGTGGTTTTTAAATCCTGGTTCACTATTAACAATATAGTATAGCAAGGCCATCTATGTTAGAGATTATAGCCATCCTTCTCTGCCTCATTTCTACTATGCTATTTTTCTGCCTTTGTTTGTCTAGTTTTCTCCTTCATTCTACTGCCTGCCCCACTCATTGAGGCCTTTCTGCCACTGTTCCTGAAATCTTGGTATTTTTTTTCTCTCTCTCTAGAATATCCTTCAGTATTCTCTGTGGGGTTGGATTGGTGGTCACAAACTCCCCCAGTTCCTCTCTGTCATGGAAGCATCTTGTTTCTCCATTAATTTCTAGTGACAGTTTTGCAGGGTCCATCAATCTGGGCTGGAGGTTATTTTCTTTCAGGGCTTGGAATACTTCGCTCCAAGCTCTTCTTGATCTGATGGTCTGTGTCGAGAAGTCCGTCATGATCCTGATGGGCTTACCTTTATAGGTAATCTGTTTCTTTTCTCTGATGGCTTTTAATATTCTGTTTTTATATTGAATTCCTGGTATCTTGATTATTATATGTCTAGGTGTAGCTCTGTTTTGGTTGTAGGTGGCTGGAGTTCTGTATGCCTCACATAACCGAATGTCATTTTCTTTTCCCATGCTTGGGAAGTTTTCCTTAATTATTTCCATGAATAGCCTTTGTAATTCACCTGTATGTATTCCTGCTTCTTCATTCACATTTCTTATTCTTAAATTGTAGATTCTCTTGTCATCTTCTAGCCTTTGTATTGTTACTGTCTGTTTCCTTGTTATTTTTAAGAGATCTTCCCTTTCATGATCATACACTGCAAACTTGTTTTCAAGTTTTGATAGTCTATCCTTAGTTTCTTGTAAGGCATTTTGCCAGCTTTCAATGGAATTTTTAATTTCCTGGTAGTCTGCTTCATGTATTCCATATTTGCTTTATATTCCTTATCGAGTATTTCTGTCCTTTTTTTGTGTTCCCATCTGTATCTTCCTGAGAGATGCTTTCTGAGAGCATTTCTTTTATTACTCTACTCATATCTTGCTTTACCTTATTTAATATTTCAGTTTTGAGCTCATCTACAAGGTTCCGAAGATATCTCTTAATGTTCATTGAAGCCATGTCTGATGTTGCATGTTTGCCGCCCTCAGTCTCCCTTGTTTTTCCCTCTCCTGGATCAGGGCTCTCAGGGTTCTGGGCTGGGGACCCCCCCTGCCTCTCTCTCTTGTCATGGTCCTGGCGTCCTCCACACAGGTTAAAGTGCAGGTCCCAGCCCCCTTCCCTGTTGGCCACATTTGCTCTGAAGCACACTGGCAAGGGACCTCTGCCCTCTCCTGCCTGCTCTTGTCACTGAGGTGTAAGCAGAGCCTGCATATGCCTGCCCCTCCCCACCTGGCCAGCCAAATTTCAGGAGTTTTCACCCGGTTGGTGCTTGCTAGGTGCAGGAAATCAATTTGGGATGGCTCATTGGGTCCTGGCCAGGGGCTTGGCAGGGTCCAAGAAAATCCCATGAATCTGCTCTGGGGAGGGAGGAACCAACCTAAGTCACTGTCACTCCCAGTTCAGGCTCCTCTTGCCCGATTCCAACATGTCACCTATTTGGTTGTGCCCTTTCCGTGAGGGGGTCTCATTCCCAGCACTGACCATGGATTAATGAAGGTCCATTTGCTGGCTCCACTCTCCATTGGGCTCACAAGCCCCCAACTTCAGCACTACTGTGGTTCCTGTGATTGGCAGCGGGAATGAGTTTGGGTGGCTCTGCCTGCCAGCGCGGATTCAAGCTGTTGCAAAATTGGCAGGTTGCCATGAAAATGCTGTGTCCTGTAATTTTTAGCTGTTTCAGTTGTAGTCCTGATGTATTTGATGAGCTTTTTTTATGTTTTAATTTCTTCCTGCGTCAAGAGGATCCATCTCCCTCTGTCTGGGTCTCTCCAGTATGTTTTATTCTGGCAAATGAGTTGTTTCTCCCGGGAGGCTTTGTATTTTGTTGCTCACTGATCAGCCATCTTGACTTCTCTCCAGATCCTGTTTCTTAATCCATTCTGTCAACCTATTTCTTTTAATTGGTGAATTGGGGCTATTTACATTGATGATTGTAACTGATATGTACTAGCTTAACTTTGTCATGTTATTTTCCTGTTGTTGGTTCCCTGCTTTTCTCCCTTGTTTAATTGCTTGCCCTGCCTGAGGTTTCTTTCTGTTGTTGTTCTGGGAATTGTAGACATTTTGTCTCTTTTTAGAATATCTTTCAGTACTCTTTCTAGGCTTGGTTTGGTGGACATGAATTTCTTCAGTTGTTCTTTATCATGGAAACATTTTATTTCTCCATTACTTTTTAAAGAAAGTTTTTTAGAGTACATCAATCTGGGCTAAAAGTTGTTTTCTTTCAAAGCTTGAAATACTTTACTCCATGCTCATCTTTACTTGAGAGGGTTTGTGTTGAGAAGTCTGCCATTATTCTAATAGGCTCCCCTTGATAGATTGGTTGTGTCTTTTCTAACAGCATTTAGTATTCTGTTTTTATGCTGAATTCAGGGATCTTGATTATTATGTCTAGGTGTAGATTTATTTTGATTATGACTGTTTGGAGATCTGTATGCTCACTTATTTCAATATCAGATTCTTTTCCCATGTTTGGGAATTTTTCTATTATTTCTGTGAATAGTTTTTTTTAGGTTATTTGTGTTGACTCCAGTATTTTAACTGATACCTATCAGTCTTATATTATTTTTCTTTGCATTGTCTTGAAGCTGTTAAATTGTTTTTTCATAAGCTCTTGTTATATTTAAAATTTCTTTCTTCTCATGATTGCTAGCTGCAATTCTGTCTTCAAGGTCTGAAAGTCTATCTTCAGTTTCATTCAAGTGGTTTCTCCAGCTTTCAATGGAATTTTTAATTTCCTGAATATCTTGTTGAATTTGTTTCATGCTTTCTATTTCTTTCAGATACTGTTCATTCATGGTCTCCATCATTTCCCCATGCTTCTGTACTTCTTCTTCTTCTTCTTCTTTTTTTAATCTAAGTCTTCTCTAACTATGCTGAGCAACTTCTTTATTAAGGTTGTCATTTCTTTCTTTACCTGAGAGATTATTTCTAATCTAATTTCCTTTATAGACCCATGGATTTGTTGCTTTATTGTACTTGCTATCTTTTCAGAAATTCCTGGTGTATGACTTCCAGTGTCCTCTATTTTGATGTTTCCTGTACTTGTTCCTGATGGACTGGGCATTTGAGATTGCATTTTGCTTTTGTCATTTTCACTTCTTAAGTTAATATTTTGGTCTTCTCAATCCCACTGGTCTCAACTGTCCATTATGTGTGTCTTAGGGTCCTACTGTGTGGCTGCTGTTCACCCAATTGCTGGGTCCTATAGTTTAGGGGAGGGGCCAGTCACCTGAATTCCTCCTGTGGAGCCTGTGGGGTGAGTTCTATATTTTTCCTAGGTTGGCTAACCTAGAAGTATTGACGTAAGTCAACCCTTACCTCCTGTTGTTACTGTGGCTTCAGGCTGTTCCAGGCTGCCAGATCTACCTGTCTATAGCTGTTCCCTGGTTGGAACCCTACTGTGTCACTGGGAATCTCTTAGGCCCTTTCTGGTTTTTCTGGGTAGGGGAGGCCTCCTCAGTGCTCTCACCAACCCATCTGGGGTTCTCTGTATGGAAAAGGGACTCATCTACACTCTTACTGGCTCACCAAGGTCCTACAGGGGAGGTTTTGCAGAGGTTCCTATTTACCCACTGAGGTCTTCTACTTGAGGTGAAACTTACCACACTGTCCCAGGCCTACTGAGGTCCTCTGTGTAGGGGTAGGGGTAGCTGAAGCTCCCACCAGCTCACTAAAGTACTTCAGGTGGTGGAAGGAGTCACTGATGATCTGTGGAATGCTGAGGTCTTTTGGGTGGGAGGGAATGGTGGTCCACAAACCCATTGGTTCCTGAGGTCCTTCAAGTGCAGTTGAAGTGCAGCTGAGGCTCCCCTTGGTTCTGAAGCAATCAGGGTGTAGAGGAAGAGTGGCCAAGGATCCCTTCAGCTGCTGAGTTGCAGGGGAAGGGCAGCTGAGGCCACCCTCAGCTGCTAAATTCATCCAGGTGTAGGAGAAGGCTGAGTATTACTTTTAATGCAATCAATTTTGTCTTGTTTTTGGAGTCAGGAAAGCTAACTGGTATGAACACAGATCAGGCCTACAGTATTGGCTCCATTGTTACTTCTGTCATAAAGATGATGAAAATTATTCAGTGAAGGAAGAGGATGGGAACTTTTATGATTCTGACACATTTTGCTGTAAGCATATAGGTAACTGTGTATATCAAAAACCTCTTATACACTTGATTTTTTTTATTTAAAGAGAAAAAAACAGGAAAAATGTAGAAATATTACAGAATTTCAAGAAAAGAAGATAAACAGTAAGAAATCTCTAGTTGATACATTACATATTGTTCTTTTAGAAATAGTTATTCAAGTTACAGCTATACAAGCACACAAAGTGGACACTAAAGCAGTGAGAGTGAAAACAGATCTGTTCAAGAATCCAACAAGAACCTAGAAATATGGTCATCAATCCCACACACCTAAACATACATGCAGCTATATCTTTTATAGCGCTTCCTATTTCCTCTTTTTTTACAATAGCAATTATACATTTTTAAAATTTTATTTAAAGAGAAGAGAAAAAAAACAATACTGAAAAAAGGGTAGCAACAATACAGAATTCTAAAAGAAAGAAAGAAAAAGGAGAATGAGAAAAAGCCCCACTAAGAAATCAGTAATTTATAAATTACGTACTGTCATGCTGGATGTAGTTGTTCAAGTTACAAAGTTAAAGGGTACATAGTAAATATTCAAACAGTCAGACTACAAACAGTTCTGCTCAAAGATCCAACAAAGATTCAGCAATATAGTCATCTATTTTACACACTCAAACATACATGCAGTTATATCCCTTAGAGCACTTTCTTTTCCTCTTTTTTACAATAGCAATTATACATTTTGGTTTTATTACTCTTGTAGTTCTTATTTACTTTTTACACTAGAGACATAATATGATACTTATAAATATGATTCTTATTTATTTCACTAATGAGGATAGTCTCAAGTTGTGTTCATTTGCCTATGAAGGCCTCAAGATCATCCTTTTTTATAGCTGAGTAATATTCCATTGTATAAAATTTCACATCTTTTTCATCCACTCTGCAGTTTACACTTGATATTTGTGAGTGATTCTTGAATGATTATTGATTGACTTTACAAGAAAAAAATTTAATGATTAGTATATTTCTTTGTTCCCCACCATTCCTTCAATATTTTCAAGCCTAGGACACGGTGATAAAACTTTTAGAGCTTTCAGCAATATAGAGTCCATAGTAGCATGCATGCCATAGGTTCACCACCATTGCCTTAAGACATAAAACCCAAATGGGAGAGGATGACACTCTTATTTTATGTGCTTCCTAGAGGCAGGATTTTTTGAGTTTCTTACCATGTGAGACTTTATCTGAGTTTTGAAAATACAAAAGTACATTTGAAAAGATCACATATGAGTGAATTAAGTCACTCCAATAACATGTCTAGGACATAGTGCACAGGGTGAAAATTTATTCCATGTGATGTTTGAGCCTCACTGAACCAAAGGAATCCAGGAGCTTTAACAGATAGTTTGGTAAAGCAGATCTGTTGGAATGGAGCCAAATCCCCCAGGTAGTATTAGTCCAGCTTGTTTGATCAGAGGAACTGGAAATGGTTTAAAGAGTGCTGTGCCTGGATGAAGTGGTGTAAGCCAAGAAGGACATTTGAAAGAAATTAAGTTTTCTAAGCTTATTTGTGTTACCTGGAATTTCCATTTACAATATATCTCTGGCAGAAACATCAAGCTGCCATGTAACATAGATGAGGAAGATTTATTTTCCTGATAGAAATTTTCAAACAGATTCAATGAATGTAATGAGCCCAGAGGGAGTTAGCAAAAATTAAATGTGTGTGTCTTGTGTATGACTTTGAAAGGGAAAACACATAAGATAAGCAACTCTATTTTCCCCCTTAGTTGCTGTACTTGTTTTGAGTGTCGAGATGGAATTGGTATCTCTATGCCTTGCTTTCTTTTCTGAAATTCATCCCAACATCTGGATGGCAGCAGCTTTTGAGGAAGATATCTCCTGTCCTCTCCAAGCTCGGATAAAAAATTCCACCCCCTTTTCTGAAGAACATATGAACTTTATAAGTATTAGTTTTTTGATTTATTGCAAGTGGTGACAATGTTTTGTGTCTCCTAGTGATTAAAGGTGGGAGTAGAAATGGGGAGTAAAGAGAACTATTTAGAGAATCTGAAAATCATAGAAGAATAATGATTTAATTTATATTGTGGAAACACTCAGCAGTGGCTTAAAAAGTGATCTGGGTTGACTGTCAACAACTTATTTTTTCACTGAAGAACATTTTAGAGGTATATTATCAGAATACTTTAGGCTATATTCTGTTAACTAATAACTTTACTTGTCATGTTCAGCATTATATCCCTGGTGCTCAGTATGCACTTAGCAAATGCTCGTTTACTAAAAAAATTCAAATGAGGGATTGACCTAACACTGTAAAGTCTAGAATCATCAAATAGTAAAAGTAGGCATTTTCAATGTGAAGCTGATAAATACTACTTGAAACCAAGGAAGAGAAGATGTTATATCTCAAGACCAAGAAGAAGAAAGAGCTACATGGCTTGAGTGTGAAATAACCACAAACTGTGAAATAGCAAATAGCCCAGGTGACTAACAGATTTGAGACTCAGTGAATAACTTATGAGTTACAGAGTGTTACTGGGAGCCTACATTTGAGTATGGTAACCAGCTATTGAGATGAATCCAAATAATCTTAACCTCTTAATATTCATGTAGCTCTCAGGTCTTCTCTCACACTGAATCAGGAATGACCTGACATGCCAATGAGACTTTTTGGGGGTGGGGTGGGGGAGTTCAGTACAAAGGAGTTATGCCTATCTGCCTGGGCCAGAATTGAGGACATACAAGGAGTTGTGTGTTGTTTGTCAAGAGCAGAGCTGAATCACGATTGGGAATTACAGGGGGTAGCTGTGCTTACTGGACCTTACCCTGACCCGTGATGATAATGCTGCAGCTGGTGTACAAAGCACAGCAGGGAAGGGGATTTAAAGTGGCCTCTACTCAGACCAGGATAGCAGTTGTCTTCATTCCAGACTCTATGGTTAGATAAGGAAAATGGGTGGCGCATTTCTTTCTTAACTGCTTCTGGCTGATTTGGGGTAGGGTTTTTTTCTGAGCTGAAGGAGACCATACTGATATGGTTTTTAGCAACCACCTATGAAATGGTTGTTATCCTGTTGTTGAGAAATCTTTGAAAGATTGATTAGGCATGGCAATAATAAAGAATAGAAAGAGGAGAACAGACACTATAAAGGGAAGACTCCAAGATATGATAGTGTATATCCATGAATCCTATGAACTCTGTAGGTGGTCCTGAGACATTGGTGGTCCCTAGACCTCTATGTTTATCTCCTTCAGAGTTACAGTTAAATTATCATGACTGTCTGGAATAAAAGTACAGTAAGTTGTATGAAGTATAGTGTATATGCTCCCTTGAGAAGACTTTGAGTGGGGGCAGTGGATCCCAGGTATTTTTATTGTTAGTTCCATCTGCATGATCACTAGAAGTCTGGAAGTCTCCTGGTGAGAATAAACAAACTCTACCAAGAGATTAAAGCATATACGACCAAAGCATGAGCATCAGAATGGAAAGGCAGATTGAGAAAAGAGAATGTCCAGTTCTTAAGGGATTGAAGTAGCAATCATAAATAGCTGGCTCCTAGATCTGTCTGTGGCTGAAAACTGTCAGTAGGTTTCAGAGATTGGAGTCCCCTTTTTATGTTGAGCCTATATTACTACTATTTTAGTGTTTCTTATTATACATTTTTGCTGAGTATTCAAGATCAAGTTAAAGTGAGACCTGTGTTAGTCAAAATTAACTTCTTGCTATCTGTCAAGGTTAATCAAGGCTTCTCAGGCATGACTTTTGGAACCTGGATCTTGTAAGGAAAGAAATAGAGAGTGCTGGGAAAGGGGCCCCACTGGAAAGTGTTAGGAAACCAAAAGGGAGAGGAGGGAAATATTCTAGTAGACCCCTTCAGCCCTTCCTGGTATGGGCCTCCAAATATTAGGAAAACAATGTGTCTCTTTAGGGTTACAAACTGGAACCTCAGATGCCTTTCTTGACCACTTTCTTGTCACTTGAAAAGCTGATCTAATTATGTGTCACACATGTCTGGCCCTTGGCCTTCCTATGAAGTGACCTTCCAGTTCATGACACTGTTCTGCTATCAAGCTTCAGGGAATTACAAACACATATGATCATTCATTTGAAGTTCTCTGAAATTTTGGGTTTCTGTGCTCATCTTTAACTGCTTTATCACTGGCTTTAAATACTTGTCCTATTTTGGTGTTCTGAAAGAGTGTTTAGATGTCTGTAGGTGAGAGGAGATTCTTTAGTCTCTGGTTTTGGTCAAGAGAGTCATTTTTCCAGAAATTCTTCTTGCCTATGCCCTTCAACATGGCTTGCTATTGAGTGGGCCAGTCTTCTGTCTACTAGGTCACACAATCAGAAAAGATCTCGTCTCCATTTGTATTTTTCAAGTTATTGTTTAAACTCCTATACTACCTTAATGAGACCATTCTTTTTTGCACAGAAGCTCCTTTGACGTCTCCTGGGCACCTACTGTAATACTCCATGGCTCTTGTTCATGAGAACATTCTTTTTCCTAATATCTAAACTTTTCCTTCCTTAGCTGAAGGCTTTTTATCCCTCACTTTTGGAAACTACAAGTGGTTCCCTTTCCTCACTGAAGACTAAACTTTAAACCTAGTGGCTAGAATGTCAAACAAACATTAATCTTGTCTCCTGCCTCTTTATAGATGGAGGAATGCCCAAAAGCAATTTAGCTTTCGACAGCAGAAGTATTTGTGTAGTGTTCTTAAACCTCTGATTCATCTTCTCAAATCATCTTGGATTAAGCTTTATTTCTCAAAGATGCCAACAGTATAAGAACCTACCTTGGAATGTCATAATCATTCCATACTTTTACATTTCATTTAAAATTATGTCTTTGCTATACATAAGCTACCTACTGTAAAAAGGATACTTATATATTTGCAAAGGACCATTTATAGACCTCAGTATACATGTATCAGATTTGAAATTTTCTCTTCATAGATATGGTCCACACTAAGACCACTTAATATGCAAAAAATTCATACTTTCTAAAGAGCTATGTGAGGGGCAATTGTTCACATCCAGGCAAACCTCCCTACTCTCCTCCACCTCAAATACTCATACACATGGGCCAGTCACACTAAATTCCATTTTTGGGAATGTAGCCCTTAGGGATAACTAGCTCAAGACTTTAATGTAGAGTCTCTAGGTCCTAGAAGACACTAGAAATTCTTAATACTGTCTTCTCATACTTTTATTTAGTATCTAAGGGGAGGAATAGCAATGTAGAAATTAGAGTGAGCTAATATTTTGAGCAAGCAGTCATTTATTCCTTTTAGAATCAGAACTATTCTTTATTCTTAAGATAATAATTAATTAGAATCTTAGTTTTGAGCTAATGAGACCTTTAATGGGGAAGATGACAATGTTGGAAGACCCAGGCTGGGGTATTAATGGTAGAAAGAAAAAGGAGTGAGACAGGATAATTTTTAAGTGAGTGGAAAGACTGACCAGTGAAAGATTCTCTGGTGAGGAACTGGGAGAGTTGGAAAGCAGAAGAGCTGCTAGAAAGGACATCTGCCTTCTATCCCAACCTGAACCTGACATGCCCTCCTTCATGCTTTCACTGCATACACTTAAAAACCTTCAAACTTATATTGCGCTAACTGACTTGCTTGTTTTCATTTCTAGGGTACTTCTTGAGGATAGGAAGGAAGAGGCAATGTTCGAAGCAGATAAGAGCTGGGGCAGACACAATATGACATGGGATTGCTGGTGTATAGAGGTCTGGAAGGGAAAAAATATATAAAAACATCTCCTAATGCCAGCTAGACAAAGTAGAGCCAAATGAATATGCAAACTAACTACTCAGCTATGAAGATTTTCAATGATACTGATGGCAGCATATCAGAAGGTGGAATACACTGTGGGGAGTTTTTTCCCACTGAAACGAAGTTAAATGGCTTGAGGAACACTGCTCCAGATGGTAAGATGCAAACCTTATAAAACAGGAGTTAAATGTGTCAAAAAGATTGGAACAAACGGGAGGAGGAGAAAGATGACAGTGCCAATCGACATTTACTAAGCATTTGCTATGTGGCAGCACTCTGTTGAATTCTCATAAATTATTACTTGATCTTCACAATGACTCTATGAAGTTGGTACTATTTTTGTTTTATTTTTCTTTGCTGGAGATCAAACTAAGGATCTTGCATACATCAGGCAAGCACTGTACAACAAGGCTTCATCGCCAGCCCCTGCCCCCCTTTAAAAACACGTTTCAATTATTTTGTTTTATTTATTTGTTTTGTGATTTGGGGAATTGAACATAGCATCACATATGCTAGGCAAGTGCTCTATCACTGAGCTGCACCCTCAGCCTAGTAGTATTATTATACCAACTTTTCATATAGAAAATTCCCTGAGGTTTAGAAAGATAAGGCAAATTGCCCAAGGTGAAATAACTAGGAAATAGAGGAGGCAAAAATTAAACCCTGATATCCTACCTTGAGGAAGGGAATTATTTCCCTCTATTCCAGGTGAAGTGAGCCTAACCATGTTGAAAAACTCACCAAAAAACTTGCCTTTCACTGTTCCTTTGATAGTTGTACCATCAACAGTTACCCTCTTTTTGGATAACATTATATCTTATGAAATGTCTATGGTTAAAAATGTTCAGATGTTCTTAATGTTTGCTTGCAGTAGTCTGTGCCACAGTAGACTTCATATCATTATGCCCAATTTATTACATTTATCCAAGTCAAAGATGCTTTGCCAGACATAACCTGTTATCACTTATCAGCATTACAACAGGCTAACCAGAGATGATTTTGAGGGCATTTTTTTTACAACATGGAATGTAACAGTAAATCTAACAACGGATTCCCACCCTGTGTTACCATATGAAAACTTTTTAAGAAAGAAAAGAAAAAAGTACAAGAACAGGAAACCTAAAATTCCTGAATTGGCTTTTCAAGTGCCTTTAAAACGGTTTGGCATTTCCTCATGGATTGTCTGTCAGAATTTCCACACATATTTTTCTTCTAATATGTTGAATAAAATGAAGTCAGCAATTGTAAAAATAGAATTTTTTTTATTACAGTTTGAGAATCTAACTTATGTTAAGCAAAATTTTATGCTTTAGTTTTTGGTCAGTTCTATAATTTTCATTTAAAATATTTTCTATTTTAAATGGGGAAAAATGGGCATTTGTCCCTTGAAATCAAAAAAGAGAACATTACCTTGTTTCTTAGGATAATCAGGTTCTATGTACCTAAGTTTGACTTACAGCATATTTACCATAAAGAGCCTAGGATGGGATTGAGGACTGTCTCAATCCCATTGAGAAACGAAGCATGTTTGACCAATGATAAGGATGTAGTTATGCTTTTGGGGAAGGCTATGCAGTCTTGGTTCCTCTGAAAGCAGAGTAAACCACTAAGCCTGGGTACAGGTTGTTTATTTGGAAAGTGATTGAAGGGAAGGACAGGGAGTGAAACTGAGAAGGAAGGAAAGATTTTCCTTCCCTTTGAAGAAATTCCTGTCTGCTGGTTTTGAGTTTGTTTGGCTTTCATTTATCTTGAAATATCTATAATTCGTATTAAATTTGAAGAATATTTTCAGTCAGTGTAGGACACTAAATTGGTGGTATTTTCAGTTCTTAAAAGATGATTATTCTAATTACCTCTTGACTTCTAGTTTTTCAGTAGAGAAACAAACTAAAATATTTATAATTTGTTCCTATGTGGAAAATAATGATTAGTTCCATAAAATTAAATGCACTTTCTAGCATCTTTACCTGTCTACAAATTTTTGCTTTATGCTAGACATAGATGTTTTGCCCATTTTTCTTTTCCTCATTTAAAATTACTAACGTATCATCTTATTAATGCCTAAGATTGGTTTCAGGCTTTGTTCTGGCATGCCAATTTCAGTGTTTTGCTAGTGCTTGGCCATGGTTCCTCTCCTTGGCATGATCCTTATTTCTAGTTCATGATTTTGGTGTGTGTGTGTGTGTGTGTGTATGCGTGTGCACATTTATCCTTAGCACAGAATTTTCACCAAAACTTCTCTTCTCTAGCTGTGCCAGATGATTACCATTTCTGAAATATTTGCTCCACATGCCAGAAACTTCTTTACTATGCCTTCTGGAATGGCTCCCTGTGTACAGGCAATGCAACCCCCAGCCATGGAGAACTTCCATGGCATCCCTCCTGTGTGACTTCCTTATTTCTTATTACTTGTCCTCTACCTCACTTCATCCCCTCCCTAAGTCCTAGCACTGGTGGCATGTACGAACTCTAATCTTGGTTTCTTCTGCCCAACAAACTGAACACTTTTGAAAAGTGCCTTTGGGAAAAGGTGAGGATCAGCTCTTACAGTTTTTTTTCTCTCAAAGTTTGTAGGCTGACATTGATTTGTATTAAGTTGTTTTTTTTTGTCTTTATGAGACAGGGTCTCGCTATGCAGTTCAGGCTTTCCTTGAACTCACTTTGTAGCCCAGGCAGGCGTCAAATTTGCAACAATCCTCCTGCTTCAGCCTCCCAAGTGCTGAGATTATAAGCATGCACCACCATACCCAGAAGACTTGTATTAATTTTGAACTACAAACTATTATTCTACATATTTTATCTAGTTTTATGGTTGCTTATAGCAGGAGGATAGATCAAATCCAGCTATTCTGTAATGGCTAGAACAAAAAGTCCTAACTTAAGTACTGAAAATACTGTTTTGGTTTTATTCTTGAGAAAAGAATCAGTGAGATAAGTCAGGTAACTATTGCAGGAATCCAGATGAGAGATGGTACTGACTTGTCCAGAGCAAGAGCAATGGTGTGGTTAAAAAATGGCCAAATTATGAAAATACCATGAAGATAAAGATACAAGGATTTTCTGGTGGATCTGATGGGGGTGTGAGTGAGAGAAATAATGGAGTATATTATGGCATGTAAGATTTTTAGTCTGTGGTGCTGAAAAAAACATGGTTGCTATTTATTGAGATGGAAAGATTGCAGTTACTGGAAAGAAAATACAAAGAACTTGATTTGAAACTATTAAATTTGAGATCCAAATGTACCAATCAAGTAGACAGTAGTGTTTGGTTGTTTCAGGAATTTCAGAGGAGAGGACATACTGATGGCACAAATTTGGGCATCATCAACATATAGAATGGATTTAAGGTCATGAGATTAAAAATGATCACTAAAGAAATAAGTAGAGATATAGAAAAAGAAGATAAGGAGTTATGCTTTGGTGAAACATTTATTACTAACATAGTTATAGCTTTATAGAGGCTAATTTAATAAAACCATCTTATAAATAGCATAGTGTGGAATGCTAAAATGAAGAATCCTTATTTCCTTAAAGTCTATTCATTTCCTTATAAATTTAGACACTAAAAGCTGACTATGTGCTTGAGAAAACTATTCCCTGGGTCAAAATCTCCATCAGTGATTGAGACTACAGTTAGAAAGTAGTACTAATACTTCAAAATAGTAAAAATCAACTGTGGACCTGTTTAATAAGTTTAGAAGATATTTTGTTTGAAACTATTATGAATGTTGGATACACATGATAAGAATAAAAATCATTCAAGAGGACCTGATGACACTTGATCTTCTGAAATAGCAAAACAATTAGCAGGACTGAAAAGATTTCATTGTTTCATTCAGTTCAAATTTTAAATAGATTGCTAGTAATCATATGCATAATTTGATCCTTTGATTACTAGCTATTTTCTCTTTTTTAAAATTAGTTCAACAATTGTAGATTTAAGTTAGAAAAAAAAGCCTACAAACATTCAATACTTGTGAGTAAGGAAACTTTTTACATAATAAACATGAATAGGTATTTTCTCTTTTAGAACACATATTTATAGTTCAGCTAAACTATATTTTGAATTTTTCCTGTGTGTGTGTGTTTGTGTGTGGCACAAGGGACTGAACCCAAGGACTTTACATGCTAGGCAAGTACACTACCACTGAGCTACATCTCCGGTTCTCAACTATTTTAGAAACAAACCATAAAGCAAAACTGCTAGTTCTATGATTTGAAAGGCTGAGTGCTAGTATTTTAACATGAAATCAATCCAGTTGCTTGCATACTTCAGAGTGTGACTTTTTCCATTCTTGGTTCTGTTCTTCATCTCTTGCAGTTGTTAAGGGACAATAATCAAAAGTATAGCCAAAAGCCTGACACAGCCCATAATAAAAATGCCTTGTTTTTTCTCAAATATATTATCTGATTTTTCTCTAAGGATAATGGATGGGATGGATTTCAGACCAAATGCTTCCACTGACCCCAGGAAGTGAGAACTTTTAGTGACTATCCCAGGCTTTGCATTACCATAATCCAGTTATTAGGGTAGTCTGGACAAGGGGATATGGGAACACAGCAGAGCCAAGAGCTCATTGGAAAAACTTGGTGTAATATTGAAGTTTTTACTCACAACAGTAAATCACACTGAAAAATGCTTAAGGGTTAGAATAGGAAAACAACTCCAAAGATATTAATCAAATGGGAAGTGGTCATCTTGAGGGTGAAACTGTGCCAAGATGGATTCAGTCACCATGTGAAAGCTGTGGAAATTGGGAAGTTTCAAGCTATAGCAACGGTTGTTATGTAAGAGAATGTCCACATTCTTAGAAATCCACACTGGAATATAGAAAGGTAAAGGAATATGGTGTGCAGCTTATTTTGAAATGATTAAAAAACCAGATAGATAGATACATAGTACAAACAGACAAACAGTGACAGGGAGGAGAAAGGAAGAGAGGAAGAAACAGACAAAAGAAAGGAATAGAATATGCAATTGATAGACTAAGTGGGAACAGTATGTTAGCAATAGGTGACATTTTTGCAGCTTCCAGAATGCTTGAAATCATTCCCATCTTTAAAGTACACACACACACACACACACACACACAGGCAATTAATCTTGAATGCTGCTGCCTAAGCCTTATCGCCTCCCCCTTCCTCCAACATCATTCCTCCCCCATGCCCAGCTCACTCAAGAATGTCTTTGGCATCCTACAGATAACCAAGGCACTAACATTTTCTCTGAGATATTAAGGAACAGTCTTCATGGTCACTCTCTGTTCCTTTCTCTGAAGGCCATGATTCTTGTGAGTTCAGAAAATACAAATCTGGAGAACAGAGGCAGGCTCTGTGAGGTTCAGAGCTCTGCAGCTGAATGTACTGTTTGTCAATGCTTTGCTGGGGTTCCAGGTCTCTAATTTTCACAATCTTGCTGTGGGCCTCCCTTGCTTAGCTCAGATTTCTATGTTAATGGCCCAGACGGTGGAAGTGGCCCTTCTGCCACCTCTCTCTAAGAGCATTTTGAATGCCATGTGATGTGCTCCCCTACATGTTTTCCTGCTGCTGAAAATTTGTGTCAGATTTTAAAAGATGCTCAGGTCATATTTGTTAACAAATTGGCTAACAAATTTTCTTTGAGAGGCCATGAAAGTGTACATGTATCAATATAAAATATGTTCAAAAATTTGATCCCTGGTACAAATATATATATATATATATATATATATATATATATATATATATATATTTATAAAATGTTACAGCTAAAAATGTAATAATTCAATGGAGTACAGTAAGATGTGTCACTAAAGCAGTGTAGAAAAATCAAAAGAAGCTCAGAACAGAAAAATGATGGGGACTTTCTGACTTTAATATGCATTCACTATCCTAAAGGAAACCTCTTTTAGAGCAGCTTGAAACTGGTGGTCTGAGATGGGGCTGAGGGTCTGCTTTCGCAGGCTGTGTCACAGGTGTTGCTGCTCGGAACATTGCCCCTCCAGTATTGATGAGTGGTAGGTGCTCCGGTGCCCCCAGAGGAGGCTGGGCTCACTGTCACCTGGAAAACTTCATGAAAGAGGAAGGTTCTGGTCAGGCCATGAACAGAGGAAACAGTTTTGGTAGATGAACAGGAAAGAATTTCAGGTGAGGGGAGTGACTGAGCAAGCTACTGGAGTCAGAATGAGTTTAACGTGCATGGAGATTGCCCTGTAAGCATCTGCTGAAACAGCTTTGTGAGGTGGAGGAGAGGGTGTGAGTTTAGGATGGACGCTTTGGACATGAGGCTAAAGAGCATGAACTTTAAGTTCTAGGCAACAGAACGACAACAGCCACACTGATGTGACAAAGTCTGTTTAGACAAGGCCACCCTAGATATTTACACTTCCATGGGACACTATCATTCTAAATCCTTCCTGTGAACGGAATATTTGAAAAACACTAGAAACTACGGAGGAGTCATTAAAGAAGGTCTGTCCGAAGTTTCTGGCTGCAAATTCTGCTTAGATCTTGGTAGCTAATTCTTGGCTGTGCAGTTTACATTTATTATGCTCAAGGTAAGCTAGACAAGCGATCAGTATTTTGGTTGTGTGTAATGAACTCAAATTAGAGAGAGAGTGAATAGCTTTAGGGTAGGGATAGAAAAAGCAAGACCCAGAATCATCCTCAAATACAGGGATAATGGGAATTAGTCATGCAGAGCTATGTGTTAATTCAAAAACAATAAAGTCTGTCACTCAGGTGTATGAATAGAAGTACAGCATAGGAAAAAAAGTGTTCTCATAACTCGTTAACTGCTGTTGGCACCTGGGTTCTTCAAGAGATATAACACAGTACTAACTCCTTAGGTACAGCTATAAAAAATGGAGATTGATTTAACAACATTGGCTGTGTTTTCCTATTTCCTCTGTCATTTTTCATGTGTCACAAAGGTGGGCTGCATGTCCCCGTTAGGTATCCTGCAGCTCAGACAGAATCAGTTGTGGGCCTGTGTCCTCTAAAACTACAATATGAAATAAGGGTCACCAACATCGATTATTTTACCATTTTAACTAAAAATGAACCTGAAAAAGTCAAGATGTCAAGAAAGGTGGGAACAGTAAAGATTTAAATGTACATTGCTTATTGGTCTAAAATCTCATAAAAAATCAATAACGTCAGTCCACATTTTTGATTTAAAAGCCCACGGGAGCTTAAAATAGTCACCTTCCTACCTTGTTATAGCCATGAACACATATATTAGGGCTGCAGAGAATAAAAATGACCAGAGGCCTGTAAACATTCCTTCCATAACATTTTATCTTAAAAGAAAATTATTTGCTTTGCAAAATAGGGAAAAGGGGCCAAAAGGACAGTTGAATGTTATCAGTGTTAGTAAATACATTCTACAGAACTGGAGCAAATACACTATCCAAGCAATAACAGCTGCATACATCTCTTTAGTTTGGTTTTATTGGTACCCTTTAAAAACTCTTTTCAAAATATCTTTTTACTGCAATATCTGTAAGGAAGAAGATATAACAAAACTCTTAACAGAATGTTATTAATGAGGTTTGTGTCAATGTGCTTATATAATTGATCTGATTTTCAGACAAATAGATCAGATCTTTTGGCTAAATCTGGACCTTCACAAATCAGAACAGGACTGTATCTTTTACTGCCTAATTTCTCAGTGAATCAGAAAAATCAGTTAAGATGAACATTAATGAACACTATTGAGTGATCAAATAGTTCTAGAGAGTACAAAGCCATGTAGCAGGAGGAAAATCTTCCCAGTACAAAATAACTGTTCTTTGAATTCTGAGGGTACATAGTACTTTAGTCAGAATGAATTTTGCTTAGTGATCAGGCCAAATCCTTGGCTGTGTAATTTACATTTACAGACATTCTCTCCTATAGCGAGAACACAACTATGCAAAACAGACTGTATTAACAGCATGATGTAACTAAGTTACAACAGACTGTAATTTAGCTTAGAATGGTATTAAGCTGGCCAAAAAAAGAAGTCATTTTTGTTACCAATGATACATATACTTTCACTCTCCCTACGAGTTGTAGTCATTCATTACCTCAGTTGGGTAGTGTGGTTTCATTTAACAATTCATTTCTGGCATCAGGAATTGAACTCAAGACCTCACACTTACCAGATAGGCAATGCCCCACTGAGCTATATCCCCAGCTTGACAATTCATTTCTGGAAGGGCCATTCACTTCAAAACTCTTTTTAAAGTCCTTGTTTTCTCTTTTCTGAAAAAAAAGCTGTAAGTTGACACAGAACTTTAGATAACTATGGAAATGATTGATATTACAATAAGATACACTATTAAATGTCAAAGTTTGGACTTGTATTCTGCAACAGTGTGTAGGAGGGGCCTTGAAATGCTACAGAAAAAGCCACAGAGAAAGTCAAAGGTGGTAGGCACTTCTAAACTATGCAGACATTTTTCCATAAAGGCTTTAGGCTCAGGATACATGGCTCAAAGTAGAAACTCTAGCTAGTAGCAATTCAGGTAGAGGAATATTGCTCACAAAGAGGTCTTCAGCAGAATCATGATTGTTGATGGAAATGAATAGGATTTAAAGAATAATCTAATTGAATTAATGTGTTTTTCAGAGGAGGAAGTTGGAGTACCAGGGAGATTGAGTGAGTTACTCCAGATCATATTGTCTGGTGGAGATTGGGGGAGGACTAGAAACCAAAGTATGTCCACCACCAAAGTTGTTATCTGTTTCATCAAAGTGTTCATTTGTAATCCTTACTCTGTGGCTTTAGACATGAATCAAAACACAAGAGGATTCCAAGTGTTATTACCTTATTTATAGGCCATGATGCAGTCATATTCGATGAAAAAGACGAGTGATTGTTCTTCTAGAAGCTGTGGCAAGTTTAAATTGGTCTTTTTGAAACTTAGATCCAAATGCTTATTTGTAAAAAATGTCCAAAAACACCTGTAACGGTTAGAGAATTCCTTAGATTAACTAGAAAAAATTGTGACTCTAGCACCAGTCATGCAGCTGAGTCTTTATCATCTGTAGTTTTTGCTTATTCAGTAAAAGATTCCAGAGAAATTTATCACCAGTCTGTTAGGCAAAGGCCAAAAAAAAAATTATTTTTGTCTTTCTCTTTTCAACTGTAAAAACAGGTAGCATGTAGAATAACAAAACAATGAAGTTTATAAAGATTTTGAGCTTATATAAGTTTTTGAAAATGATAACAGACCTAAGTGTTTGTGGCTATAATCTGCATAATTTAGGACCTGATTTTTTAACCTACCATCTTTAAGACTGCCCTAGAAAATGGAAGTAACTCAGCGGCCCACTACCTGACTCTACCACCTGACTCTGCACTTTATAGCTGTCCCCTCGGTTTCTCTTCTTCTTTCCCTTACTACATACACTCTTGAAAAGGCAGGGTGTTTCAAAGGAGTTCAGGGAGCTGTGTTTCAACAGATCCAACACTGGGCTAGCAAGTGTCCCTCATCTCTTCCTTCACCTCCTAAAGTTCTTCCTATGCTAGGGAGACAAACCAAATGCGGCCCACAGGGTAAAGCAGAAAGAGCACCAGTGCCACCACCTGGATACAGGGAGAATGAGGCACCACTTGAAAAAAGTCGCTATGTGTCCAAGAGGGAACAGGTGATCGTGCTTGGTTTTGTGCCCTTCCCTTTTCATTTTCTTGTCACAATTTCTTTGTCTTTCTCTTTTTTGACTTCTTACCACCTTCCCTACTCATGTATGTTAATCTCACTCAGTTTTGTCTTCTGTCCTCCTGGTTAGGAAGAGGTTCAGAGACTGGTAAGGAGCTGTCCTAAAGTGGGAGAAGAGGAAGTCCAAAATTAGAACTCATCCAATAAGCTTTGTACCTAGGTGCAGGTTTATATATTCTCTCAAAATACAGGAAAACATCTTGGCAAGTTTGCCTCATAATGACTGAGGTCTAGTTAAGCTCTATCAGAGCCTTAGCCCTGAAACCAAGCATACAGTGTCAGCAAGTTTGCTGTTCTGCAAGCAAAGCAAAGCAATGTGCCTTATGGTTCTCATCTGCCTTGTGACATTAGAATTTAGTAGGGCTCAATGATACAGTGTTCTGTTTTATGTGATATGATTCTTGGGATTACTCTAACCAAGCATTCAGGGCAGTTGACTATAAATGTTTTATAAATGACTACAAATAGGCAGAGATTAAGCCAAGCCAAGCCAAGCCAAACCAAACCAAACCAAACCAAACCAAACCAAACTTCCACAGTGAATCTCTTGTCTTCTACACAGACTTTCTTGTCTATACTAAGTTTTAATCATCACCAGCTTTTATAGACAGTTATCCAAGTGATTATAGGATTCAGGCACTCTTCTTGGTATCAGTGTAGGAAAAAAGAGAAGTAAATGGCTTGGTGTTCTAAATTAAAATTAGTTTTCATTGTCTAAATTTAGATAATCATTTCTCCTGGAAAGTGAAAGGTCCTGGGTTTGATTCCCAGGACAAAAAACAAACACACAAAAACAATTTCTGATATTATTCACTTCAGGAATCATGGTTAATAATGTGCTGCTGGTCTCCATCCATTCTAAGAGTCCCCTGAAATAAGCTATTGGACATGCATTGTGATAGAAGGATGTTGGAACTGTTTTCTTGGTGAGGTATCACCTATCAATTAGAGGAGTTTGACTCCTGTTTTCTACTCTAATATTCTGAGGTTTATTTATATTAACGGAGATATTTACAGGACTTCATATGATTAGGTATAGACAATTATACCTGATAGAATCAGTCATAAGAATGATTGAGCTATCCAACAAAAATTGTGAGATTGGTTAAGTGACCCAGTGTTTGACAAATGATAGCCATTTTTAACTCCAGTCAGCCTACATAAGTCTGTACTTGTTTATTGTGTATGTTTTTGCTCAGTGTTTAAAAATTTCTGTACTGGGATATTAGCCTGTGTTTGGCTAAAGATTCAAAAAATAAATATAGTTGACTCTTTTCTGAAGGAATTACAATAAAATCTGAAATTTACTACTTGCTAACTTTTTAAAAAGTTATAAATTTATAAAATTAAAAAAGTTATAAATTAATAAAAATTTATAAATTTATAAAATTAAAAACTTTATAAATAAATACAATTTATGAAAATTAAATAGTTGAACTCTGAATACTTTTATTTTGATGTAGGCTCTTTCTTCTTAATTACTCACAAACCTACTACAAAGTTTTGGGTGTGGTAGATGTTCAATAAACACTAATGGAATAAGCTGAATTTTTTACATTCCGCAATTGAAGAGTGCCATACTGAAGATTTCAGAAGTAACAGATGCTACATAAATCAACAGTGTCTACCTCTGTGAGCCTGCTCAGAGCATTCTTGATTATGGAAAGGAGATGCGGAGGGTTCTGGGTGATCCCCCTCCACCCTTTATCAACAAAAAACTGATATGGTCTTTCTAAATTTTTTGATTGGAGGTGAGAATTTAAAATTTGTCAACTTGGTATAATCATTGTATTAGTTTTTATAAGATAACATGTTTGCTCAAATAAATTCCAAATGATTTTGAAATAGCAAAAACCACTCATTTTTTTCTTTCACCCATATGCTGAATACATAGCGTCTGGTCATCCATTCCCTTAATACCATCCTCAGGGAATCAACATTTGTTTTACCCCATTCTAGTTTTTGTCTATTCTAGAATTTCATGTAAATAGAATTATACAGCCAGAAGTCTTTTATATTTATCTTCTTTCACATCAATGATGTTTTTGAGATGTGGCCACAATGTTGTATGAATTAATAGTCTATTTCTTTTTATTGATGGTAAATAAGTGCATAACTTTTTTTTTTGTTTTGATTTTGGTTTTGGGAGACAGGTTCTCACTGTGTTGTTTAGGCTGGTCTTGAATTCACTATGCATTCCAGGCTGGCCCAAAACTCATGGCAATTCTTTGGTTTCAGCCTCTTGAGTGCTGAGATTACAGGTGTATGACACCATGCCCAAACAAAATTTGTTTATGAATTCACTGGTTGGTTGATATTTGTGTATTTTTAAGGTTTTGGCTGTTAGGAAGAATGTTCTTGTGAACATCCACATACAGGTCTTTTTGAGGACATATAAAATTTCTCTTAGCAAAATATTATGACATGGATACTCAACTATTTTCTAAAGTGGATATACCATTTTGCAGTCCTCCCAGAAATTTATGAGGTATAGGGATGCTCTACATCCCTGTCAGCACTTCTTATTGTCAATGTTTCTAATTTTAACCATTCTGGTGTGTTTCTGTGGTACTTCATTATGGTTTTAATTTGTATCTATCTACTGAGTAATAATGATAAGCATGTTTAACTGAGTTTTATTAAACACTTTTACATCTTTTTATGGATATGGCTGTTCAAGTATTTTTACATTTTTTTACTGAGTTGACTATTATTTAGGCACAGGAGTTCTTTATGTAATTGGATTGCAAGCCCTTTGCCTGATGTGTGTTTTGTAAGTGTTTTTGTCCAGGTTGTGAAACCTTTTTAACTATTTCCAGGGGCAAAAGTTCAACATTTTGATGATACATAAAATTTTATACCTTTAATATCTTTTTATTTTATTTTAAAGAGGATAAAACAATAAAACCAATCAAAACAAACCAGTGTAAGAGATGCAGTACTTTAAAACATTACAAAATCAACAATAGTTACCATAATACCCTTTGATGTCTTCAAAATAGCTGCAGATAACTTTGGATATAGTAAAAATCAGAACAGAACAGAATAGAATAGAAACAATAAAAACAAAACAATGAATGCAATAAAGGACTTCAAAATAAGCCAATAGTATATCCAGAATTGCTACCATAATATATCTTGCGATCTTTGAAACGGCTGCTCCTGCCATTGGATTTGACATAATCAAACAAAACGAAAGAAAACCCAACCCAACAAAACAATGGAAAGGATATAGGACTTCATAACAAGACCATAGGGAATCAACAATGGCTGCAACCCTCTGAAGGAGATCCCCTCTGGATGCCACACTATGTACCACTATCCTCTGAGCCTATGATCAGACCATTGGCCCTAGCCCTGCAATGTTAATGAAACACCAAAGCATCACAGGCATCCAATTACATTTCACCTCCATAGCTATCACCACAGCCTGTGTTTCTCCTGATAAGCCAGTTACTTATGGTGGGGGTAATGGTGGTGGTTGGCACTTCTTGTTTGCCAGCCCGCACGCTGGAAGGAGATGGGTCTAGCTGATCCAGTCTGGTGTCGGCCTGTATATGGCACTAGTTCCCAGACTGGGCTTGTTTCCTGCTGTGGCTTTCTCTCTACCCTCGGTTTGCAAATGGCCAAAATTTTATATTTTTAAGTCTCTATAGCATACATTTTTATGCTTCATGCATTTAATATGTATATTTATCGTCATGCTTTATGTATTATGTTGATTCATGCTAAAATGCTAAGAAATCTTTGCCTGATCAAATGTTTCTTACATTTTCTTCTCTAAGTTTTATAGCTTTAGGTTTTACCTTATATTAATGTTTTATTTTGAGTTAATTTTTATATGTGATATGGATCAAAGTTCTTTTCTATTTCTTCCATATTGACCTCTACTACTTCTGGTATTATCTGTTGATCACTGTAACACTGAATCATCTTTGTAACTTTTAAAAAATTAATTGCACACAAGAGATTGAGGGAGTAGGATAGACATGAGTTTGAGGGCAGCCGGGGCTACACAGTGAGTTCAAGACCACCTGGAACTACATAGTAAGACTCTCAAAAAAAATGAGTTGATCAAATATATATGGCTCTCTCTGTGGGCCCTCCATTCTGTTCTGTTGATTTATTTTTCTATCATGATGCCAGTGTCTTAGTCATTCTAAGTTCTTCAAATAAGTTATAAGTTCTTCAAATTAGGTAATGCAAACTTCATTTGCATTTTATGTTTCAAAATGATTTAGGTGCTTATTTTTATTATAAATTTAGAATCAGTTTGTTAACTTCTATATAAGGACTACTGGGATTTTGGTTGAGATTATATTACAATATATATTAGTATTTGTGAGAATTGACATTTTAACTAGATTTATGATTCCTAATAAAAAAGACAGTATATTTCATAATTTAATTTCTTTAATTTTTCTCAACAATATTTGTAATTTTCAGTACATGGGTCCTTTATGCCTTTTTCAGATTTGTACCTAAAAATTTCATAATTTTAATAA
The DNA here is from genome assembly GCA_004027455.1 of Hydrochoerus hydrochaeris. Taxonomy (NCBI): domain Eukaryota; kingdom Metazoa; phylum Chordata; class Mammalia; order Rodentia; family Hydrochaeridae; genus Hydrochoerus; species Hydrochoerus hydrochaeris. The sequence continues at coordinate 122,740 of PVLA01000715.1, forward strand.
TTTTAATGTGTTTTAAAATTTCAATTTCTGATTGCTAATTTCTAGTATGTACAAATGTGAGGTACTTTCTTGTCCCCTAAGATTTTGCTGTGACTTAGTAGATCAAGTGATTTCTTTGCATATTCCATAGGATTATCTATATAAGATCATACTTTCTATCATTTAAGATTGTTATACTTCCTTCCCCTATTTGGATAATTTTCATTTCTTTTTTTTTTTTCTTTCTGCAGTGGCTACATTCTCTGGCACAAATTAGCCAAAATTGTTGAGCATGGACATTCTTGCTTTGTTTTTGATGTGAACAAGGAAAGTGTTCAATTTTTACTGCATGTATCATATGAGCTATAGATTGTTTATAGATGCTAACTTGATCTTTGTTTCTCTTTATCTTATTGTTTATTTGAAATTGTTTTGTTCTTTTCTTCCTTCTTTTAAATTAGTTGCGTAGTCCTGTATTCCCTTTTTTTCATTTTTTATCAGTTCCTGTTTGTAGCATATAATGGATTACATTCCTTGTTGGGAGTTGGCTCATGTACATTATTTCCTTTATTATCAATCAACAAACAAATCCAGTTTCTATTGTGCCATCATGGCCAGAAATAACTTTTGGAGAAGAAAAAGGAAAGACATTGTATCACATAAGAAGATATGATGTCATGATAGTATCCTAAGAAATAGATGGGTCTTTTGAATGGAAGAGAGAGCTACAAAAAAGACTCAATACTTAAGCTACAATAGAGACTCAATTTAAAAAGATGGTATGGAGAGCATCAGGGAAAGCATAGTCTTTCAGCAATGGCATGAGAAATTTGTAATAACCAGATCTTGGAAACAATCCAAATGCCCATCAACTGAGGAACAGATTTAAAAAGATGTGGTGTTTTTATTCAATAGAATACTACTCAGCCATAAAGAGTGATAAACTTGAGGTTTTTATCGGTAAATGAATGCAGTTAGAAACCATACTCATAAGTAAAATAAATCAGACTTGCTTGTGTAAACTCTGTATTGCCTCACTAGTGTAAGAAACTGAGAGAGTAAATAAGATCCAAAAGTTACAATAGACATAGTAAAAGGGAAAGAAACTGCTTAAAGGGAAATCATATTGATCAGTCTTGCATACCTGTATCGGACAACCTGAGCAACCATTTTAAAAATAACAATATAACAACCATTGTTAAATTCCTATCATCTTGTTTTGAAGTCCTATATTGCTAATATTTTTGTCATTAGTGTTTTGCTTTTGCTGTGTTTTTTTTATTATTCTACTTCTCAATTTTTCTCTTTAAAATAAAAAAATGGTGCAGAGAAAAATGAGCATTCACGTGGGAAAAAGGAAACTTGATTTGATATCATATGATACAAAAAAATCCAGGTGACTTGTGCACATTATTGCAAGAGGCAAAAGAACAAAAATTTTAGAAATTAATACTAGAAATTATTTTCATTATATAAGACTAGGAAGGGATTTTAACAGGCACATTAACAAGAGGAAAGTAATGCAGTTAAAAAAAATCAGTAGTTATAAATACAGCATCAGTAACCAGTAACTGGGTAGATGCAAATAAAAACTATAAAGAAACTCACACAAATTATGCTGGAAAAATTAAAAAACCTCAAAATACCACAGTTAATATGTTTCTGCCAATGGAAAGTCTCATGCATAGTTGGTGGGAGTGTAAATTTGTAAAGCTGCTTTGGAAAACTCTTAGCTTTGCATCTAAATTTTCAGATGCACAATATTATGATTCTGAAATTCCAATCTTAGGCATGGGAACACCAAAAAAAATGGCAAGATATGCATAGCAAACTGTATGAAAAGTCCATTCATTATGAAAAGACCCCACTTAGAAATGAACCAAATATTATTAGCAAAATAAGTACACAAAATGAACAAAAATTTTTTGTGGTGTACATAAACAATGAAATATAATAAAGAAAATATTTTGTTTATTTTTCAAATTAGGTTTCCTGGAATTCTTTATATATCCTATGTGTTAGTCAGCTATCCATCACTATAACAGGCTACTATGAAGTAGAGAAGTTTCCTTAGCTCACAGTATTGGAGATTCCAAGTTCAAGGTCAAGTGGTCCCATGGTTTGGTCTCTGGTGTGGGTGACAGATTCTGGCATCATCACAGGAGGGCATATATAGGAGCAAATGACCACAGGACTAGAGGCCAAAAGAGAGAGAGAGACCAGGGTTCTACAATCCCCTTCACGGGTACAAACCCAATATCCTCAGGATTTCCCATTAGGTTCCATCTATTAAAGGTCTTCCCACCTCCTCATAATGACACCTTAGGAGTCAAGCTTTTCACACAGGACATTTGGGAGATAACTAACATTCTCATCACAGCACTCTGTGGTGATATTTGTTAATTATACACTTAACGTTGTATTAAAAAATAAGGGAGCAATACTTAACAATCCAATCCTAGGTTAGAAAGTGGTTTTAACAGGGTCAAAAAATTCTTACTCTACAATGCTGTATTATAAAAGTTGAACGGATCAGATGTGATGGCACATGCTTACAATCCCAGCACTCAGGGAAACTGAGGCAAGAGGATCACAAGCCAAGCCTGGGAAACTTACTGAGACCCTATTTCAAAATAAAAAAAAAATAGAAAAAGGGTTAGGGAAGTAGCTCAGTATGAAGACCCTGAATTTGATCCCTAGTTACACACACACACACACACACACACACACCCCATACACATCCCATACCCTCCCCCGCAAAAAAGAAAAAGAAATATTGAATGTGTAGCATGATTTCAACTAGAAAACAAGACAAAAGAGAAATACACTTAAACAAGTTAAATGTGAATATTGGTTATCTTTGGGATGATATTTATTTATACAAGGGTCTATTTCATTCTATCAGAATAAGTACATTTATTTTTAAAAAATATACAAATGAGGTAATTCATATATAACTTTTCAAAAATAGATAAAAGAAATCAAGTTTTTATTTATTTTACTTGGGCAGTCACAGAACTGGAGCACTGAAATGCATAGAACCTAGAAATATAGGAGCATATTTTACAGCAGAGATCACAAGACTACAGTTTCAGAGGGCAAAAGGAAAGGTGACCTGACCCTCTGACTGGAAAGGATTTTGCTGAAGACCTTTGGCAGTTTCTCTAGTAATAATATTTTTGTTCTTCGTGATAATCATTCTGTGTCTGCCGGTGGCATTTTCTCTCAGTGACAGCAGGTGATAAAAGGGAGATACACGATACACAGTAACGTGGGAAACACTTTCCCTCACCACAGGAAGAGCAGAGTCTTCCTCCTTGAACCAATGTTATACACTTAACAATCCAATCCTAGGTTAGAAAGTGGTTTTAATAGTGTCAAAAAATTCTTACTCTACAATGCTGTATTTTAAAAGTTGAACAGATCAGATGTGATGGTACATGCGCATAAGGGAGCAATACTTACTCATGCCTCTGCAGAGGAACAGAGTTTATGTTTAACTTATTTTTTAATTTTAGTAGTTTGTCTCTTTTGTTTTACATTGCTATTGAAGTTTAATTAATAGCACAATGAGATGAAAAGTTCTTAAGTATTTGGTTTGATGATTCCTGAGGAGTGTGATAAACTATACAGCAATATATGTTCCCTGTGCTCCTTTTCCACCAATCGCCCTGCTTCCTTCTCCGTCATTTTCAGGTTGCCTTTTGTACTTTCAGATTTTTTTATGAATGGAATCAAATGGTAATGCATGGTAATAGAGCTCTGATCACAAAAACTGCTCTGAAATTTGTTATCCATACAAGAATTCTGGGATATTATCCAACACTTCTTGCAAGCAGTTAAGTGCTGTACTACAACAGCAACTAAAATGAGCTTAAAGTTGGTTTCCCTTTCCTGCTCCATTTTGAAGCTCCAGATCCTGAAGATACCACTTTCGGGATGATGTAAACTGGCCGAAAAATTAGGGAAACTTGTGCTCTATTGTGATTTCTGCTAACTAGTTTCACAGTCTTGCTCAAGGTATTTGTTTCATCTCAGTTCTCTTTAGTTCTTATAATCTTTAAATACTTCTTTCAAGTATCCTTTGCCTCTAACTTATGTAGAAATGCTGGTGAACATATTTTTTTCTGAGACCCCTCTTGTATTGATCCATACCTTCCTTTCCAAGACCACACACTCATCTGGTTCCAAATAGTTACTCCAGATCTTTGCTCTGTTTTCTTCTGGTCAATTGTGGTACCTCTTAACCGACTTCTCTACAACACTGTCATGCCAAGTATGTATGGACTTAATCCCTCTCCCTGATCTCTCTGTCTTTGTCTCTATTTCTCTCTCTCTCTCTCTCTCTCTCTCTTTTCTGAGCTTGAAATTCATACCTTTGCATGTGCTACACAAATGTTCTACTACTGAGCTAATCAAACTCCCAGGCCCAGAACCCTTTTCATTCTCCCAAATAATAAGCAAAAGAGGACTGACCTATTTAGAACTATATTGAAGGTTCAGAGGTAACGAAAGTACAACATAGATTATCTTAGAACCGAGACAGATCCAGAATCTGTAGGGGATGAACTTTATAAAATTTTGGGCACTTTTGTGAGAAAAAAGTTACATAAGTATATATATTTTTTGCAAATTTTAAAAATATATGGCAGATGTGCATTGTGTTGCAACCTGCAATCCTAGCTACTTAGAGGCTGAGGCAGGAGGATCACAAATTCAAAATCAGCCTGGGCAATTTGGTGAAACCTCACCTCCAAATAAAAAAATGTAAAGGGCTGGATATATAGCGTATAACTCTTTGGGTCCAACTGCCCTTAAAAAGGAGAAAAAAGAGAGAGACCATGTATGCACATCATTAAACCTCTTCTCTCAACTTTTGAAGGGACCCTATAAAGTGAAGAACTCTGCAGATTAAATTTCAGTAGCCTCATGATGAATTACCTTTATCTTTATATTGCCCCTAAGTTTCCAGACCCAAACTGACTACTTGCAAAGTTCCTATCTAGCTCTCATGAAATGGGGAGCCAATTCTGCTCTTGATAATGGTCATAGTCATGAATTATCACCACAAGTTTCATTTGCTTCACCACAATGCAGAATATACTAAGACAAATTTTTTTTCAAGGAAACGCCAACCCTCACCTGGAAGATGTAACTTGGTCCACAAGGCATAGATCTGGCAATCTCTATAGTTGGCAGTATTTACACCAAAGCCTGATGACTGCATTCCAAAGCCGTTATTGACACTGAATTTGAGAACTCAGTTAAACCAGTGCACTCCATATTTAGGACTGAGTGTTTCACAGCGTGTTTTGGGTGATGAAAAAGACAAGGTCAAATTTATTTGTTGTTCTTGACTATCAATCATTTGCTTCTTTCCTATGATTTAGTGTTTAAGCAAGTACAGACTTCATCTTAAGGGGGAAAAACAGTATTTTTAAACATAAGGAAAGAAAAAATTATGAAAAGTTATCTAAATCTATTGAGTCTACAGTGTTGCTAACAGATTCACTCTGTATTTATGAAACCAAATTCTTAGTGAAGCAATCTAACAGGATATCCAAAGAACTGTTTATAAGGTACTGCCTTAATCTGCTTGACAGTGATTCCTCTTAGAACAAAAGGAGGCCCTTCCTACTGATAAAATCCATTTTCTCTTGAAATAAACCAGCTGCTTTTGGCATCCTAAAAGATAATTCTGTAACTTCAAAAATCTAAGCTACAGTTCTCCCAGGGCAACCTCACACATTGTATAACAACACCCTATCTAGTCACAAGTAGTGTGAAGATGAAATTAAGCAGTGTTTGTGAAAGTGCTTTGCAGTCTTTGCAGGCCTAAGCTATGTTACTATTAGAGAATTGTAGCCAAAGCCTTTTCAGTTCACATTATCAAAGTGTTGGAAATTCTCACTCGCTGTGTTAGTGACACTAAGAAGGGCAAATTAGCATCCATGAGCCCTCCTGAATCAAATCTTCAACCAAACCCCCTACTTATTTTATCCTCCTAGACCTGTGAAATACCCTAAAGCTGAAGTAGAGAAAGACAGGGTACAGGTTCAACCTGAAAGCAGCTGTTTAAATTTAGTGGTTTCAGAGGAACAATACATTAAGTACACAAAGCAAGACTTTTAAAAAGACCATGTTAATATATAAAGGTAATGACTAAGTATAACTAAATAACACTCGACATAGTTTCTGCAAAATGTGGGGTATAAATAACTCATTAACTTTAGAGTCATTTTAGTCTATAATGCTGGCATCAGTCCCAGTTCCGATTACAACATAAAGAGGCATTTCTGCATTTATTGTCTCCCCATAGGGTGTAGAGGATGGTCCAGCAATTTAAAGACCTGCTTCTCATTGTGCAATATGTTTTGCTTTAATTTTTTACATAGTTTAAGTTCTTTTTTTAAAATTATTTTTATTTTAAAGAGAATAAAATAAAACAAAACAGAACAAAGCCAATCAGAACAGAACAATGCAAGCAACACAGGGCTTCAAGACAAGACAACAGGAAATCAACAGTGGCTACCATAATGCTTCTTGTTTTCTTCGAAATAGTTGTCCATACCTTCATACACAATAAAATTAAACATAACAAAATAGTATAAAACCAATCAAAAGAATGAGAGCATTATGGGACTTCAAAACAAGACAATAGGAAATCAACAGAGAACAGAGACATTACGGTAAACCCCAGCCTTTTGTTACCTAACTTCACACTATACATTTTTTAAATTAAAAACTTAACTGAGTGTGTTAGTTTCATTTTAAGCAATAAATCTATGAAATCTTGAGTTTGATAAGCTAGTTTTGTATTTTTAAAATACATGCTAAATTAAATTTTCTCAGATTTAAAAACAGGTTCTACTATGTGCATTCCAAAAAAAATCCCATTGATACAACCTTTAATTTATAAGCCACAATGCAAGCAAAACTGAACTACTGAATGTATGTGTGTACGGTAGACCTTGACTGGATTAGAACTGTATGGCTAACTGAAAGTTATTTAGTCCAGCCTCCACTAAAATTTATAAAACAAAACTTTTAACAAATAAATGAGAACTTTCTAACATATTGTTCTTTGTAATTGATTAAAAAAGCAAAACTCAGTGGATTCATAATTTATTATGGTCATATTAAAAATGAATCCAGAAACTGTAGAGTATACATACTTTCAAAGTACACATGGAACATTTTCAAGAAATTCAATTATGTAATGTGTCAAAGTAATTTTTAATCAACTCCAAAGGGTAGAAGTCATGTAGAAAGTGTTTATTAGCACAAAGCAATTAGGCAAGAAATCAGTGACAAAAATAGGCATGTTTTTGAGGCACTATTAAAACTGATGGGACACTTTAGATTAACAAAAGAGAGCAGCATGACATGGCAGCTACACGGGTGGCTGAGATGGGAAGATTTGAGTTTGAAGTCAACTCAGGCAACTTGGCAAGATTTTGTGTCAAAATAAAAACAAACACCCCCCCCACTAGATGTTTCAAATTAAAATCTTCTGTACAGCAAAGGAAATAGCCAGCAGACTCATGAGACAACCTACAGGATGAGAAAAAATTTTGGCAGCTGTTCCTTGGACAGAGGGCTAATATCAAAAATAGGTAAAGAACTTAGAAAAGAAAATTAGAATATTCAAAATAAAAGATGCAATCAAAAATGGGCAACTGAAATGAATAGACTTTTTCAGAAGAAGCACAAATGGCCAATAAATACTTGAAATGTGTTCAACAGCTCTGGTGATTAGATAAATACAAATTAAAACAATACTGAAATTACATCTTACTCCAGAAAGAATGACCATCATCAAGAAATCAAATAACAACAAATGCTGCCAAGGCTACAGGGAAAAAGGAATCCTTCTAAATTGTTGGTGGGAATGTAAACTAGTACAACCATTATGGAAATCAATATGGATATTCCTTAAAAAAGTAAAACTAGAAACTCTATTCAACCCAGATATTTCCCTTCTAAGTATCTTCCCTAAAAAGTTAAAGACATCATATTACAGTGATACATGCACATCTAAGTTTATAGCACCATGATTTATAATAGCTAAATCTTACAAGTGGCCTGTATGTCCATCTATAGATGAACAGATAAAGAAAATGTGATGTTTATACACAGTGGAATACAACTCTTCCATAAAGGATAAACTTATGTCATCTGTAGGAAAATGGGTTCTCCTTGAGACTAAGTGAAATAAACACACAAACTTAAGTATCACATGATTTCTCTTGGTTTAGAGACTGAAAATATAAATAAAGAACAAAAGAACAGAATAAAAGATAGACAATAGAAAACTGGGGGATAGATTCTTTTGCAAAAGTGAAAGAGACCAAGAGATGGAGGACAGTGAGAATGGGAAGGAGATGAAAGAGAGAACTAAGGTGTGCTATGTACATATATCAACTCCCCACAATGAATGGTACTATTATGTACTGTAATCATGAACTAATAAAAATAAAAATTTAAAAAGGTTCAAGGATATAGCTCAGTAGTTCAGCATCCTTATGTTTGATCTTCAGAACCATAAAACAAAACACACAACAGAAAAAAGTAAACCTAAGTGAGGGGTTAAGACAGAGGAGAATAAATTTGTTTCCTGCACATTGCTGCTATTCAGCTGCCCTTTTTGCTTGGCACTTAGTTTTATTGTTCAGTGCATTCTTTCTGGCTGCTTAGGAATGGGGTCAGATTGGTTATTAACATTCTGAATATTTCCCCTTCTTTACAAATTAGCATGGGGAAAAATTCACCTGGGTAGAAGGTTGGGTGAAAACAGGCTCTTGACAAACCTCATATTAGAATAATCCTATTCTGTAAAATAAAGAAGTGTGTATCTTTCTAAAAATAATGACTAACCTTTATTTAACAGTACAAAGTAATACTTTACTTAACCTTCAAAATACCTCTGTGTGGGCAGGTGTGGTGCATGCCTGTAATTCTAGCACTTGGGAGGCTGAGGCAAGAGGGTCGCTGTGAGTTTGAAGCCAGCCTGGGCTACCTAGTGAGTTTAAGTCCAGCCTGAACTACATAATGAGATCTTGTCTCATCTCCCACCAACTCTGAAAAAAAATTCTCTGTGAGGTAAATGTTAATGATTGTTTCTACTTTACAAATGGGGAAATTGAAGTTTAGAAAGGTTAAAGAATGTGGCCTGGTTGCAGAACAAGGAAATAATGGAGCTGGCAGTCACTAGGCTTCCCTGCCTCCCTAATGTTAATCAGTACTTGTATGATTGCTTGGAAGGACCAAGAAGAAAATAGATAGTGTTTAGCATGTGTAAATGTGACTGGGGACAATTTGGAATGTTGAGATGGTAAATGTCAAGGAGGGGTCATTCTGTTTTCACTCTGTCAACTCTTCACTGTTTAAGTTTTGATTATGTAAAATTTAGCTTTCAAAAGGATTGAGATGTCTTATTACATGAACCAAAAAAAAAATTTTTTTTTTAATTTTCAAGGAGTACGTTGTAGTTAGTCCAGAGGAAAATCCTGACAAATAAAATGAGGGGGCTATAATTCCACCCAATTTCAACAACCTGTGTTTCTAAGTCTCCAGTGGAGAGAAGAGGACCAGGAAGTAGCTCTACCCAGCAAGCTGAGGGTTCAGTAATACTAGTGTGGCTTTGAGAAAACAAAGCCACCATCTGTATTAGAAACACTTTGTATTTCTTTAACACCTAATCTGAGAGGTCCCAAAGGCTGAATAAACACTCATTTATCCTCAGAACACCCCGTGAGCTCCCTGGTGTGGCTGAGGCGGGTGTGGGGTTGAGTGGTGATAGCCCAAGATTAACTTCTACCCACACTTAGGCATCCGAGCCCCTGGAGGGAAATCACTTAAACCTGTGTGCCTGAGATCACCATCAACTAAAAGCATCATTATCTTCATAATAATAATTTCCAGCCTCAAAGGGATGGTATTAATTAGCCTAAATTTTTAAAGGGCTTGAGAATGCCAGATGCCAAGTACTGAATGAACATGAAGTTTTACCCAAATCATATAGCTCGGAGTTCTGGGAGGGAGGAGGTGAGGTGACTCACAGCCAGTCACTGGCTGGGGCCAAGGGCAGAAAGAACAGAATGGCCAGTGTCCTGGTGCCCAGCTCCCTCCTTTAACCTCACCAGACCACGTTCCCTGCCTCCAGTAATTAGAAATTACTTCAGCACATAAACAGGCACTTTACAATGTTTTCTTTTTATGACAGGCAGCATGCTTCTCTCTTCCCCTGGGAGAGGGAATCAGCTTCGGCTTCCCACTGTCCCCACCTCCTTTTCAACCCAGTCCCTTGTGTACCCACAGAGACAGCAGCAGTCACCCAAGAACATCTGCTCTGAGCATGGCCCCCTTCCAGTGGCCCTGGCTCCCTAGGAGCTGGTAAAATGGCCTTCTTCAACATAAATCATTGCGGCCTCAGGACAGCCTTGTATTCTCAGACACGGGCCAGAGTGCACCCCCTTCTCTCCCGTTCTCCCATCAACACGTTTCAGAAAGTACTCTTCATAGAAAGCCTCATTATTGACACCCACACTGGCTCAGAACACCCTTTCCATATACCACTCCATCCAGCGGTGAGTGATAACAACTCTGTTTGTGTTTAATTAGCTCTTGGTTTAGGGGCAGTTTGCATTGAGGGTGTGTCTGTTTTCCTTGGTTATGCAGTTGACAGAAATATATGTGCATTGATGTGGATCCTCTGCGTGTGCCTCTCCACACTTTGGCCTGAATGTTCCTTCCACTGGCCCTCACTGAATTACGGATGGAAACAAATTGGAGCAACTACGCTTTGGATTTGTTCTGTAAACCTGCGATAATAATGCTTGTTCTCCGTCTCCAAATATTTGGCTGAGCAAGGGAGCATTCTGCTTATCATGAGGCCCGGCTTCTGGGTGTCACACTGCTGACGCTCTGTTTCCTAGAATTAGAGGAGAGTGTAGCTTCAGAGACTACTCCCCAGGGATCTGGCTGCATGCCCTGACCCCAAGTGTCATCTGTTTATTTCTCTTATTTTTAAAATCATGTCCCTCATAGGATCTGTGTCATGACTTATATTCATAAAAATATCTAAAATAGAAACATGATTATAAAGTAGTGGATTTTTAAAAAGCAAACATTACAGAATGTACTCATCTAAATGTGTGTTGCCCCTTTCAAAGTAATCACTTTTGAAAGTTGTACACATATTCCCAAAATGGCAACATATTAGGTAACATATTTAAGAAATTCTTCTTTGGAATTTCTTGAGACATGATGTGTAAAAATAAAAGAGAATAATAATTTTTCTTAATTTGCAAGTATTTTTAGGCATTCATATTGAAAACTTTGGTTTTTGTCTTTTTCTTGTTTTCTGAATTTATGCTTACAGTTTCAAAACCAAAGACTATTATTAATGTCTATAAAACATATTTTCCCAGTCTTTTTTTTTCCTGAGTTACACTCTACAGAATAGACTCAGTGGTGATGAGTCCTCACCCTCTGAGTGTAATTTAGAGCTTTGGAATTTAATTCCATTACATTGAATTCAGCAAATATTTATTGAGTGTCTCTACATGTAAGGAGCTGACTAAGTGGAATAAAAAGATTAACAAGATGTGTTCAGATTGATTTTTTTTTTTAAAACAGGCCATTAGCTGGTTCAGGAGGCGATGCCAAACAAAATTACAAAAAAATATTTTAAATAATTGCAACATCATCGCAATAGGTGTAGCCTCCCAAGAGGGCACATTGGAGGGAAGAGTACAAATAGTTGTACAATTTCTGGAATGTTAAAAAAAATGAGTATAATGGACATTGTATGCCTACTTAAACTATTTGGGGTAACCATCAGTCACCACAGCTCTGAAACTAAAACTAGTCTCATGCCAAGGTAGGTAAGGTGACTACATCAGGTTTGTCTAGGATGTCCTGGTATACGACCACTGCCTTGATAGGATTAGGAACCATTCAGTCCGCCCTCTCTGAGGACCAATTAGTGATCACCCTGGCATCTTCTCTCACACATCGTCTTCTCTAGGGAGATTCTTAGTTATTTTAGTTAGGCCTATGATTCTGCCCTGAACTCTTTCTATTGGTCTTTTCCTTAGTCTTCTTTTTCTTTTCTCTCCATCATATAAAACATACATGTTTTAATTTCCTGAAGAAATATGAGACAGGAATAAACAAGCATATTCAATCTCAGTTTTTTATCAAAAGCAGACAAGTTAGAACAATAAGTTAGCAATAATAAAAGCTGGTAAGAATGGTCAGATTGGCATTTTCTGAGAGGGTGAAATTAAGGCCTCTAAAGGTAATTTGGTTGTAGGACTCATATTTTCTGGAGGTGAAGATTGTGGACTTTGGAGCTGGGTTGCTTGGGAGAAACTTCTGACTTCACCAATTACCAACAGTATGATCCTGGGAAATGGTCTACCCTCTGGGGCTTCAGATTTCTCATCAGGAAGATAGAGATAATAATCATGTTTTCCTCACAGGGTGGTTTTAAAGATTAAGTGATTTTATGCCTATGATACTCAGCATACATGCTACATGAAATCATTCCTGATGAACTGAAATGATCATTTGTTAGTTCTGAAACAACACTGAAAAATAGTACCATTTATGTTTTTGTGTTTGAGGGTGGCTATTAAGCCAGGTGTTATTCTAGATATTCTGGATATCATAAAATATAGGTTCATTTCCTGCCTTCTTGCCAGGAGGAGAGAAAAAACACAAACAACCTGATGACTACTGAGGGTCAGAGAATGTACTCTGGTACAGGGTGAGGAAAGCCTCTGCTGAAGGGATACAGAGATGGCAAGATGTATGAAAAGCTCAGACTGATAAAATAGACTCTTTTGCTTCAGCATATTTTAGTTTAATTAAATAAAGTTGGATTACCTTGAAGATTCTTAATAGAATGCTACCGTATACATATATAACCAAACCCTGCCTAGAGGCCGGGGTGGGGGGGTCTTCAGTGCAGGCTGGAACTTGAGGTAGGCCCCTAATATGTTGCCGCTTGCTTATCTGATTTAAAAAGCTTTAGGGTGGGTTGTTAAGATAGAATCCCAGCCTGCTCTAAGCCCTTGCGTCTCTTAGATCATCTTTCAGCAGCTGAACTGTGAGAAGTGCAGTTCTGGGTAGGTTATTTAAAACACGTATCTAAGATGCTCCTCTAAATACTCTGTATTCTTCCTTTGCATTTCAGAATTCATGTCTGCACTTTATAATATTACACATATTCCAAGCTGTTCTTTAATCTTATTTCCTGAGCATTTTATTCAAAGCTATCATCAAATGTAGTCTTCTGAAGCTCGCTTTTTAATTTTCTGTAGACATATTGACTATTTTGTCCATAAATCATTTTGTACTTCTTATGTAGAGCTCATGTACCATTTTATTTAGAATTTAGTGCTAAACATAGTTTTATCATTTTATCTGTTTTCCAGATTGGTATATGCCTTCCCCTCTGATGAGAAATGTGACTCTGGGTGCCTGAGAATTCACAATTAAATGAGAATCCCAGTCCCAACAACCACGTGGACCTTGAAGGCATGCATCCTTTTCCTTTGCCCCTGGTTTTTTGTCTTTTAGATATAGTCATTTATTTTGACAAAAACCATCCCAATTCTTTGTGATAAGGTTGGTTATAAGTAAGGAAACTAAATACAGAATACATTATCATCCTAAGCCAATACATGTAAGTAGATTAGATGCATTCTTGAACAGTTTTAGTTACTATTTAAAAAATCTAATAGAACATAAGTAATGATTAAGCAATTAAAACTCAAGAATTTTAGTCGGAGTTGATGTATAGGAAGAGTTTAGAAACCTGTTAAATTTGCCAGTGGGGCACCCAGCTGTAGATTTTGAAGGCATGTCCCACAGAGAATTCTGCTGTCCACTCATGGCTTTGGAATTTTGTTGTCATAGAAAATTAAAAACTGAAAAATCACTACTCACTTTTGTCATGCAGTGTGCTCTCAGAGCAATAGATGCCTTATGGCATGCTTCGTAAAATGTGCTACATTTCGATTGCATGACTTCCACCTGTTTAGACACAAGTAGAAATAAAATGATCATTTTAAGAACATGTGAAGTACAGAGGTATTTGTTAGGCTTTAATAAGAGAGGGTAAGATAGTAAATTATGGAATGGAGAGAGGAGTTGGAACTTTCAGGATGCAGGATCCACTTAGGGTTGTCTAGGAATTCATTTGTAGAAAGGAAAGGAAGGAGGGAGAGTCACATCTATGAAATGTCTACCATGTTCCAGGCCCTGTGCCCTTACATCCTCTTTCCTTGTGGCTACCATGGTGGTCTTTCTGTTTAATGTGATCAGTGGAATTCACATGCTTTCTCTTTAAGAAACCCTTATTCCACTTTTTTTTTTATTAGTATAGTACCATTTTTGCTGTTGGGAAATAATAGAAATGTGAGTCATAAACTTTAAGAATTTACAACTATTAATCAAATTTCAATGAAATTTTCTCAGTGTTAAGAAGGATGCCTTTGTGGGAATAGTGGGTTTAGCTTTTTTAAAAAGCTCCTGAATCATTCTTAGAAATATTAGCTCTAACAGATCAAGTTCTAGGGCCTAAATGTAGCTTGGAAAACATGAACATAAAATAATGGTAAAGACTGGACCCACGGAGACCACTTTTAATCAAAGATTAAATCTGGCTTATGGCCAGACATTAGTATGCTCATTAAGTTACATAACCTTTTTATGCATTATTCCCTTATCTTGTCCCTCTATTATAAATGATTTATTCATCTAATTATAAATAATAAAATAATAAGCTTTCTCTTTCTAAAATTTGTTAGGTAGAAAAGAACCTATCAAGGTGAAAAGGCTTTTATATCCCTCTCACTGAAATTCCAAAATGTTACTCTGTAGTTTTCTTGTTTTTAAAGATGTGAAAAGTTGTCCATAGTGTATACACTAAATAGTCACAGAAATAAGAATTATAAGACCTTAGAAAAATAAGAGAAATTAGAGATGATCTTACACTCTTGATTTTATGAGTGAAGAAATGGAAACTATAAAGCAGAAGGGGATTATTATAAACCATAGCACTAAGATTTCAGGGTTCCTCTCAGCTCCTTATTGCCAAGGTTTAGTTATGAGCATTATTGTGGCAAAAATCATTCATATACCTGTGTTCATACTTGTTTTCTAAGTTGCATAGGATTGTAAAGCTTGAAATGATGTTGAGATCATCTAAGTTCACCCTTTCATTTACAAATGAAAACAATAAGACCTAGGCAGGAAAAATGTCCAAAATCGCATAGATAATGAGTGGCAAAGTTGAAACTGCAATCCAGTTTTCTGGATTCCCTAGGCCTTAGTTTCCAGTCCATCAAGGGGTGTGTTAGCTCAGTGAAACAGGGAGCATAGTGCGTTTGTGAAGAAATTTTTAAAAAGTGTTGCTTCAACAGTATAAATGTGTCACTAAAGCCTGCGGCAGTAAGGATTAGCAGGACTAATTTTACTTATTATTTATCAGTCCTGGATTAGAGTTTCCTCTTGGAATGTGCAGATCAGCACCAGAATTGGGCCATGGGTTTATGCCACAGTTATACTGAAGCAAGCTAGATTCAAGGTCAAATAACTTTCCTTAAGTTTACAAATTAAGTTGTCGGTTCAAACAAGTCAGAAATCAAGGGTGCTCTCAGTAAAATCCATCCCAAGACAAAATGATAGAATAGATGATACTTCATTTTCTTATCTGTGTCTTTCTGTCCTGCTGTTATTTTTAATGTTCAAACACTGGAAAAGATGGGTTGTGGGTAATTGTAAGAAAGAAAAACCAGAAACTGGGAATCTAAGGTAAGCATTGGTAGCAGTCAGGTTAATTGTGAGAATCCAAGATATGTATGTGTACTCAGGTATAGTTTAAAATATTGAGCCAGCCAGGTTTACACAAGTCAACAAGTAAAGCATCAATGAAAAAGTCTAGGGTCATAGTCAGGAAGTGAAAAAGCAAAAAGAACCTGAGACAAACCAAGATGAACCAGTATAAATAAATAGCAAAGCATAAAGTTTTACACCCTAAATATGTACAATCATACCTTACTGAAGCTGGAAGGAAACAAGAACATATATATCCACATACAAACATGTACACAAAAGTCCATAGAAACCTTGTTCATAACAGCTTACAAATAGAAACAATTGAATGTTTTCCAACTGCTGAAAAAAATAATACATCTATACAGTGATGTTTGGCAATCAAATGAAATGTTGATACATACATGGATTAACTATGAAAATATAATAGTGTACTAGGTACAAGAAGGTTGTCATAAAAGGCCATATAACATATAGTTCCATTTATATGAAATAAGTAGACTAGGCAAATCCATGGTGTCAGAAAGTAGATTAGTCAGTATGAGGGACTGGAGAGGGGAAGAATGTTTGCTAGTTAGCGTAGTTTTTTTTCTGGGACAATGGAAATTCTCTGAAATTACATATTGGTAATGGTCACACAACTCCATGAATATACTAAGAATCACTGAGTTTTATACTTTAAGAGAGTGAATGCTATGACCTGTGAATTATATCTCAGTAAATATATATACAAAGCAAAAAGAAGAGAATGTTCTTAAAAGTAGCAATGGTTCATTGTCTGAAGCAAGGCACTTTCTTTGGGGCATGGAAAGAGCTTTCTAGTGGTTAATTTGGGATTTACAGGAAAAAGTAAGACCTGGCTGAGATTGGGAACAAGAAGGCAGCTCTAGACACCAGGTAACCCTGTATACATTTGTTCGTTTATAAGACACATATTTCCTGAATGTCCACTATGTGCTAGGACAATTCTAGATTCTTGCCAGTCAGTAACAAATGAAACAGAGCCTTTAAACTCTAAATCTTTTGTATTAGCATAGGCAACAGATGGTAAAAGGATAAATATACAATGTGAAATCCAATATTTGTTTGTGTTTCAGAGTGATAGGGAAGAGATAGGGTAGTGATGATGGTGATGGTGTCTTTCTCACCTGGGTGGTTTCGGGAAGGCTTGCTGTAGGTGTCACTATGCAGATACCTGAGTAAAGTGAGTATGAGGCCACTTTATTAGCTCTTACTAGCTATTTAATACTTTCAGTCTGGTCCATCTCTTGTGTATATCAGAACACTTCTAGCCCATTGTCTACTAGATATTTTGTCTTTGAATGTCTTGCTCTTTGATCTCCAGGATGGCAAACAGCTGAACTGATTAGTTCTTCTACTTAACAGCTGAAGACCCATGGTATCCTTCAAACCATCCACTGAGATAGTGGTAAGTGATTCTTGGTAGTTTCCTTTTTTATTATAATTATGTTTAATTATAAACATAATTATCCAGATCAGAATTATCACTTAAAGGGAGCAGGTAATGGGTAAATCAAAGCTAGCACTGAAAATCAGAACTAATGAATAGTGTGGTAACTACAGCAAAATTGGCTGAGATTTATAAATCTGAGACAGGTTACATTTCCCAATCTTTACATGGCTTCTCCTGTTGTATGAGAAAGAGGAAAAGAACTGTTAGTCAGGATCCAGCCAGAAAACAGAAACCACAGGAAGCATCTTCAACAGGAACCTAATGCAAAGACTGTGTACATAAGTGATGGAGAAGAAGAGACGCAGACCAAGTTGCACAGGTATCAGCGAGCTGGCCAAAAGATTAACCGTTGCTTCATCTGGAAGAAGATGGTGTTAGCTATGTGTAGAGACTAAAGCTGGAACCATGATGGGCCTGTCTACTAGGGTATGGATTCATAAAGAAAGTGTAGTTGCTGCCAGAGAAACCATCAAAGGCAGGGGTGAAGATGGAGAGGGGAGATAAAATGCTCAGAATTTTCCCTGAAACCCCTGCCCTCTAGCTAGCATAGTGTTTCCCATGGGTGAAGCTTGGTGATGTAAGAGTCTGGGTAAGGTAGCCTGCAGGGAGTAGTTCCCTCTGCAGTATGGAGGGGAACAACAGGGTAAGAGTGCATATAGGCTTAGAATGGTCGGAGGAGCTATAAAAATGTCCTTGCATACTTACCATGAACCAAGTTCTGGGATAGGTCCTCTCACAAACATGTTCGCCTTTTGTCATCACAAATATCTTAAGAATGATCATTAACTTCTTACAGGTAAAATACTCTGGATCATAGAGGTTTTGGAATTTGGTCATGGTAAGGTATCAAGTTTGATGAGGTCAGGATTCAGATTTATCTGCTTAATTATTAACCTTCTCTTTTTTTGTACTCTAGACCCCTCTGGAGGTTAAGGCAGGGGCAAATCTCCTTTTTTAACCAATGACTTTCCTTTTCACTTCTGCAGTACCCAGCTAACTTATGCATATCACAGGCAGAATCTACTCCATCCTGAGCACAAAAAATATGATCTTTAATTTTGATCGAATCTCACTTCAGATATAATTAGTGAGGTTAGAAAAATGACAGTGTGGAAACCCTTTCTCGAGTAAATTTAAATATTCTTTCCTTTTCTGTATTGCAAAGCTGAGCATGGATGTTACCACTACATTTTCAGTCAGATTTCAGGCTGATCTTCAGGGGTGGAGGTGTTTGCTCCAGGCACTGAGGTAAGAAACTAAAAGAGCCAGGGTGGGGCTTTTCCTCCCCAGATCTCAGGTCGAGCTTCTAGGCTGACAGCAAAATTCTCTTTTCATTTATAAATGGACTATGTTTGCTCTGGAAGCATCAGAGAGGATAAATATGGGATCCCACAGAAACCACAATGTTATTTTTGCAGTGTCTTTTCTCATTATAACTCCAACCCAAGTCTCCTCTTTTTTCTCTCTCAACCTCCATTTTTTTTCTGGGCAGGGCTGTTTCTCATGCATGCACATATATGATTGCGCACGTGCATACACACATGGAGCTTGAAGTTGCTTCTGAAAGCTCTGAATATCCAAAGTCTGTCACTGAATAACTTTTATATGACACAAAAATGTTCATGGCAGTATTTTTCTTGATATCTCACAAGTGATGAGACTATCCTGAAATGTGGTTCAAATGTGGTCAAATTCTATCTTGGAAAAACATTGAACTTTAAGAATGCTCAAATTAATTTATTACTATGTGATGTTGGATATATGTACTCTTAGTTATTTTTTAAAAATATTTGATAATAATTATTATTTTAGTATTTATAAGAGGCATACTAGTTTTACCCTGAGAGATATCAGAATATAATTGAGACACAGGCAATGCTCATTCTTAGATTAAGTTTAAATTTTGCCTTAATAAATAGTGTTTTAGTTGCCATTCAATGGTAGAGAGAATAATGGATCCCTGAAGATGTACAGTCAGAACCTGTGACTGTATTATGTATTATTATGACAATGAAAAATTAAGGTTAATTAGCAATGAAGATTGCTAATTAATATGACCTTAAATAAATGATTATTTGGGTGAGCCCACTTCAATCTTAGAGGCCCTTACATGTTCCAAAAAGGCAGCAGAGTCAGGGGCAGAGTGAGATTGGCGATTGGTGGCTTTTAAGATGGAAGAAGGCACCCAGCCCAGGATGTGGGGGTGTCTTTAGAACCTGGAAAAGGGAGGCAAGCATATTTTCCCCTGTAACCTTCAGAAGTGATACTTTTATTATTAGGTTACTGAAACCCATGTAGAAATTCTGGATCTGTCTATAGAAATGTGATTTGTGGAAATTTGTTACCTAATCCATAGAAAAATAATGTACCTTCTAATTCAGGCAATGCCCACAGAACACTTGCAGCTTAAAAGTAACAATGTCAGTATACTGTGTTAGCCAGAACAACTGATATCAGCTGCTGTAACAAAAAACCCTCTAAAAATATAGCTTCATATAATTAAAATTTATTATTTGCTTCAGAGAATTCTAACAGATGTTTCTGTTCTGGTTATTTTTCCTATGGTCGTTCTAATTTCAGTCTTCTTCAATGTTATAGCTCCCACTTCCTCTAAGACCTGAATTTTTTTTTCTATTTACTGACAGAGAATGTGAGACTGTGGAGGAATGTGTAGAATCACAAACTTGGCATGGAAATGGCAGTCCTGTCCTCCTACACTCTGTCATCAGAGCTCAAGTGAATGGACACACTTAGTTGCAAGGGAGACAATGGAATGTAGTCTAGCTGTGTGTCCTTGAGGACAAATTTGGCATTTGACTAACATATGGCTGTCTCAGCCACAAGTGAGCAAGATGATGGGCAAATTCCATTTTGCAGTAGAATCAAATAATATTGAAAAGTATAATAGAAGCCCTTGTTAGGTCTGGTCTGAATCACTTGCTTTGTATAGAAAGATTTCTGAAAAGTCGCTTAATGTCTCAGGGGCACAGGTTTTATCATTTTATATACAGAAATAAAAATCTGCCCTACATTGAACTTTTCTTCTTGTTTCAACTCTTGAAGTTTTCATTTAAAATTGGGAAGATAATAAACAACAGGTTTATTTGTTTGTTTACATGTGTAGGGTTTCTGACTGTGTGTCTTTCTGTCTTTTACTAATAGTTTATTTCCAAAGGCATAACTCTTTTTTGTTATGTTGCCTCTTGAACTATTTTTATAGCTTAAATATTGGCTAATACCAGCAATTTCATATAGATGAACTTATTCTATTACGTTAAAGTAACATTTTGGTACTTTTTCCATAACTCAGAAATGACAGGATATTTTCTTTATTTCCTTCCTAGTAATTTGCAATTTGTAATTTATATGTAATGTCTCTATTTCTAGAAGACTGTAAGCTTAAAGCAGGCAGATATTTTATTTCATTCATCATGTATATAAAATGCTCAACACAGAGTCCTGAATTATAGGCTCAATAACTATTTGCTAAGTGTAAAATAGAATTCTTCCAAGATGTAAGATTGAAGAGACAATATCATATACCTTTTATAGAACATTGGCAATAAATTGCAACATATATTCCAGATATTTCTCAGATGTTTTACTTTAGTTTTTATAAAATCTAAAATCTAGAATTACTTCTACTTACTCTTGTATGTCAATTTGGAATATTATACCATTTGGATACCACAAAAAAGCAATGCATACACTGCTAAGTGCTTTCCCTTGGATTATTTTAGAGAGCTAAAGGCAGATCTTGGCCCGGTGTGGTGGCACATGCCTGTAGTCTCAGCATTTGGGAGGTTTAGGCAGCAGAACTGGTGAGTTCCAGCCAGCTTCGGCTACATAAGTGATTTCAAGGCCAGCCTGAAATATATAGTGAGATACTGCCTTAAAACAAATAAACAAACAAACAGATAAACAAACAGACTGAAATGTTGAAGACCACAGTGGTTCAGTATTACCATGAGTTACATATTTGAAAAGGTCACACAGATAATTTAGCCTCTGTCTTTACCCAAACTTTCCCAGAAAGGTGCAAATTTGTTCAACTTCTAACATCTTCCTAGAAGGAGATTACATGTATCAGTTTTCACTGTTAGGATTTTCTTCATTTAAATCCTTAAACTTAAATCTGTTTCATCATGTTGTGAAGAGGAAATAGTAGCTATTATCTTTGGTGTGAGAATTCAATTCTCAGAAAACCATCTTTCAACTATCATTAGTTCTTATTGTCTCATGTTCATGTGATTTTGAGATGTTTTTTACTAATCTCTAAAAATATCCCATCTCCAGGCAAAACCGATAGCAAAATAGCAACCTTATGTTTGTGCATGTTACATTACTGCTCTGATTCAAAGAATTGTAATGTAATTTACTACTGGGTGAACAAATTCTGGGAAAACACCTTCAGGTTCATAGTAAAAGATGATAAAGAAGAGACCTTTGAGCCTCAGGGGAGAGCCAGTATCTAGTGTAGCCCACAAATGTGATCAGTACTGAAGGTATCAATAGGACAAAAATAGAGCAGTTCAGAGAGAACTGGACTGGAAAACGTTGCTGTTCATTTGGGTCAAATCAATAGTAAGCCACAGAGCACCATTTTCATTTGTATTAATCACTCACTTCTTTGTGAACTCTATTTTGCTTTTTTTTTTGACTTTTTAGCTTATGTGTTCTCCAGCTGCTGCTGCTGCTCTAATGAATGCTGTTGTTTAGCATGCAGATGTCAAGAAACAACTAGTCAAAAAAAACCCCCCAAAATAGGAAGGACTTCCAAAGCCTTACTTTTACCCAGGACTTGGTGGGACTTGTGACAGCATTTGCAAGAAAAGACTACCTGCCAAATAAATTCAGAAGTGGTGTTCTTAATCTTTCCTACTATCAGAGACAATGTCATATAACATGTTGAGTACAAGGATAAAATCAGACACATATAGGTGGTGTGATTAAAAATATGGTGAATGTTTATCTTCTAAAATTTTATTACAGTAAAGGACACATTGCCATCTATCCCCACTCAAAATACTGCCCCTTGCTTTGAACACACATCTATTTTTCTTGCCCCTTTCTGAGGCAGTTCTTTTTTGTGTGTGTCTTTATTTGCGTTGTCATAGTTTCTTTGAAGTACTGAATCCAGTCCAAATGTTTACCTTTCATGGGTATTTTGACATCAGGGAAGAGCCAGCGGTCACATGGTGCCAGATCACTTGCATATGGTATATAAGGACATTCTAATGTTTTTAGCAACCTGTCTTTCCACTGGACTGCACTGAGCTGCATTACCCATCATATAAACACACAAAAGAGGACTTTTAGAATTGCTTCAGAAAGTGTCAAGCACAATGTGATAAGTGTGTTCAAAGCAAGGAGGAGTATTTAGAAGGGGATTAATGATAACCTTAATATAGGCAAAACTTTATATCATAAATAATAGGAGATAATTATTAATATTTTAAGGCATACTATTTAGGATCACTAGTATTGGGTTGATGAGAGACAGAGAAATTAAATTCCTTGGCTCCTATCTTGCCTCTGTCTTCTTATGGTTTTCTCTGCCTCATATTCCTGCACCAGTCAGTCACTGACTCAGAGCTGGCTGGGAGACCTCTAGCTCCCTGGCTCTGTGAGCAAAGGCTCAGGGGCCTGGTAGCCTTCCAAGAGAAACTGTTGGGATAAGCTACCAGAAGCAAGAGCACAGAGGCCAGGGGAGGGCCATATATAAGTGGTGGGCAGAACACAGCACTATTTACTACACTGAGGAAAATATTTAACATGTCATATTAAAACAAACTATGACAATGTCCAGTTCTGTCTTCTTGGAAATGCTAGTAAAATATGAAATAAAACTTATTCTTCCCGAGTGACACTGTCACTGCCAAGACTTAGCTCTCACCACTGAGTTTAAAAATGTTCCAGTTGGACTTCTTTTTCAAACTCCTCAGCTTAGACTCTTTACTTGGTGACAAGGTTGGCATTGAAATGGCAGACTGGGAAGTTGAGGCAACAGATGCAGCACTGGAGGGTTACTGGGCAAGCTGAGGTCAGGAGTATCCTATTTACCTCCCAGCTTTTGAATGCTGATTTCAAATTGTGCTTGTTATATGTAAGTTGCTGGTGGTGATGCTAGCAGATGCTAGAGAAATCCTTAAAATAAAAAAGTAAACTGTACCTAGTTTTGTGTAAAAATGTTTGAGAAGTAAAACTTTTTATGCATTTATTCTAAGACAAGAAAACTTAAAGAACCAATAATATTGCTCTTCAAAATATTCTAGTAACACTTATTCCAGCAATCCATTGATCAATCTCCCTGCATGAAAAAGTGTAAGTCAGATAAGGCAATATTTTTATTTAAAGTTACACTTTCACTCAGTCTTATACGTGTGAAATACAATTTAATAAATTATTTTGCTTATATTTTAAGATTCACTCTGAATGCTTTTCATTATAAAAATTTTAAAAATATCTTAAAAGAATGAAAAGGTCCCACAATTGAAGGAATTATTTAAATCTAGAAGGCATTGTGTTAGAAGTGCCATCATGCTAAATCAGAATTACTTAGATATTTCACATGAAAGTGTATTTTTTTGTCTCAGATGTCCAGGTAACTTACTGATTTTCTTCAGCCTTTGTTCTGACTTTGTTGTGGTTATGGTGTCTGATCAGGCATTTAATTTTTTTCTGTAGTGTAGCCTAAAAAATAATATTAATTACCTAAAAAATAATCATATTATAAAGGCTCAAATCCTCTAAGAACGTGCAGAAATACAAAATTAAATCCATTTCTTTCAGTGTGAGTTTTGGAAATATAGCACTATTCCTGGATTCTGTGGCCCAACAACTAAAGCTGGGAACAGATTGAGAGTTGTCTGCACTCTACATTGATGAACACCTAACTGTAAAATCTTTTGTGATTTGATGGTTTCTGCTGTACAATGTTTTCTACCATTTTGTGTTATTGGGAAATTGCACAAGAAAAAGCTTTTCTTTGAAATGTTAACAGTAGTTAAGCCTCGATAGTTTCTGCCACCTTGCTTAGGTGAGCAAGAAAAGAACATAGAATTTTTCCAAACAGAAATATTTTTCTACCATCTCCACTACCACGCTTTTGAGTCTTTAGTGTATTTTGGAAAGGTAGAAAAATTTCATTTGACTAAAGGAAAAATAACTCTGAAATTGTAGTACAAAGCATTTCAGAAGAATAGTGGCAAGAGTGCCTTGAAGAAGTGATTTATTACCTTCCTCTGAGTTTGAGATCAATTCTTGACTCTCTTTTAAATGAGGCATGTATGTTTTATATGAAAATATGTGCTCTGTATCAGCTGAGCCTAAAACATTTTTTATATTCCTGAATTATAAAAAATTAATTTTAAATTTCTGAAAACGATAAACTAAACCATTCATGTTTTATTAAAACCCATTTCCTAATGAGCCACATCTGGTAATTCCAGGTCTCTGGAAGCTGAGGCAGGAGGATCACTGCAAGTTTGAGGCCCAGTAGGATTATCCACTACAGCTTAGTGGTCATGAATATGGAATAAGATCAATGGGCACAAAATTCCTTGGGTGGCCAGGGAAGCCTTAGTTCTAATTGTTAATGTTTCTGTCTTATCACTTGAGAGATATTTCTCTTTGCTCATTGGCTGTTTGGATAACCTCTTAACTTGCTAAAAGTAGATAGGGAATGTCCAAGCTCATTGCTGTCTGCAATCACAACTTGGGACTGTGTCACAGTTGATAAATGATAATGAAAACAGAAGGGGATGCCTGGAGAAGAAATTGTTTTCTGTTAGCTTTATGTGCTCTCTACAAGGTGAAGATAAGTGAGCTGCAGGAAGGCCAGTTTCAGGTCAAGAGGCAGGAAGGAAAGACCTAAGGATGAATAACCAACCCCATCTTATCCTAGACAGCAAGGCTCCATCCTATTGTTGATTCTGGGAGTACAGTGATTTCCCTGGTGACCAGAGCCTGTTTAATTAGGCCTAAGGAGCAAGTATACAACAAGGTTCCCTTACATCTTCAGTATCATTGCATTCCCTTGTGCCTTTTTCCATCCGGCTACATTCTTCCTGCTTTTTTCCTTTCATGGATGCTTGCTTTTTTCTACATTCAGTGATGCAACAAGCACCCCTTTTAAAGACCCGTAATTTGTTCTCCTCCATTGTCAATTTACACTTTTCTTCCCAGAAAGATGAACCAGTTTTTAGGTTCTAATTCTCTTAATCTGTCCCTCTCCCTATTTTTAAAAAACATAGTAATTTCCACAGAAATAAACATCAGAACATGAAGTTCATTGTGTTCAAAAAAAGTTTTGTTTTGCTCTCTTTCTTCTTTGGTTCACCACACAGGATTACAGCATTAACATTTTGACAGACTCCCAAAATTTGGAACTTTGGTACTTCATTATTTTGTAGTTTTCCTTCTCCATTATATCAATCTATCCCTAAGTCCTGTCTATTCTACTTATTCGTTGTAATTTTGTTCAGCTTCTTTTCTCCATCCCTCTGCTGTTTTCTTCAGATGCTGCAGTATCTCTCTCAGGGTTATATCATGGCTTCTAATCTGTCTCTCTAGTCCTAGTCTCTCGTTGTTCTAAGACTATATGCTGTGCCCCATCGCATACATGGTATGCATGGCATTCTACTGCTGCTAAGTAAAGTCCAAACTCCTTAACATGGCATTTGTCTTCAATCATCTTTTTTATTCTCAACCTTATTTTTTGTAATATATCTGACCTCACCACATTTGTGGTGCAATATATTGTAGTGCTCCCATATATGCTTCTCTCTTTTCTTTTTGTTTTCCCTCATTATCATTCTTTCAACTATCACTTCTTTCTCTTATACTCCATCCCCAGACCCTTGGATAAACTGTAGAAGATATCACAGTATATTGTTTCTAGTTCCCTCTATAATATACTTAAAATATATAACACATGAAAAAATGTAATTGGCTTGTGTTATGTATTAAGAATGGATAGTCAACTTAACACCAGCTGAATTAAATCAGCATGGTAAGAATGGATGGTCAACTTAACAACAGCTGAATTAAATCAGCATGGTGTTGTGTGTAGTCTGTATGCCTGAGGAAAGTTGCCGGCATACAGACATGGAGAATAGCTGGGCATTGTGGGGTTTCCTAAGTGTTACTGTTTCGAGCCATTGGTTCTCAGGAGGCGCTTGTCATGGCTAGCTTCCTCAATATGAATTCAGCCATTATCATTGGAGGAGCTCGGGACCTTGTTGCTGAGAGTGGCTGCAGTTCACTTTGGGTGAGCCCTGGTCCTTACTTTGAGCTTCACTTTTTGGCTCAGGAAGAGAAGATGTGTGCTGCTTAATTTCCAGAAGAAGCTTGTCACACTGGCTTCCTGGCATGTACTCCACTGTTCTCATCATTGGAGGAGCTGAGGACTTCATTGTCACTGAGGATGGCTATGGTACTTTTCAGGGCATCACTGGTCCTTATTTTGAGCATGACTTCTTGGCTCCAGTGTAAAACCCTCAATCTATGATCACAGCTCCTTCACCCCATTGGCATAGACTTTCTAGCTACCATCACTGACCTTTGGACCTTCCCAGTGCAGATCTGCAAAACAGACTGGCATGAGTCCTTGTCATGGACTGTAGATCTCCAGTTAGACTTTTGGAAGGCATTGTCATGGGCTCTGAGGTAACTCATTAGGGTGTTCATAACATTTTCCTTAGATATTTCTAGTTAAAATCATCATGCCTAACATGTCACCAAGTTTCTACTACAATGATCAATGAATCAAAAGTTGCCTCATCAATCAATGATTTTTGTTCTTTAATTTTTTTCAGTTAATTTTTAAAAGTTGAATTCTTAGTAGACTCAATGTTGTTCTCTCTTTTCATTTAGAGTAACCAAATTAAATCCACAAACTCCATTGAAGATAAGCTTGGTCAACACATAAAGGTTTAACTCCCTTACCTTTTTCCAAGAGAACATTTTTGACAAAATAACAAAATAATCACGGCAGAGTGGTGTAAACAGTAGAAATTTATTTCTCAAAGCTTGGGAGGTTAGAAGTCCAAGATCTAGGCATAATCAGTGTTGGTTTTGTCTTAGTTATCTTTTTTTAGATTACAGACATTGCCTCCTGACTGTCTTTACAGGTCTTTTTTCTGAGCACAGACATTCCTGCTGCCTCCCTCCCTTATAAGCACATTATGGTTCCATATTTTTGATCTCACTTACCCTTGATCAACTCTTTGGTAGTTTTATCTCTAAATACATTCACTTTGGGGGGGGGCTAGGTTTTCAACATATGAATTTTAGGGGTATGTTAGTTCACTTCATAGAATCAATGGAAACTTGTACCTGGCCCCTTCAACACATGAGACAATATACTAATAGGAATCTTCTTCTTCTTCTTCTTCTTCTTCTTCTTCTTCTTCTTCTTCTTCTTCTTCTTCTTCTTCTTCTTCTTCTTCTTCTTCTTCTTCTCCTTCTTCTTCTTCTTCTTCTTCTTCCTCTTCTTCTTCCTCCTTCTTTCTTCTTCTTCCTCTTCTTTGTCTCCTTCTCCTCCTCTTCTTCCTCCTCCTCTTTCTCCTCCTTCTTTTTGCTCAGCTAGAAATAGAGAATTTGGAATAATAATAATAAAATATCATCACAGGGAGGTCAATCTGGAGATTCCTCAAAAAGCTGGGGATGGAGGTCCATTTTGACCCAGCTATTCCACTCTTAGGCATATTCCCAGAAGATCTGAAAACATCTTACCACAGTGATATATGCGCACCCATGTTTATAGCAGCACAATTTGTAATAGCCAGATCTTGGAAACAACCTAAGTGCTCATCAACCGAGGAATGGATAAAAAAAATTGTGGTACTTTTATACAATGGAGTACTACTCAGCTATAAAGAATGATCACATTGAAATATTTATAAATAAATAGATGCATCTTGAATCTATACTTATAAGTGAAATAAATCAAACTCACATGTATAAATACCGTATAGTCTCCCTAATGTAAGAAATGGTAAGAGTACAGAAGATTTTATGGAAATCATGGTTCACCATAATACTGCTTTGATGTCTTATGTCTTCATTCATTGGTTTGAATGGTTTTATTCTGTTTTGTTTGATCTTAATATATGTGATCATATGAATAGTTACTTTGAAGACAAAACAGTATGGTAGCCAGTGTCGATTTAATATCTTGCTCTGAAGTCCTACCATGCTTCTGTTTTTCTATTACCATTGGTTCTATCACATTGTGTCTTATTGGATTTTAATATGTATGATAGTAATAACAAAATTTTTATGGAAAATGACATAATACAGTAGCCATTGTTCATCTTCAGTTATTTGATTCAGAATGCCTTGCAATACTTTCATTCTTTTGAGTTGTTTATTCTACTTTTTTATGTTTGACATTATTGTGTGTAAAGCTAAGCTCAACTATTTCAAAGAAAGAGACATGATAGCTACTGTTAATATCCAATTGTCTTGTTGTGAAGTGCTATGTTTCTTACATTGTTCTGTTCTGATCTGCTTAGATCTGTCCTCTTTTGTTTTCTTCTCTTTAAAATAAAAAAAATCACAGGTTTATATAGGTGTCAAACTGGAATTTTCTGGATCATTTCACATGTGAGAATATTCACATTGAAATTTTGTCTCAAGCATAACTATACCCCTTGTCCCATTTTCAACAAAAAAGCTTTCAACAAATACCAGTTACATTATGGAATTTGGACACACATTTCATTGATACAATGTGGATTACAAAGTGTCAAGGCCATCAGTGTAGCAATGATAGTCACAGCTTTTCCTACCCAGTGTCCAATCCATCTGTAAGAGCAGCCTTTCCTTTCCAACAGATAATTTTATATTGGACCCAACAGAGAAGGCAAATCCTGTTCTGATATGTGTAGCTATTAATGTTTCCAAAAGAAAGTCACAGTATGTTCTCTCCCAGGGTTCTGAATATGGGATATAGCTGGGGATCTGTTCACCTTGTCTCTGACTCTTAAACAGCAAAGCAAATGCTCTACACAACAGTGTTTGTCTGCACTTTATCATCACAAATGAATGTGTTGATTATAGAAATTAGGGAGAAACAAAGCCACACACTGCATGCTTTCATAAGAGGGAAAGCAGCCAAGAATTTAGATAGCAGAAGCTCAAAGAGGCAAGCCAGAAAACAAATCAGACACCCATGATCATACTGGAAAAGATAAATTTTATATCTTAGATTTCAGTTCTTGTACTTGTCAGCTTGTTTTGTGAATGCCCTCAAGTAACAAGCTTGATATTGGAAGATCTCCACAAAAATGACATCAAGAAGGATCAAATATGTGTTGGATCGGTACTGTTTATCATGAGCCAGTCTCCCATGCTTAAAATGTATAGAGTTGTGCTTTGGCAACCACAGGGGTTTGGTTCCAAAACCATCCTCCAAATACCAAAATCCTCAGATGCCTAAGCCCCTTGTATAAAATATTGAATATTTTCATATAACCTATACATATCCTCCTGTACACTTTAAAGTATCTCTAGAGTAAGTATAAACCTAATACAATATAAATGCCACATAAATAGATGTTATTATGTATTGTTTAGGGAATAATGACAAGAAAAAAGTCTGCACATATTCAGTACAGATGCAACAATCAGAAGCTATTCAACCATTTTCAATCCTTGGATGGTGAAATCCACAGATATGAAGTCTGTGAGTTTGGAGAGACAACTGTGTATTAGAAGCCCTGAAATAGTCTGTAGCATTGTGGAATTTGCTTGCAGAATCCAATAAAGGTACATACAAAAAAGGCATCAAATCAGTACAGTTATCCTCCCTACAGGATAAGGATTGAAAATTCTGTTATACTCCCTGGAGGCCTTCAAACCTCATCTTACAGTGATTTCAGAGCTCTTTGCTTCAAAAATCTTCTATGAATCCAAAAAAAAAAAAAAAAAAAAAAACAACCCATTGAATGTTGTAAATCCTATCTCCTGTTTCCTGCCAGCTTTCTTGGAGAGGCACTAATGAGCAATAAAATGGTCCCTGAGCAGGCGTTTGGAAAGAGGAGGAAGAGTCAGGAACTAAAACTGCCCAAAGTTGGGTAATCACCCAGAATGAACTGTAAATTCTTTTAGTTGTCTTCTATAAACTGCCTGCAACATTAGGCACTTTCTCAAGCCACTTGTCAAATGGCATCAAAATAGAACTTTATCACTAGCCATTTTTCAGCAGAAAGTTTTCTGGGCAACCACTCTTCTTTCTTTTTGTGTTTCTTTTTATAAACAAAAGCATGGGATTCATATTTTGGCTGTAAGATAAACATGTGATTCACTTACCACTGTGCTATCTCTAAAATAACTGTGACTTGGGGTATGTGTGCTGTTCCACCTATTGTCAGGCACTGTCAGTGGTAAACTTCAAAACAAAGTTGCAACCAGGTTTTAGTCTACTCTTTCTAACATGCAATTTCAATTACCAAAAAAAGTGTCCTTAATGATGGGTTCAATAGTAGAGGGTGTGGAAGCACTTAAAGTTCCAGGAACATGCCAGGTTTTGCACCAAGAAATTAAATCATTGAAATATTTTCTTTCAAATAGGAATTGAGTAGATAGAAATGACTCATTGTGTTTTCTAATTGCCCTCAAGACTAGGCTTTATGTTCTCTCCTCACCTACATGAGGGGAGGTGAAAGAGGTTGTGGAGATGCTGGAATTTGCTAAGTCTTTAAAATTTCTCCGTGAGTCAATTTTCTGAGAACCTATAACTTGCATTCTATGAAGTTTCACTGTGCTATAAAATTAAACTTATGTACCACTGATTTTCATAAACCATCAAATCCTGAAGCCAAATGGCCTTCTCTTCACTATGAAATCACTGTGTGCTTTGCCAAGGAAGGCTAGTTAAAACCAGTCCTCTTGCAGAGCTACAGATGAGACATTTATCCTATCATTCATCAGGAAAATAGCATGAGGGGTAAAGTTCAAGGAAAGCAGGAACATCCAGTACCTGAGGAAGAGGTCACACACTAGTTCTGGACATGACAGTGGGGGAAATATGTATCATCAAGTTGATACTCTGTTTGGGGAAAGTTTTGAAATATTTGCAGATGAAAGATTATTGCCGCAAAGAATTCCTGTTGAATTCCACATATTCTTCAAAATTCTGCTCAGGTAGCATTCCTTGGGAATTCCCTCCTTTCCTGCATCAGGGCATGCTGACTTTTCTATATTTATCATTCTCTATTCATGCTGCTATTAAAGAACTCATTCTGCTTTTTAAAAAAGAAAACAAACACCATGTGTTTACACATCTGTCTCTTTCACTATACTTTGAGATCGTGATGGTTAGAATTTTTTTTACTTGTCTTCATAACTTCAAGATCTAGTACTGTGACACATGCTTTTGAAGACAAATTGAAGTTTGATATTGATGACATTCTCTTGGATATCTTCCCTGAAAACACTGAATGCCATAAATTCATAACACTTTCACATATATCACTGTGTGATAGCAACTATTAGTTTTAACAAAAGCTCATCTGGAAGCAAGAAAAAGGAATGTTTCAGTCATGGTAGAATAAGATGAGACATGAAATTTAGAGATGGGGAGGGCGATGATCTTTAAACAGGTGTTCTCAATATTGAGGGTGGAATATGTGTATGTAGATTTTTATCAGTTACAGATTTGGCAGGTGGTTATGAGCCTTCAGAAGTAGTTGGCTTCTTTAGGAAATCCACCCACTCTTTTAGCTCATGAACGCCTTCATTTCCCTGACACCTTGGAGAGCTTTTGCTACTGAGACATTATCAAAACTCTTATGAATCCTCTTGGCATAATCTTAAAAATCCCATAACCAGAGCAAGCATGATTATACAACTGCCTATTTAGAGTATACAATACTCAATGAAAGTGCATTCATTCACCAAATTTAGGGATCTGTCTACATTTGCTTGATTTAATCGATCCATTTGGAACTGAGAACATCAGTAAACAGTCAAGGGAAAAGTTGAGTAAGATGAAGGCATGAGGACCAGTCATTAAAAAAAAGAAGTTGCCAAATGGTCAGGAAGATAAAATGTACAAACCATGGAAATGTTTGAGTGAAAGAAAGAGAAATAAAGGCAAACTAACAATATCTAATTCAGAAAAATGTCTTTTGTTGCTAAATTCTCATTTCATTTCAGTAACAGAATTAATTTAAATAGAGAACATGGGGCATTCTACTTTCCTTAATATTTTTATATACTATTTCCTGAAAATAGAGTATTTTAGTATTTACAGTTGTGAACTTTTAATCCGCAAGACTACTCAAATAGATTTTATTTAACACATTCTATTAGAATGTAAATTTCATGAGGCAGGAATTCTGGTCTGTTTTGTTCACTGCTCTTGCTTATACTTTGAACAGTGTCTGCCCCATGGTATGTACTCAGTAGTATTTTTCATAAACAAATCATACTCATTTTTACTATTTGTATCCCTTTCTTCATATTATCATTAAACACAATTCAGATCATATCATCACTCTCACTGAGGTCATGTTGATTTTCCAGTCTCCTCTTCATTCATTCATTCTTCATGGATATGTTCTGTTCATTTCAAAATTCTTGTAGAAATTTTCGTTGCCATTGTGGTGGTGGTAAAGGAGGTCTTTCATAGGTAAATAGGTAATTAGGAGAGATTAATGCTTTTCTTGTGTTAGCTCTGGTTCCCACAGGATTGAATTAGTTATCTCAATCCAACTGGGGCTGTTGCAGTCAGTCCACATCCAGTGTTTTGACTCCTGTGTGTGTGCCTACTTGCCTTTCCACTTTCCACCATGATTTTACACAGCACAAGGTGAGTTGATGTCACCACTACTTCTATGGTGCTCTACCTAGCTAATGAAATAGTGGCTAGCTGAAGATTTTTGGTTTTTGTTCCTAGAGAATATTAATCATCCCAGAGACCTATTTCCTTGCAATTCTTTTTTTTTCTTTAAAGAGAAAAAACAATAAAAACAATGATACAAAATTTCAAAACAAGATAGCAACAATGGTTAATTCATTGCATATTGTTATATTCAAAGTAGTTGCTCATGTTACAAGATATAAGCATGAAAAATTGATCAGCCAGTATAAGCACTAAGCTTTCCTCTCAGTGAACTAGTAGAAATTAGTAATATAACTATCTTAACTATCTTTTGTGTATATATATAGTTTTCCCTTCTTTCTTTTCTCCTTTTCCCTATCACAGTTTCTCTTTCCTTTTGAACAATTTCTTCCCATTTCATGATATCTATTCTACATTTTGGATCTTATTTACTCTTTCAGCTTTTTATACTAGGGAGATAATGTGATGTTTACACATGCTGAATCTGATTTATTTCACTTATAGGTATGATCTCAAGTTGCATCCATTTATCTATAAAAATCTCAAGTTATCTTTCTTTATAGCTGAGTAGTACTCCACTGCATAAAAATATCATATCTTTTTCATCCATTCCTCATTTGATGGGCACTTGGGTTGTTAACAAGATTTAGCTATTAAAAATTGTGCTGCTATAAATATGAGTGCACATATATTGCTGTGGTATGATGTTTTTAATTCTTCTGGGAAAGTACCCATAAGGGGGAATAGCTGGGTTGAATGGGACCTGTAATCCTAGTTTAATCTGCACACTGATTTCCACAGTGGTTTTACCAGTTTACACTCCCACCAACAGTGAAAAAGTGTTCCTTTTGCCCATAGCTCCTCCTGTTATAGGCAGCTGAGTTAGTTAGAAATACAATAGGCAATGAGACAGAGCTAGGTACTCAAAGGAACCAGTGTAGAAGCCCAGATACCTTGCAACTATAGAGGAGATAGACACCTCCTGCTGTGGGCCAAACCTCAAGAAAAAAGATCAAGCAAATGCATCTATATCCTAAGGACTGATATTCTAAATAGTTCTCTATCACTCCGAGGAAGTCAGGAGTCACTATTCCAACCCCTACAGAAGAGTTACTCCTCTCTAAGAATGCCTGCTTTCTATGTGACTCGCTTTCCCATTTGTACCTAATTAATCAATTTTACCTGAACTATTAATCTTATTGACTAACCATAGTTCTGTCCCACCTTATTCCCATTTGCCTTGAGAGTTCCCAGTTTTCCCCACCTTGAACCTGTCTTGTCCCATGATTTTACTCTATAAAAGTCCCTGGAAAAGACAGAGTCCTTGGCAACCCGCTCTGGACCCCTTCTGTCTCTCTCTAAGACAGAAGCTTCCCTTCTCTTAATAAATATATTCTTCTTTTAACCTCTGTTGTTCTAAAATTCATTCTTTGATTTTAGAGAACATGAACTTGTACTGGACATAGTAGGTTGGGAGTTTCATTCCTCTATATCACTCCAACATTTGTGATTGGTTGATATCTCAATAATAGCCATTCTTTCTGGGGTGAGATGGAATATCAGAGTTGCTTCACTTTGCATCTCTTGAATTAAAACAACATTTTTTCATATATTTATTTAGTAGTTGCATTTCTTCATCTGAGAAATGTGTATTCATTTCAGATGCCTAGTTTTGGATGGGGCCTTTGGATTCAGGGGGGGAGCTGATTTTTTTCAAATATTTATATATTCTAGATAGAAGTCCTTTATCTGAGTAACAGTTGGTTAAAATTTTTTCCCACTCCGTGGGTTGTGTTTTTACTTTGTTGCCTGTTTCTTTTGATGTGCAAAAGCTTTTTAATAAGATCTGATACAAGTTGTTGATTCTCTGAAGTATTTCCCACACAGTGTGAACTTTTTTTTGATGAACTGTATACTTACACTTTAGTCTTCAAGATGTCTACCTACTTTGTCTTCCAGTAGATTTAGATGCTTAATATTTCTGTCTTAATATTTAGATGCTTGATCCATTGTGACTTTAGATTAGTGCATGGTGATTTATATGGGTCTAGTTTTAGTCTTTGACGTGTGGGAAGACAGTTTTTCCAGCACCATTTATTAAAGAAGCTATCTTTCTTCCTGTGAATGTTTGAATTCTTTGTGAAATATAAGGTGATTGAGTGTGTTTGTAGTTGTGTCTGCATCTTCTAATCTGTTCCTCTGACCCTAAGGTCTGTTTTTCTTGCCAGTACCATGCTGATTTTATCACAGTAGCTTTGTAGCATAATTTCAAGTCAGGGATTGTGATGCCTCCTACCTTGCCTTTATTGCTCAGAACTCATTTTTCTAGTCTAGGCCTCTTCTGGTTCCAAGTGAATTTTAGGAATGCTTTCTCTAATTCTGTGAGGTTTGCTAATGATATCTTGATTGGGATAATGAAAATGGCCATACTCTCAAAATTATTATATTATCTATTTTGAGAGTATGGCCATTTTCACTATGTTGGTTCATCCTACCCATGAGTAAGGGATACCTTTCCATTTTCTGATATCCTCTCTAATCTCCTTTTCAGATACTATAATTTTCAATGTAGAGATCTTTTATTTCATATGTTAGATTGATTCCTAAGTAATTCAGTTTTTTTTTATTGGTACCAGGGATCAAACTCACAACTGCACTATTGCAAGGCAGGTGCTTATGCCACTAAGCTAAATCCTCAGCCCCCATATTTTTGGATACTATTGTGAAAGGTTTGGTTTCCCTAATTTGTCTCACAGTGAGTTTGCTGTTTGTATAGAAGAATACTTTTGATTTTTGAGTGTTGACTATGTATTCAATTATGCTGCTGAATTTGATTATTAAACCTACAAGTATTTTGGTGGAGTTTTTGGAGCCTTCTATGTAAAGTATTATGCTATCTGCAAATAATGATAATTTAACTTTTTCCTTTATTCATGTCTTTATTCCTTTTATTTCTCTCTGTTGTCTAATTGCTCTGGCTAATGTTTCCAGAACTATATTGAATAATAGTGATGATAATGGACATCCTTGTTTTATTCTTGATAGTATAATTTTCAATTTTTGTACATTTAGTATGATCGTGGCTTTTGGTTTGTCACGGATGGCTTTTATCAGATTGCAGTAGATTGTTCTGATTTTCTGTAGAGTTTTTATCATGTATGATTTTTGGGCTTTGTCAAGGCTCTTTCTGCATCTATTGAGATGATCATGCAGT
Source organism: Hydrochoerus hydrochaeris (assembly GCA_004027455.1). Taxonomy (NCBI): domain Eukaryota; kingdom Metazoa; phylum Chordata; class Mammalia; order Rodentia; family Hydrochaeridae; genus Hydrochoerus; species Hydrochoerus hydrochaeris. Next base: position 159,109 of record PVLA01000715.1, read on the forward strand.
TTTTGTCTTTGGCTCTGTTGATATGATGTAATACACTTACTGATTTGAATGTTGAACCATCCCTGCATTCCTGGGAAGAATCTCACTTGAATATTCTTCTTGGTGATTTTGCTGCTAGTAATGCTGTTTGCTAGTATTTTAGGGAGGATTTTTGCATCTGTGTTCATCAGAGAAATTGGTCTGTAGTTCTCTTTTTTTAGTTGAGTCTTTCTCTGGTCTTGGTATCAAGGTGATACTTGCCTTCAAGAATGAGTTAGGGAAAACTGCTTCCCCTTCAATTTCATTAAAGAGTTTGAGGAGTACCGGCATTAAATCTTCTCCAAAATTCTTGCAGAATTTAGCAGTGAATCCATCAGGACCTGGTCTTTTCTTTGTTGGTAAGTTTTTAATTGCATTTTCAATTTCAATAGTTGATATTGGGTTGTTCAAAATTGCTATATCTTCTTGGTTGAGCATTGGTAGTTCATATGTTTCTAGAAATCTGTTAATTTCCTCTGTGTTTTCCATCCTATGAAAGTAAAGATCTTTCTTTCTTTCTTTCTTTCTTTCTTTCTTTCTTTCTTTCTTTCTTTGTCTTTTTGATGGGGCTGGGGATTTAGTTCAGCAGCATAAGCACCTGTCTTGCAAGCACTTGGTCATGAGTTTGATCCCTGGTACAAACAAAAGAAAAATCTTATGTATTTGTCTTTTTGAGACTGGGTCTCACTGTGCAGTTCAGGCTGGCTTCAGCTAACTTTGTAGTCCAGGCTGGTATTAAACTTGCAAAGATCTTGCCTAAGCCCCCTGAGTACTGGGATTACAGGTGTGCACCACCATGGCTGTCTGAGAGTAAAGATTTTCAAAGAAGGCAATGATGATCTTCTGAATTTCCACAAATCTTTAGTGATTTCACCCTTTTCATTCCTCATGCATGAACTTGAGTTTTCCCATTGTTGATAAGATTGGCTAAGGGTTTATCAATTTTATTTATTCTTTCAAAGGACAAACTGTTTGATTCATTAATACTTTATATTGTTTTCTTAGTCTCCATTAAGTTAATTATTGCTCTTATCTTTATAACTTCTTCCCTTGTATTGTCATTGGGCTTGTCTTGGTCTTGTTTTTCTAGAAGCTTGAGGTGCAACATTAGCTTGTTTATTAATGCTCATTCTGTTTTCCTGATGTGAGAATTCACTGTTACAAGAACTACTTTCATTTTGTCTGACAGGTTCTGGTATGTTGTATCTGCATTCTTGTTTAGTTGTAGATATTATTTGGTTTCTTCCTTAATTTTGTCTGTGACCTATTCGTTGTTACTTAGTTTCCATGTGTTTATAGAGTTTTGCAGTTTCTTTTGCTGTGAATTTCCCATTTCATTGCACTATGGTCAGATAATAGGCATGGGATAATTTCAATTCCTTTGCATTTACTTAAGCATGTTCTGTGGGCTAGTATATGGTCTATTTTAGAGAATGTCCCATGTGCAGCTGAGAAGAATGTGTATTCTGATGTCATTGTGTAGAACACTCTGAAGGCATCTACTAAGCCCATTTTTTCACAGGTTTGGTTCAGTTCTGATATTTCTTTGCTGATTTTTTGTCTAGTTGACCTATCTCTTTGTGGAGTATTAAGATCTCCTGTAACAATTGTGTTATTGCTTATTTGATTTTTCATGTTTATTAAAAATTATTTTATATAGTTGGGTGCTCCCATGTTTGGTGCATATATATTTATGATTGTTATCTCTTCCTCTTGAAGTTTTCCTTTAACAAGTATGCAGTGAGCATCTTTAGTCCTTCTTTGCCATTCTTGTCTCTTGCTCCTTTTCTTTCTTGCTGTGCATTGTAATGCCAGGCAGGAAATTGGGGATTCATTGCAGGGGTTCCTGTTAACTGGCACTCTGGAAAGGGTTGCTGATGATATTTCCTGTATCAAATAAGACTGTGTTAAAATAAAATGGGAGACCAACAAAATTTAAAAATTTAATGAAATAACTCTTATAGCTTATTTCTAGGTATCACCTCCCACCCCAATCTAACATATTCATTTGTGTGGCTTTTGGAAGGTGGCTGGATCATGGATATGCAATACTGGATTTAGGAAGTGATAAAAGGATTATTCCCTTAAATGGATTAGCACAGTGGGTGCAAATGAATGGATTTACTGAAGACAGAAACTCTATGGTGGGTGTAGTGGCAAAAGGATCTTTGAAAAAATGACTGAATTCCAATCTATGGAGTAATAATACTTTTTAATGCTTTTAAAATGCATAAAATCTGTAGTTATGTTACCTCTTTCAGTCTCAATATTACTAATTTGTGTTTTCTTTATTTTTGATGTTTTTCCCAGAATCTAGCTTCACTTATTTCAAGTAACTACTTTTGGATTTTAATTCTATTATATATTTCCTATTTTATTGCTTTTTTCCTCCTTTTATTTTTGAGGGAGTTTTTGTTTTTTGCCAACTTTTTGAGATAAATGCTTAGATCTTTGATTTTTGTAGTTTTTAAGTTTTCTTTTCTTTTATTTTTTTGAAACAGAGTTTTACTATGTAGTTCATTCAGACTGCCCTTGAACTTATTACATAGTCTAGGCTGGCCTTGAATTCACAATGATCCTTTTGCCTCAGCCTCCCAAATGCTGAGATTACAGGTATGTACCACCACACTTGGTGGATCCTTGATTTTTAATCTTTATTCTTGTCTAATACATACATTTAAGACTAGATTTTTACTGAATGATTTTAGTTTCATTTCATACATTTTTATTAATATTAATTTCAAAGTGTTTTATAATTTCAATAGTGATTTCTACTTTGTTCTGAAATTATGTAGAAATATATTTTATATTTTACAAACATATGGGAATTTTCTAGTTATCTTTTTATTATATATTGACATGTGGTCATAACATTTAATGTGTGAGTGTCACTATTGGAATTTGTTAAAATTTTCTTTATGGTTCAACAATTTTGAAAAATATATACATGTATTTGAAAAGAATGTATGGTCTGAATTTGTTGGGGGTATTTATATACATTTTAATGGGTTGTTCAAATATTATATATCTTGTTTAGCTTTGTTTTGGTCTGGTTGTTTTATTAGTTATAAAGAGATGTTTTTAAATCTTCCAGAGTGAATGTATATTTGCCTGTGCTTGTAACTCCATCAATTTTGTTTTGTATATATTTAGACTATTTTACTAGGTGATATAAATTTAGAATTAACTCATATATTCTTTCCTGTTAAAACATCTTCCCATAATATCTCTCCTCTTTGCCTTAAAGTGTATGTTTTCCCCATATTAATGTATTTGTATCAGCTTTCTTTGCTTCATTATCCATTGTTAACAAAGTATCCAAAAACTTTGTAACATAAAACAACAAATATTTATTATTTCTGATAGTTTAAGAGGTTCAGGAATCTAGGAGCAGCTTCATCCCTCCGAAGGTTGCAGTTGAAATGTCAGGTGAGGCTGCCTTCATCTCAAGACTTGACTGGAACTGAATGATCTGCTTTCAAGATGGCTGACTTGCACGGCTGTTGGCTGGAGACCTCATTTTCTCATTGGTTATTGTCAGAAGGCCCTGATTCCTCACCATATAGATCTCCCTATAAGGCTGTCAAAGTGCCCTAATAATACAGGAGATAGCATCCCTCAGAGGAAAGAGACAGAGAGAGAGAGAGAGAGAGAGAGAGAGAGAGAGAGAGAGAGAGATACAGTGGGTTCTGTCACCCCAAAGTTGCTTTCACTTAATGTCACATTCTTTTCATTAGATCAGCCACTTTCACTTTATGTCACATTCTTTTCATTAGATCAGCTACTAAATAAGACCCATTATCACCAGAAAGGATTAGGCTCTATCTTTGAAGAATGAGTAATAATGAACTTTTCGGCCTTTTAAAAACCACCACAGTTTAGTATTTTTCATTGTTTTATTTCCAAACTGTTTCCATATATTTTATGCTTAGCCCATAGTAAGAAGAATATACATATTTTAATGTGTCTGCCAATCTTTGTTTTTAAAATTTTTGTCAGACCATTTTCATTTAAGGTAATCATAATATATGATTTTAAAGCTACTGTATTGTTAACTGATTTCTCTTTGTTCTACTGATGTGTGTTTCTTTTTTATTTTTTCCCTATCTTTTGGATTGAGGTTATTTGAGGGTCTCAAGGAGAGCTGGTCTATATCTGATTGATTCAATGAAAGTCGTTAGCTTTTTAGTTTGTCAATGTCCTTTCCCAAATCAGCAAATACTTTTAGAAAAGAGAGGCCCCATGGGGAGTTTATTTCTGTGGGTTATTTTTTCTATTTCTATTTCTAGATTGTGTCTTTATAGTTCTTCACTATTTTGTTGAATCTTTAAAGCTTTCAAGTAGAATATTTAAAAGCCTATTTCTAGTTGTTTATTTGGAGAGGTTGTTCTGAATGCCTGTTTTTCTTCAGTGAAGTACAGCAACTTTATCTCATTTCTTTTGCAAAGATGGTGGAGTTATTATTATTATACCCTTTTATTAGTGAGAAAACATCTCAGATAAATCAAGCAAGTTCCATTTAGAAAGCAGCTAGCTTCAGGGCTAAAGTTTAGGTCAAGGGTAGAGAGATTCTGGGTTTGATCTATAGGAGAGCCAAAAAACAAACAGAAAGGCAGGAGGAGGGGAGAAAAAGAAGGAGCAGAGGAATAAATTTAGAATTTAAACCTACTGTATCTTTCTGTCTCTATAACTTATGCTATTTACATCAGCTAATAGCAATTTTGGCTAATATCCTGCAAATGGAACACACTGTCAGATTTATACAATAATACCTCTCGCCAATTGTAAATATATGATTTGAAAATTGAAAGTTTTATATAGAAGCCTTTAATTTCACTATTACATAGTGGGTTTGAGTTTCCCAAATATTTTGATTTACTATTTATAATTTTCTTACTCATACTGATTAGCAATCAATATTTTGTAAATTGATGGCACTTTAATCCAATACATGTTTTTTAAATTTTTAATTTTTTTTTTTTTGGTACAGAAGATTAAACCCATGACCTCACACTTGCCAGGCAGGCACTTATGCCATTGAGCTAAATACTGGACCATGGTTATTTTTAAAGTATACATAAAAACTGAGTGTCACTTTAAGTGAAATAAGCCAGGTTCAGAAAAACAAAACAAAACACACACATGAAGTCACTAACATGTGGGATCTAAAAAAATTGATTTTATAGAAATAGAAAATAAAATTGTAGTTACTAGGAGCAAAAGTGATTGGGGTAGGTGTTGAGGAGACACTGGTCAAAGGATACAAACTTTCAGTTAGATAAGAAGGAATACTTTAAAAGAGATCTATTGCACAATGTGGTGCCCACAGTAATAACATATTGCATTAAAAATTCTGAGAAAATAATGAAATGTTACCACAAAAATAATAACTATGTAATATAATGCTTGCATTAACCAGGTATAGTCATTCCCAATGTAGATACACTTGAAGGCATTGTGTTGTTCATGGTAATTATATGCAATTTTAGCTGTAAATTTTTAAAAATTGAGTGTCAACTTTTAAATTTCTTCCCTCCCATTACCTTATTATTTTTAATCCAGGATTCATTTTAAAGAAACTTAGTTTTGCTTAAAACTTCATTTATTATCCATTAAAAGTCCACAATAAAACAGTGAAGTCTTTTGCATTGAAGCCACCTAACTATTACATTTCAGCATACTATTTATCTTTCAGGGATGACATATTTTGAAGATCTATATAGATTTTAGTCACTATATATGTGTGTATATATATATATTACATTTTTTGTCTAGGTATTTAAGCTTTAAATATCTTTCTTATAACATCTATATTTAGAGAAATAAATTCTTTGCTTATTTTCACCATTAAGAAATATGAGTGCTTTTTCTAGCAGAGATATTAGAATATTTCCAACTGCCTCTACAATGATGAGGTTAAAGTTGAACAAAATATTTTTGAAACAGAAAAATTACAAAGACAAAAAAAAAGGAGTCACATTTCTTTATCAAAGTGGGTTATGCCTCTGTGCCTGGAGAACAAGGAGTTCTAAGGTTACTGAAAGGTTTTTGCATCAAGAGTGCCCTAGAGGGCATCAGGCCAGTAAATAGACTTGATCTTTTATTTTTTCTCATATGTTGATGTCTGACTTAGTTACTTTCTCATCACTGACACTCAATACCTGACAACCACAATTTAAAGGAGAAAAAGTTTATTTTGACTCACAATTTGTAGAGGTTTCAGCCCATTATCAGCTGGTTCCCAGACAAGGTAGCATGGTACAGGGCAAGCAGAAGAGAAAGAACTCATGGAATGAAAGGCAAGAAGCAGAGAGAGATCAAGGGAGGAAGGAGGGAGATAGACCCTCACCCCCACATTCCAATGACATACCCCCAGTGACCCACTCCTCCAACCAGGCTTCACCTCCCAGCAGCACATTTAGCTATAAACTCATCAGTGGACTAAACTACTGATGAGCATCATGCACTCATGATCCGATCACCTTCCAAAAGCCCCATTTATGAGGCTTTGGCGTGACATCTAGACATAAACCCTAACAGTGACGTTCAGGAGAAAAGGAGAGAAGAGGGCTCTTAGGCCAGTATGTAAGTTTTAAGGGAGTAGAATAATGGAATCTGATTTAGAGTTTTTCTTTTGAAACCCTAAATAGGATTCGTATATGTTATCTTACTAGGTTGGAGAGATAGATTCAGAGTAGGGTGCCAGAGATGACAAAAGAGTGGTGGTGAGAAAGGAAAGAAATGGCTTTTGAAGCAATGGAAAATCCTTTACTCTGAGGAGAAGGAGGCTGAAGTGAGCTCAGTCTATCATGCTCTGCGTCTGTTGGGTATAGATCACAGTCAGTGCAAGCGTGGAAGGTCAGAATGACATGCTGTATTTTTCCTTGTTTGAGGTAGCAAGTACGAATGAATAAAACAAAGAAAAGGGGTTTATGGAATGGTACCTTGAATGACTACAAAGATATTTCTCTTTATTGGAGCTCTTGTCCTGAAGCTGAAAATTTGTTGGATTCTAGAAGTTTAAAGTGGTAGAAAAGGCAAAATTTGGCTGTATTGTGGAAAGCTACCTTTTGGGTCCTGTGAAAGCTATTGACAGGATAACCCTTTGAGAGAGTTTGCCTTGAGTCTGCCTAAAGGGGAGTTTGCTCAGTGTTTTGAAACAACTATGGATCTTGTCAGACAGCATTTGTGTGTGGTGACTGCTGCGTTTCTAAGGTCCTTGAGTGGACTTATTATCACCTAGCCAGAATTCCAGTATTTTAAGAGTTGAAATTTGATGTTCTTAGTGGGAAATGGGAAAACCTGGAAACTACTCTGCCATACTCCAAGGGCACCTGTATCAGGTCGTACCTCTTATCCAGTAATATCTTTCCCCTAGTGAGGAGTGATTCCACACCATGGCTGTCACTCTGGCATAGGGAAAGAGGAAAGTGAAGACTGGCAAATAGAAGCGTGCCATGGCCCTTTGCTCATGGCAGGTTTCTCAATAGGAAGTAACACTAAACCAGAGGAAGAGAAATTTTAGCTTTAAATAAGTATGAAAATTGATTCATGGAGAATGGAGACTGTTTTCATCTTCTGACTCTTAACCAGCATGCTGTAGACTTATAAATGCTTGCTGAGCAGCTGATTTTAAAGTATTTTCAATAATTGTAGAGTTATATTTTCTAAATATTTTTTCAGAAACAAATTCAAGTTAGATTCAGCAGCATAGAAAAAAAGAAAATGGGGGGGAAGAAAATGTGTAAAGGAGCCTGGAACAGACTGAGTGAGGAGAAAAACAAATAAGCAAGCAAGGAAGCAAGCAAACAAACAAGCAAACTTGTCACTTGAGCCAATGTGTAGACCTTCACAGAGTAAATAAAAGTTCTGTAAAGTAACAAGAAAGCTTCACTAACCCGGCACTGACTTGTGTTTATTTCTGGAAATTAACTTCAGACAAATCTTTAAGGTGTTCATTCAATTCTCTTTAAGGGAGCTTCATTTTTGAAAAAACTCAACTTTTGAAATCAAAACCTACCAAAAAATGAGGAGGTAATTGTTCTCATTTCAGAATGAATTTTTCTTATTACAAAACAATCAGGTTTTGTGGGAAAGTTCCTGAGTGCCCTTAAAATATGACTACATTTTAAGACAACTTTGAGCAACACAACCATGTATTTTTAAAAAGCCCATTTGCAATTTATATTCAATTCAGTGCATTTTGATAAATTTTAATTCTCCTAACTTATTCATTCACATTCCAATTCAGCCAGAGATCTGTCTAGCAAGTGCGATACTTATCAAGTACTGACCACAAGAAAAGTCCAGTAAGGAATATGTGATTAGGGTTATGTAAATTAGTCCAAATAAAGAGCTGGCCCAATCTCTCATTCTTGTGTCTTCATACTCATAGTTCATACAGGGAAGTTCACATGACTGGGTAAAACTTCCTAAGTTTGACTAGTACTACCAGTTGCAATGCTAATAGTGATCGTGAATATATTTTCTGAGTCTCAGTTTCCCTCTTTTTCTCTCTCTTCCTCTCCCTCTTCTTTTCTCTCATAAACATGCGCAAGGATTCTTGAAATAAAGCATATAATGATTGATTTATGGTGACAAACTGCCACTAAAAAAGGTCAATTTGTCCTTTACTTCATTTGAATATCCTTTTGTCTCTGCCTCCTCAACTCCTACAACCCACAATTAGCCAAGTCAGACCAGAATTATGAAATCTACATTTTTTTTTCAGGAAGCATTTTGATGGCAAGAATAGTAGTAGCAGTAGTAGAAACAATTGTTGAAATTTTATTAAGACCTAAGTACCTATACAATCTCATTTAATCACACCTACGCTTTGATCTAGGTAAGAATTACCCTATTACCTTTTTTTAGAGAGGTTAAAATAACTTTCCCAAGTAATATGCAAACTGAAATAATACGTTTTCAGTACATACTGCTATTTTGATACCTTCAAGTACCACACTAATAAAATTTTCATTAATTTAAGTATCAGAAAAGCTCTACATTGTCTACCTCTTTTCTTACTCAGAAATGCTGAAATGATCACAAATGAGAGAATGAGAAGCTGTTTTTACTATTGGGACTTGATGATCACTCATACCCAGAATATGATGGAGATATCTATATCATCTATCTATCTATCTATCTATCTATCTATCTATCATCTATGTCCATATCTATTTGTCTATCTTAGTGGTGTTTTATAAATCTCATCTCCTTTTCAGCAGCCCCCAGTCTCATAGCACCTGGAACTTTCATTCTGAGTTGAGGCCCTTGAGTGGAATGTTATCTACTCATCACATATAAATGTTAATTTTTATTCAGAAGAATTTTATATTTTTAAGTAAGGACTTCTGAAATGCCTTGCATTAAATCCTAGGGAAATGAATTTTTAAAAATTTTGTAACAGTCTTTTTTTTTCTGAGTACTTTTAAATTTATAGAGAAATTTTAAGTCTTATGTATAGTACCTTCCCTTTCTGAACTTTCACCTCTCACAATTTTTTCTATTATTAAAATCTTGCATTAGCATCTCACATTGGTTATAACTGATGAAAAGATATTAATACACTATTATTAACTAAAGTCCATTGGTTTCAGTAAGGTTCATTCTTTATGTTGCAGAGCTTTCTGTGTTTTAACAAATGCATAACATCATGTGTAAAGTTCTGGTGTTCTCTGTCTCTCATCTCTTCTTGCCTCCTCTCAGATCCTTGGAAATTCTTGATTCTTTTACTGTCCTCATGCTTTTTTCCCTTTTAATTTTCACAATATCTTTGAGTTAAAATGAAACAGTATGTAGTTATTTTTCATATTAGCTTCTTTCAGCACATTTAGGGTGCATTCATATCTTTTTGTGGATTATTCTTTTAATTGATGAATAACATTCTGTTGTAAAGGTATGCTTGATTTGTTTGTGTGTTCATCTATTGAAAGACATTTTGGTTGCTTGAAATTTTTGACAGTTGTGAATAAAGCTGCTATCAACAAATATGTATCCTTTTTTTAATTAAAGAGCTAAAACAGAAAAAGGAGAGAAATATTACAGAATTTCAAAAAAAACATTAACAGTAAGAAATCACTAGCTGATAAATTACGTATTGCTCTTTTAGAAATAGTGGTTCAAGTTACAAAATTAAAGCACACAAAATGGACACTCAAGCAGTGAGACTGCAAACAGATCTGTTCAACAATCAAACAAGAACTAAGAAATATGGGTATCAATGCTGCACACATAAATATACATGCAGTTATATCTTTTATAGCACTTCCTATTTTCTCTTTTTTACAATAGCAATTATACATTTTTTTATTTAAAGAGAAAAAAACAGGAAAAAGGTAGAAATATTACAGAATTTCAAGAAAAGAAGATAAACAGTAAGAAATCACTAGTTGATACATTACATATTGTTCTTTTAGAAATAGTTACTCAAGTTACAGCTATACAAGCACACAAAGTGGACACTAAAGCAGTGAGAGTGAAAACAGATCTGTTCAAGAATCCAACAAGAACCTAGAAATATGGTCATCAATCCCACACACCTAAACATACATGCAGCTATATCTTCAATAGCGCTTCCTATTTCCTCTTTTTTTTTTACAATAGCAATTATACATTTTTAAATTTTTATTTAAAGAGAAGAGAAAAAAACCAATACAGAATAAAGGGTAGCAACAATACAGAATTCTAAAAGAAAGAGAGAAAAAGGAGAATGAGAAAAAGCCCCACTAAGAAATCAGTAATTTATAAATTACGTACTGTCATCCTGGATGTAGTTGTTCAAGTTACAAAGTTAAAGGGTACATAGTAAATATTCAAACAGTCAGACTACAAACAGTTCTGCTCAAAGATCCAACAAAGATTCACCAATATGGTCATCTATTTTACATACTTAAACATACATGCAGTTATATCCCTTAGAGCACTTTCTTTTCCTCTCTTTTTTACAATAGCAATTAAACATTTTGGTTTTATTACATGTGTAGTTCTTATTTACTTTTTATACTAGAGACACAATATGATATTTATAAATATGATTCTTATTTATTTCACTCATGAGGATAGTCTCAAGTTGTCTCCATTTGCCTATGAAGGCCTCAAGATCATCATTTTTTATAGCTGAGTAATATTCCATTGTATAAAATTCCACATCTTTTTCATCCACTCTGCAGTTGATGGGCATCTTGGTTGTTTCCAGGATTTAGCTATCGCAAGTTGTGCAGCTATGAACATGGGTGCATATATATCACTGTGATATGAACTTTTCAGTTCTTTGGGGAAAATACCCAGGAGGTGGATAGCTGGATTGAATGGGGCTTCCAATCCTAGCCTTCTGAGAATTCTCCATATGGATTTCCATGTACTGGCTCAACTTTGCCATGTTATGTTCCAGTTGTTTCTTTCTGTTATGTTCCAGTTATTTTGGGGATTGTGGTCATTTTTATCGCTGTCTAGTATGTCTTTCAGTACTCTTTCTAGGGTTGGTTTGGTGGACATGAATTTCTTCAGTTGTTCTTTGTCATGGAAGTATCTTGTTTCTCCATTAAATTTGAATGAAAGTTTTGCTGGGTACATCAGTCTGGGTTGGAGGTTGTTTTCTTTCAGGGCTTAAAATACCTCACTCCAAGCTCTTCTTGACTTGAGGGTTTGTGCTGAAAAGTCTGCAATATGTATACATTTTAATGTGAACATATATTTTCAGCTTATTTGGGTAAATGCTAAGGAGTGAGATTTTTGGACTGTAAGGTAAGAAGCTGACAAACTGTTTTCTAAAGTGGCCAGACCATTTTGCCTTCCCGCCAGCAATAAGTGAGAGTTTTTGTTGCTCCATATTCTCATGGGAACTTGGATTTCAGTTATCCTAACTCTTATATCATGATATCTCACTGTTTTAATCTACAATTTTTAATTACACATGATGGTAGACATAGATTTATATTCTTGGTTAACATTTGTCCATATATTTTGGTGAGTTTCTGTTAAGATCTTTCTTCATTTAAAAATCTGTCATTTTCTTATTATTGAGATTTAATGCTTGTTTGTATATTTTAGTCACGTCTTTTATATCAAATTTGTTTTGAAAAAATTTCTCCCAGTATGTGGCTTATCTTTTCATTCTCCTAACAAGATTCTTCACAGAGCAGCAAATTTAATTTTAATATAGTTACCCATCAGTTTTTCCTAACATGGATTGTACTTTGGATATTGTAACTAAAAAGGCAGAGGCCACCTAGATTTTCTACCATGATGTTTTTTAGTTGTTTATATTTATAGGTTTGCAGTTTACATGTGAGGCTATTTAGAGTTAATTTTTGTGGAAATTTTAAGGTTCATGTGTAGATTCTTTTATTTTTGCATCTGATTGCCAGTTGTTTTTGGAAAATTTCTTGAAACAAAATTTTTTGCCACCAAATTTGCTTAGTTTCTTTGTCAAAGATCAATTGAACACATCTGTGTGGGTCTATGTTTTAAACTTTCTATTCTATTCCACTTATTTATTTATCTAGTCTTTTGTCAATAGAATACTATCTTGATTATTGCAACTTTTAAAGTTGAAGAGTGTTAGAAATTTAATTTTGTTGTTCTACAATATTGTGTTGGTGAGTTTGTGTCTTTCTTTCTTTTTTTTTTGGGTACCCGGGATCAAACTCATGACCTTGAGCTTGCCAGGCAAGTGCTAAAGCCACTGAGCTAAATCCTCAGCCCATGTCTTTCTTTATATACTTATGAATCAGTTTGTTTTTATCTACAAAACAACTTGCTAGAATTTTGTCTGAGAATGTGTTGATTCTGTGTCTCAAATTGGAAAAAAACTGACATCTTTATATCATACATAAATATGGAATATTTATGTATATCTTATACATAAATATGGAATGTGTCTCAATTTATTTGGATCTTTTTTGGTTTCTTTAATCAGTTTTGCATTTTCCTACATGAGATATTTTGTATGCACATATATGCATTTGTTGTTGTTAGATTTGTATTTAAGCATTTTTTTTTTTTTTTGGTGTGTGTTAATGTGGTGGTATTATGTTTTAAGTTTCACATTCCAATTATTCAGTGCTGGCATATAGAAAAACAATTGAGTTTTGTATGTTATTAATCTCATATCATGCAACATTGCTGTAATTGATTCTTTGGGATTTTCTAAATACACATTTGTGTCATTTGTGAATAATGACATTTCTATTTCTTCTTTTATTTTATATATATATCTATCTATCTTATTTTTTATCCTTTTATTTACTGAATCAGCTAAGATTTGCAATATATAATATTGAAGAAATGGTGAAAGCAGACATACTTGCCTTGCTCCTGAATGGGATGGGGGAAAATGTAGTTTCTCACAAATAAATATGATGCTAAGCATAGATTTTTTGGGGGAGGGTGTTCTTTGTTAAGTTGAAGGAAAAATGAATTTTTAATGGTAAGATGTCAGATGAAAGTGCAGGACTTGTTTTTTTTTTTTTGTCAAAAATTCCTCCAATATATGGCTTATCTTTTAATTCTCTTAGCAAGAGGCTCCTATTACATTTGTGAATTGTCACAGTTAAAGAAATGTCTGTATTATTTCAGATCAACAAAATGCTGTCAATCCTGTTTAGATACTGTCTTCACCAGCAATAAGAGATCTACTGGTTCACACAGTGAGTTCTTTTTATTAAATCAACTCAAAAGCTCCTACTGAATCCCTCCTAAAACTTTTCTGCTGCAAAAATGCAAAGACAAACAGCTAAAAAAAAAAAAAAATCCCAGTTCACTTAAGTGGAGTGCAGGCCTGTAGAGGATGAGGCAGGTTTATTGAATAAGAAAAGACAAGTCTACATATATCTGAAATGCAAAATAGAGTATTTTAGATACTGGAACAGTCCTTTCAAAGTGCTTTAAAAAAACTTCTTTTCCATGATTACTTCTTAGAGCAAACTAATGGGTCACTGTTATTTTTACTTTCCTCAAATTTGGACTGCTTCCATAAATTTACTTATCAGATTCTGCTCAGCCCAGTCCATTTAGAACTGGGGACTGAACCTGAGCTGATATTTGCTATGAGGTTAGAGGCAAAAGATGGCCACATCCAGGGAAATGGGACAAAATTTGTTGAGGCAAAGGAAAATAGAGATCTGAAAGAGCCCAACTTTTCAAATTGGAAGAAATTACCTTCTGTCAGACTAAGAAAATTTCACATATATGCAGTAATTTATTCTCTAAAGCATTTTACAAATGAATTAACCGGAGTCCTAGAGATCAGTTGCTGACTAAAGATCATAGGCTGTAAGAAAGTGATTTTGTTTTGTTTTTTGAGCAAACAGCCAGAATCTCTCACATCTTGGACATTGTTATGGGGCAAAAGTCTCAGTGAGAGAAAAATGCAGAAAGAAAATATTGGAACAGAGTCTTTCCATAAATTGACTATGTTTGCATTTGTTGAGGTTCATGAGATTTTGCAGAGTGACAGATAATTTAGAACTGTTTGTTCTGAAGAGGAGAAGAAGCTGTAAGATGTCTTCAAAATAATTCCATATGTTAGCATGAGCATCCTTAGGAAATTCAGTGTGTGTTCTATCATCCTGCTGGGCATGGGTTTCCAGAGCATTAAAACCAAACCAAACCAAACAAGATACCAATGGCAGCGCTGAACTTTCAAGAATAGAGAACTAAAGTTTAATAAAAGAATGAACTAGGCATTTGAATACTTCTTGTTTCTCACCAAAAACCAGAAATATGTAGGTTAAGAGTGGAGGCATGTGTAAAAAATCAATATAAATTCCCCAGAAGAAAAATTTCCCAAACCATACTACATAGGGGAGTAAAACTCCCAACCTGCTTTATGTTTGGTAAGAGTTCATGTTCTGTAAAATCAAAGAATGAATTTTAGGAGCAACAGAGGTTAGGAGCAGAATGTATTTATTGAGAGAAAGAAAGCTTCTGTCTGGGCGAGAGACAGAAGGGGGTCCCTGGCAACCCTTTGTGGGTTGCCAAAGACTCCATCTTTTTCTCGGGATGTTATAGAGCAAAACCACAAGGAGAGGTGGATCTAAGGTGGGGAAAAAATGGGAACTTGTAAGGTTGGCATGAGGTGGCAAAGAACTGGTCAACCAATAAGAAAATTGCTCAGGTAAAGCTGATTAAATCGGGGACAAATGGGGAAACAAGTCATGCAGCATACAGAGCAGAAACAAGTGGGAATGCATACAGAGCAGTGACTCTTCTTGTAGGGGATTGGAATGGTGACATCTGGCTTCCTCAAGGTGATAGAGACCTAGTTAGAATATCAATTCCTGACGTTTATCCTTAGGAAGTGTGTGGGTACATTTGGTTTATCTTTCATCTTGAGGCCTGGCCATAGCAGAGTTGTCTGTTTCCCTCACAGTGGCAAAATATTTGGTCTTCTCCACTGGCTCCTTTGAGGGCCCAGCCCTGTTTGACTGCCTATAATATTTCTATCAAATTCAGCTGCCTGTAACAATATTGCTAAGGAAAGATAACTAGAAGTGGACGTCACAGCCAAGAGAACTAGATGTAGTCTTCATTGCATCAATATGAACTCACACATACTTTATATTCTGAGGCTTAATTTCTACATCCACTAAGGGGGTGTAGCAGGACTGGCTTCCCCTACACTTCCATTAATACCATATGGTTTCATCATCTTATCCTGTGGAGTGATCCATACCCATTTCTTTATGGGGTACAACACACGGTTATGTTTGTCTATTAGGGAATCATTTCTAACCCATAGCAGAAGCTGGGGAAATTGTAGAGATTCTAACGTGTTTCCTTTAAAAAGTCCCTCATAGTTATGAAAGGTAAAAGTATATGGAAGGAGAAACAACTTTGATAACGGTGAGTAATGGAGAAATTACAATTGTATAGCTGTTGGTGGGAAAGATGGTGGATTTGAAAAATGAACAGGAAAGAGAAATAATATTCCTACCATTCTGTGATCACAGGGTGAAATTCTGAAGCAAATGTAGTATATATATTCTATATTGGCATATGGTTGGTTATTGATTAGCCCTACCAGCTCTTAGCTCTTCCCTTCACTAGAGAGGAACGTGACAAAAATAAGGACATACCAAACAACAAATGCTCTCTGAAAACAAGTTTATTAGTCTTGGTAAGGGAGCAGAAAGTACTTAGTTGCAAATATCTACTCACAAGGAATTACTCTAGACTAAAATGCTATCTTCATATTTACATGCACTCAAACAATTCTATCTCCTAAAAATGACTTAAATTCAATGAGATACTACATTGACATTCTACAAAGCTGGAGTAGTGGGGACTAGTCATACATTCTACAGCATGTGAAAAGTAGTTTTTGTAAAGCAGCCCATGCTCTACAAGAGAAAGAAAATAAATGAAGTGAGTCCTAATATTGTCTCACATTACCACCCAGAGCAAGCTCCCAGTCTGTAAAGTAGGTCAGGAGACATTGGTCATATGAGTTGAAGACAATTGAAAGTCTGGAAAGACCAAGGGGATTAGAATTCACAGGGCAGAGTACCAAAGAAGCTTAAGCCTGAGAGGGAGAAAGAGAAGGATAGAGGGAAGGAGGAAGGGTGGAGGAGAAGAGAGAGGAGAGAGAGAGAGAGCAAGAGAGATTTGCAGAAGGTCTCACTATTAGCACATAAGTGGGAGAAAACTGCACAAGGTTAAGGAAAGAGCTGCCTGAAATGAGAATGAGAATCCTGAGATCTCATATGTTAAATAGTGCATGTCCAGACAAGCTGATGTAAAACTTCATAATTCACAGGGAAATGAAAAAAAATTACTCAGAAGAGTATTGGATCAGTAATGGGACAGAATTAGCTCTAGAATCAAAGCTGTTGCTACATAACCAAGCTTAAAAGAAGATTTGAAAGTATCAAACTATGTCTAAGAAATTTAATATAATCCAGAGCAAAGCTCAAGAATATTTATAAGAATAAAAAATTCAAGCACAGGACAAAATAAAATTCACAATGCCTGGAATCCAATACATAACTATAAGACTAACAAAAAGAAAAAAAGTACAATTTATAAGAAGAAGCAAAATACATATGTTAAATAAAACAGCTGATAGTAGGCAAAGAAAATAAAATAATTGTAATTCTGTGTATTTGGTAAGGTAAAAAGAAGAATTGAGCCTTAGTTGATATATGAAAGATGTAAAATAAAGCCAAATTGAACTTCTAAACACAAAAAATACATTACCTGAGACGAAAATATATTACATAGGATTCATGACAAATTAGATACTGCAGAAGAAAAGATTAATGCACTTAAAAAAAGGACATAACATAAAAATGGTACACAAAGAAACCCAGAAGAGGCTGAAAAAATCAAATAGCACTCATGTTACAGGCAGCTGAGTTAGAAATATTATAGTCAGTGAGACAGGGCTAGGTCCTCACTGGAGCCAGTGCAGACACCTGGACGCCTCCTGCTGTGGGCCAGGCCTCAAGACAAAGGATCAAACAAACACGTCTACATCCTGGGGACTGATATTCTAATTAGTTCCCTCTCACCCTGGAGTCACTATCCCATCCCCCTAGAGGAAAGGTCACAGCTCAAAGAATGCCAGCTTCCTAGGGACTTGCTTTCCCATTTGTCCCTAATGTAATCAATTTTACCTGAGCTATTGATCTTATTGGCTAACTATAGTTATGTCCCACCTTATGCCCATCTGCTTTGTAAGTTCCCAGTCCTTCCTCTCCTTGATCCCATGGTTTTACTCTATGAAAGTCCTGGAAAAGTCAGAGTCTTGGGCAACCCGCTTGGGACCCCTTCTGTCACTCTTCAGACAGAAGCTTTCTTTCTCTCAATAAATATGTTCTACTCTTCACCTCCATTGTTCCTAAAATTCATTCTTTGGTTTTAGAGAACATGAACTCGCGGACATAGTAGTTTGGACGTTTCATTCCCCTATATCAATAAGTTAGGGTATAATTTCAAATAGCATATATACATGTAATCAGAAGAAAGGGAGAAAAAATTACTTAGAAAACTATAAAAAAAATTTTCAAATGGATAAAAAGTCCAAGGAATTCAACAAATTCCAAATATGAGAGACAGAGACAATACACCAAGATATAGCATAAACAAATTGCTTGAAACCAACAAAGAGTGGGCAGTTTAAAACAGAAGTGGAAACGTTATGTGTAGACCAAAAATTGCTAAGAATGACAGTACATTCACAAAAACAATGAAAACAATTAAAATCCCAAACAAAAACCCTAGACTTCAACCAGTACAAATATCTTTTAAATATGGACACTTTTTAAAAATTTATTTCACTTAAGAGCATATCAGGCAAAATAAATACTGCCTTCTTTCTCTGGTATGAGAAACTGTAAGTGTAAATAAAAACCAAATATATATAATAGATATTGTGGAATAGGAAGAAATTGTTCAAAAGGAAAGGGGAATTAAGGAGAAGAGAGGAGAAAGGAAGGAAGGAGAGGAAAAGAAAAAAGAAGGGTAAAATGGAAACAAAACTGTAAATAAGGAGGGGTAAATAACCCTTTTAGGGCTTGAAGGGAGTGGAAGGGAATAGGGAAAAGAGAAGAATGAAGATACATCAGGTACAAGTACAAATTCCTTATCATAAATGTGATCATTATGTATATTTAAATTGTACTAATAAACTTAATAATAGTAATAAAGGAAAACCAAAACTATTCCCCTCCCTGACATGTAAAGTCTGAACGAACTCATCAAGAGCAGAATTTCATTACATAGAATAGTAAAAGAATTCTTGCATGCAGGCGAATAATACCAGAGGGATATGAGTATCTATTCAAAGAAATGGAGTGTATCAGAGATGATAATTATATAATTATATACACAAAAAGAAATGGAGTGAAGGAAGGACTTATGGAATAGTGGAGTAAGACCATTTGAAAAATCTCTTAAAAAAAAAAAAGCAATGAAAAGCATGTCAAAAACGTCAAAATCAATCTTTTCCAAATTCTAGAATTGACCAAGGGCTTACAACGACTTGAGAATATTTCAGGAAAATCATCTGGATTTCAGTAAAAGCAGTGAACTCTGTGTCATTTTAATTTGTCGTATTCCTAACTTCCTCACTCTAGTTCTGTGGTAGGCTTAAAATATAGAAGCCTAGAACCACTGAAAGGGAAGACTGAGTTTGAAGTTCCTAAAAAAAACCCCTGTATTCCTGGCCAGGGATTTAGCTCAGCGGCTTGAGTGCCTGCCTGGCAAATGTAAGGTTGCGAGTTTGATCCCCGGTACAAAAAAACCCAAAAAACAAAAAAAGCCTGTATTCCCAGAAAACCATCAATTAGACCTGCCTAGAGTCTCTCTGGAAAGGACATTTATGGGACTTGTCATTATTTGAACTGACTCTGAGCTGTTTCATTAGGGCAAGTGCTTATCTCCAGGACATTTGTTGAAAATAATCAGTGGCATTTATTTAACGTTTCAGTTGTCAGAGCATCAAAACAGTTGGGGCACTTAAGAGGCTTGTTAAAATCTTTAAAGGGAGGTCAGGGGAATGCAAAGTCCATAGTAGTAGATGGTGAAAACGATGGGTGCATTTTTCAGACTCTAAAAGACCGTGCATATGTGCAGGGTTGAAAGCCTAGAAAATAACTGAGAGTCTTAATTTTTTGACTGTGGTACTGAAGCCATGTGCAAGCGGGAAGCAAAAGATAAAGCAGAACTGGAGATTGCAGGGAGGTTAAAGATGGATCCCAGGACACATAATACCCCTTGACAAAATTTAAGACTTACTGGATTAAGCTAGTTAAGGAAACATCTGCCCAAATTCTAGTTTATCTGACCAACAGAACAGACTTCAGCATCAGTATATGGTGAGCATTACACATTTATACAAACACCTATAACAACAGAAATGAAAACAGTAACAGAAATCCAGCAAAGAAAAAAGGATGAGGAGAAAAGTCAGTACCCCCTGAGAATCTGCCATCTGGGACTGGGAGACTCCAACAAGAAGCCAACCAGCCAGCCTTTCTGGTAAACTGTGCAAGCTGAATGGCTTCCAGGAAGAGAAAAGTTACCAACTCCCTCCAAACCAGCCTGCTGAGAATCAACCCCTGCCCCACTCCAACTCCCACCTCCCATAAGCAACCCGCTGGTTCAGAAGACAAACTGAGTTGATAGCAACTAAGGTACATAAAGCAACTAAATGCTTGTATTGTTTGGTTGATTTTGCAGGCCAGGGGCCAGAGATCTGAGCATCTCTTGGGAGGATGACCATGTGCAATATAGCAAATACGGGGGATTCCCTTCTGTCTTGTCTTTGAAACCCAGTATTGTCCTCACTGTTTTTCTTTGTTCTGATTGTTTTGCTTTATTCAATATTCTGTTTTGATTGGTTTGATTTTGCTATACCTGATGGAATGGACAACTGTTGTGAAGATAACAAGATAGCTTTTGTTGTTTTCCTAGTATCCTGCTTTGAAGTTCTGTACCAATTTTGCTGCTTTGTTTTAATTGGCTTTGTTCTGTTTTGTTTTGTTGGATTTTACTGTCTTTAAAAAAAGGAAGAAAGAAGAAAGTAGAAAGAAAGAAAGAAAAAAAGAAAGAAAGAAAGGAGAAAGAAAGAGAAAAAAAGAAAGAAGGAAGGAAGGAAGGAAAGAAGGAAGGAAGGAAGAAAATTTTGGGGTGGGGTGGAGTCTGATTTCTAGAGTTGCCACATTATATTATCTTAAATACCCAGTTTATAAAAATGAAATATGTAACAAAACATGAAAATGTGGCCCCTACACAGGGAAAAAGTAGTCAATAGAAGCTGTTTCCAAAGATGTGCATATGTAAGATAAAGGCTTTAGTTCAGTCATTATAACTATATTTGAGGAACTAAAGGGAACTATGCTCATATAAAGTATAAGAAAAATTTTGCCATAGACTATAAATAAAGAGATAGAAACCATAAGAAAGAATTAAATTGGGAATCTGCTCTTAGCAAGTAGAATAATTGATAAGAAGTATGAACCAGAGAATTTCAGCAGCAGACTTAAATTGGCAGAAAAAAATCAGTAAATTTGGAGATAGTTTAATTAATATATGCTAGTTTATTTAATAACAAATGCAGTTCAATTAATATGCAGTAGAAAGAGCAGAAAGAAAAGTAGAACAAAATTAAATGAACAAAGCATCAGATACCTGTGAGATACTATCTAGCATATTAACATGGAATCCTAGAGAAAGAAGACAGAAAGAGAAAAATAATAATAAAGAAATGTTGTCCCCAAACTTCCTAAATGCGATTTAAGAAACCTCATTAACAAATTTGGTGAATTTTAGTACAATACACTAAGCCATACCTAGATGCATTAATAAAATCATTAACAGACAAAGGGTGGAAGGTGATCTCAAAAATAGCAAAAGAGAAATAATTCATGTTAAATTTGTCTTCAATAAGATTAGCAAGGTATTTGTCATCAAAGTCATGGATTTTGTAAGTGAGTGGCATGACATGTTAAAGATTATGAAAGAAAATTGCTTTCAGGGAAGAATTCTATATACAGGAAAACTATTGTCAACAATGGAGATACTGGGACATTTCAGAAAAAAAAATGTAATAAAATTTTTCATTAACAGGCTTACCATACTAGAAAAACTGATAAAAATCCTTCCATACTAAATGAAAGGACACTTGACAGTGAACCAAAAACATATGAAAAAATAGAAAGCACAAGTAATAAAAGTATAAAAGACAGTACAAATGGACTTTTGTTTATAGCTCTTTTCTATCTGACTTAAAAAGAAAACTATATGAGAAATATGAATGTCCTGCAACTTACAATGATGTCACCTCCTGATAAACCCATTGCAATTGGAAAATCTTATGTTTAATATATTTAATATGTGTAACTTACCAAACATCATAACTTGACAACAAAATACACAGCAGCATACTGGTTATTTGCCCTCATAACTGTGTGCTGTAACTAACTGCTGCCATCCAAGAGAATATCATACCACATATTGCTAGCTCAGGAAGAGATGTAAAGCCAGAGTTGGAAGTATGGTTTCTACTGAATACATATCATTCTTGAAACATTGTAAAATTAAAATTTTTAGGTTGAAACATCATACGTTGTATTGGTGGGTTAATAATTAATTCAGTTGTTGATAAAAGCACAGAGAAGGGAAGAATTAGAGGTATATTAGAGCAAAGCTTTTGCATTTTATTGAAGTCAAGGATATTAATTTGAACTTTATGCTAAGATGTAAATGTTAATCTCCTGGGCAACCACTAGGTAACTAAACTATAAAAAAAAAACAATTAAAATGGTACATTAGAAACATATTTGACACAAGGGATGGAAGCAATAGAGACACTGAGGAAAAAAATACATATGATACATAGAAAACAAAGCAGAATGGCAGACATAAAAATAGCTTATCAATAATTATATTAAATGTAAATTGATTTAATATTCAGTCAAAAAATATAAATTGACAGAACTGACAAAAAATGCTCCAGTAACAGATATTTTAAGATACGCATTTTAGACAAGTCACAAATAAGTTGAAAGTAAAAGAATGGTTACTAACTATGCAAACCATAACTGAAAGAGAGCTGGCATGTTATACTAGTATCAGGAATTTTAGACTAAAGTAGGTGCTGGAAAGAAAGAATATTTAGTAAGGACAGAGAGTCAATTCATAGCAAATGCAAAATAATTATAAGTATCAGCAATCAACAGAGTCACAAAATACATGAAACAAAAACTGACAGAATTCAGGAAGAAATAGCTTAGCAAAATAATTGAAGGTGAGATCCTGGTTGTTGATTCTTTGTAGTATTTCCTGAATAGTGGGTTATTATTCATGAAGTCTACCTATACCTTATGTCTTTGAGAGTTCTACCTATTCTCTCTTCCAACAGATTTAGTGTTTCTGTTTTAATATTTGGATCCTTAATCCATTTTGATTTTAGTTTAGTGCATGATACACATGGGATTAGTTTTACTTTTCAGCATGTGGAAAGCCAGTTTTTCCAGCACCATTTATTATAGAGGCTTTCTTCCAGTAAAATGTGTCTGGTCATTTTGTCAAAGATAAGATGGTTGAGTGTGTTTGCCTCTTCTAATCTGTTCCATTGATTCTCAGGTCTGTTTATTTACCAGTATCATGCATGCTGTTTTTATCATAGTAGCTCTTAGTATAATTTCAAGTACTTTAATTTCAAAGATTGTGATGCCTCTTGCTTTGCCTTTGTTGCCCAGAATTGCTTTTGCTATTTTAGGTTTCTTCCTGCTCTGTGAGGTATGCTAAGGACATTTTGATTGAGATTGCATTAAATTTGTATAACAATTTTGGAAGTATAGTCATTTTTACTATGTTGGCTTTTCCTACCTATGAGCAAGGGATATCTTTCCATTTTCTGATATCTTCTGTGATCTTTTTCAATGGAGAGATCGTTTACTTTCTTTGTTAGATTTATTTCTAAGTACTTTGGTTTTTAAATACTATCATGATAGGTATTGTTTCTAAAATTTCTCTCTGTGTGTTGGTCATTTGTGTACTGGAAATTTACCAATTTTCAAATGTTGATTTTGTTTTCAGCTATGTGACTGAATCTTGTTATACCAAATCTAGTAGTCTTTTGTGGAATTTTTGGGGTCTTCTATGTAGAATATCATGTCATCTACAAATAAAGATAATTTAACTTCTTCCTTTCCTATCTTTATTCCTTTTATTTCTTTTGTCTAATTGCCGTGGCAATTGCCCTGGCTAATGTTTCCAAAACTACATTGAATAAGAGTGTTGATAGTGGACCTCCTTTTCTTATTGTTGATTTTAGGGAGAAAGCTTTCAATTTTTGATCATTTAGTATGATGTCAGCTGTTAATTTGTCATAGATGGTTTTTAACAGGTTGAGATAAAGTCCACCTATTCCAATTATCTGAAGGGTTTCACAACAGAGTGAATAGACAGCCCATAGAATGGGAAAAATTTTTAGCCAATTGTTCTTCCGACGAAGAACTAATATCTAAAACATATAAAGAATTGAAAAAAATCAGACCCCTCCAAATTAAAAAACCCAATCCAAAAATGGGCATCTGAGATGAATAGACACTTCTCAGAAGAAGTAAAGATGGCAAATAAATACATGGTGAAATTTTCAACATCATTGATGATTTGAGAGCTGCAGATTAAAACAACACTGAGATTCCACTTCATCGTAGAAAAAATGGCTATTGTCAACAAATCAACCAATAACAAATGGTGGAGGGGCTGTGGGGGAAAAGGAACACTTCTGCACTACTGATGGGAGCTTAGGCTGGTGCAACCACTGTGGAAATCAGTGTGGAGATTTCTCATAAAGCTAAGACTAAAGATTCCTTTTGACCTAGCTACTCCCCTTCTTGATATCTTCCCAAAGGAATTAAAAGCATCATACTACAGTGATATATATGCATCCATATTTATAGCAGCACAGTTTGTAATAGCTAAATCTTGGAAACAACTCAAATTCTGATCAACCAACAAGTGGATAAAAAAGATGCATTTTTCTTTTTAATGCAATGGAATACTGTTCAGCCATAAAGAAGAATAAACTTGATACATTTTTATAGCTAAATGGATGGACTTTGAGACCATAGTCTTGTGTGAAATAAATTGGACACATATGTATAAATTTCACATTGTCTCTCTGGTGTGAGAAACTGAAAGTGTAAATAAGAACCAAAATGTATAATAGATATTGCAAAATTGGAAGTAACTTTTCAAAAGGAAATGAGAATGGAGTGGGTGGGGTGGAAGGGAAAAATGAGAAAAAAAGGATAAACTAGAAACAAGTTTTTTTAAATAAGGAGGGGAAGATGGGTTGAAGAGAGGGGAGGAGAATGAGAAAAAAAAGAGAAACTAAGATATATTATACACAGGTACAAATTGCTTGTGATGAATGTGATCATTATGTATATCTAAACTGTACCAACAAGCTTAATTTAAAAAAAATAGTTGGCTTTAATATCTTGCTTTCATTAATGGGTAGAACAACGAAGTAGAAAATCACAAGGAAACAAAAGACTTGAACAACAGTATAATCCAACTGGACCTAAAGAATACCAGCAACAGAAGAATATAGATTGTCCATACATGTATATGGACCATTTGCCAGAAAAAACATCTGTTAGGACATTAAACAAGCATGAAAAAATTTAAAATATTTATCACACAAAATATATTCTCTGGATTCAAGGCATTAAATTGGCTATTAACAACAAAAAGACATTTGGAAAACTCACAACTGTGTAGAAATAAAAAAGATCTAAGTAAGTAATTGAAATCTCATGTTCATGGATTGGAGGACTTAATCTTATTATTTTAACATATTTTAATAAAGCTGTTAAAGCTGGTCAGTTCCCTAAAAAAACATAGTGGTTTTAAACAAATATATCTGGTAGGAATTTTAAAGCTTATGAAGTAAAAACTGATGGAATTGAAATAAAAATAGATAAACATAAATTTTTTAATAATTGGAAACTAGTATTGTTCTAAATAATACATGAATCTAATAATCAATTAGAAGTGAAATTATAAATGTAACATATATATTTATATGATGCAGATAAACATGTTTTTAGAATTAATTTTATGGGAGTAAAATGGCTATAATAGAACAGAAGAACTATCTCTAAAGCAATCACCTGTACTTTTACCTAAGACATTCGAAAAAGAACAGTATATTGAATTGAAAGTAAGCAGAAAAAAAGAAATTAATACATACAAGGACAAAGTTCAACAGAATTTGAAAAAAAATAAACGAATTCCACAGATTTTTTCCTAAATTGTGTAAATATTGATAAAAATGATTAAAAAACTATTATGACTGATCAGAGTGAAAAAAGAGAGAACACAAATTACCAATATTAACGATGACGGAGATGATACCCATGCAGGCCCCACAGATATTATGGGATAATGAGAGACTTCGTGAATAATTGTGTCCTAATAATATAGCAATATAGATACATTTAAAATTTTAAAACACCATCTATTGAGGTTAAATTAATAAAGAGACAACCTTAATAGACTTGATTATTTAAAGAAATTGAATTTGTAATTAAAACTTTCCTTCAAAGAAAGGTCCAGATAGCTTTACTGAAAAATTCTGCTAAATATTTAATGTCTTTTATTTATTTCTCTTGATATTAAATTTCTATCTGAAAATTGAAGAGGAAGAAATGCTTTCCAAGTCATTCTATCATTGCATCATTACTTTTATGCTAAGCAAAAACCTTAGAAGAAAAGAAAACTTGCAGATCAATGTTCCTCTGGAACACAAAAATTCTTAACAAAATTAAGTAAATCAAATATGATAGTACATTAAAAGGACAGCATCTCAGAATACAGTAAGGTTTACTCTTGGAATACAGGCTTTAATATTTGAAAATCAGTTTCTATTAGTAAACAAGTGTCTCATTATTTTTTTGAAGTAAAATGAATCCTTCTTTATGTGGCAAAGTTTATTTATAAACAATCTATAAATAATATCACCTTTAATGATGAAAGGCAAAATGTCTGTTCTGCCCTTCTGTTCAAAATTGACCTGGGGATTTAGCAATTCAGTAAAACAAGAGAAAGATATTAAAGGGAGAGGAAGTAAAACTGATGATTTACACACTATCTGATTAGGTAGAAATTATCATGGAATCTGCAGAAACTTTTGAAACTATTAAGCTTAGCAAGATTGCAAGATATGAATACAATTCTTCCAAGTCAATTTTATCTATATTTTAGAAAAAAATAATAAAACATTTAAATAAATGTTTTTACTATGACAAAATATGAAAAATATGAACATTCAAAAATGAAAAGTGAAAGATCCTCAAGAATTTAATATTTGAAAAGAATGAATATTTGATATTTCAAAAACTTATAAAAGTTTTACTACTTTTGGGAAACAGAAAAGAATTCCAATAATTTATGCATTTTATGTTTTAGTGTTGTTTTAAGTTATCTGTGGGAAGCCCTACTGCGGGAGGGAGTATCCAAAATAATCTTTTCAGTTTTTAGGCCTATAAAAGTACTATTTCAGCTTCAATAATGTCTATTCTAGTGCCTATCAAATAGTAAATGTTCATAAAAACCTGAGTTAATAAGTGTATTTAAATGTGATCATCCTTGCCATAATCAGTGGCTCAACAGATGGATGTTATTACATGAGCTATTATTACACGTGCATGTTTTATGCTGAAAACTCAGTAATGGATTTTAATACAATTTCTTAGAAATGTAGCAAAGTGTATGTATACATAACCAGATCTGTTACACTTTAGTAAGTCCCTACTACAAATAACACAAACTCCAAGTACAAAGCAATGTCATTGAGTATAAACTACTTAATGTAAATTACTTTTTAAAAAAGTCCAAGAAATTTCTTGCATCCTTTTAAAAATGATTTTTATTCATTTTATTGAAGTGCTCCCTAATCATTTTATTAATTCATAAGCATATAGAAGACATAAATTTCTAACATTTGCTGTTTTGACAGGTTCAAACTGTATTGTCTCTACTTTGAAAATTATTGTGTTGGCATCTTTAACTGAATGGACCTTACTTCTGGCATTGTTTATACACTGCCTTGGTTTTCCTATTTTGCAGCAGATGGAACTACTGTCTGTTCAAAAATTCTTGCAGAGTGATGTCTCATGGAAAATCAACATTAAAACACAAACCCTAATGCAAATATTCAGTTCACAGTCTCTTAGAACATTGTGTTTCAAATGGTAGGTCATGACACACTGGATCAAGAGGTCAATTTTATAGCCAAGACCGACATTAAAAAAACAGAAAAGATTAGAGTGTGATATATGAAGCAAAGGTATTATGTTTTGAGATGAAGGGTGTGTGTGTGTGATGTCAGTTCATATAGGCCCCAAACTGCACTAGTGCTGCTTCTTTCAAGGTGATATATATATATATATATATATATATATATATATATATATATATTTAGGCCAATGTCAATAACCTAATACTGGATATTGCTAAAATGTCAGTGTCTTAAGTGGGTACTATGGAAGAGCTAATGCAAGAAGACTTGAGAAATATATTCTCACCACAGAACTATCAGTCTTCTATGGCATTCAATGTCTTGGTGAACAAAAATCCTCAAAGAAGCAATAGGCAACACAAGCAATGTATAGCATGAGTAAAATTATGAATAACCAATTTAATTTGTTTATCTTCATCTGACCATTTGTTTCATGCAGCAAAGATACTGCCACAGATAACCTGACATTCCATAAAAAATTGCTTTTTCATTCTATTTGGTCCTTGTTGAACTTTATTTTTTTTTCTTAGATTTGCAAGAGGCATCCCTTCCAATTTTCCTGGACTCATTTATAAAACAGAATATGTTATGTATGAGTGATAGGAAAAAATAATTTTATATTTGGAATTAATTCATTTCCCTCTCCCTGCCAACTCATATTGACTTGCAGGAAAATACTAAAAGTTGGAGAGAGACCCAGGAAGCTGCCTTCAAGGGGATAATTAATTCCCTGTCTTGTGATTCTTAAGTTCCTGCCCCTAATCTAAGGCAGAGAAAACACTCTTGGGTGCTCTGGGCACCCAAAGCCTATTCCATGTATGAGCTCATGCTTCTAATTAACTTTCAAAGAACATTAAGAGATCCCTTTGCAAAGTTATACACACCATGCAAAGTGTGTCTTGTGAACCTTTCTCTCTTCTGTTGTTACGTTTCTTAGTCACACTAGCCACTCCATCTCTGGAATTCAGTACCTTCATTGCCCACTTGATCTTTCAGGATCTCTGTTGAAAGTTCCTCATCATCTTCTCTTTTGTACAGTTGGATTAGTCAGAGACCTTTCCCTTCTATGAAAAATGACTCATTTGTCACTATCTTTACGCATCAGTTTTCTTCCAGGCAATACATGGTAATTGATTTTCTGGATAAATGAAGCTTTTATGAATGTGCTCAGTAATAATAATAGGCTTGATCATTCCACTTGTATTATTCAAATTATCACTGGCTTTATCTACTAATGTTATTATTCACTGGTTCTTTAAAACAGTGAACTAAAAATGTCCCTATCATTAGAGCTGGGGGAAAATAAAGTGGGCATTTCACAGACGGCTAAGGAGAACAGTGATGGTAGAATGGAAAATGACTGTTCCCTGCTGGTCTGTCTTTAGGAACCTTATTTTTCCAGCTGATAGTTGAACATCAGAAACAACCAAGAGATGGCTTGACATAGCTGTGTCAAGAGGCACAGAGCTTGTTGATCGCTTTGTGAAGAGCTGATGATATCTCATGTGTTGGTTTTCTGTCATTGTGACAGAATAGTTGAGATAATCAACTTAAAGGAGGAAAGGCTTATTTCAGCTCATGACTTCAGATGTTTTAGTCCATGGTAAGTTGGCTTAATTGCTTTTGGTCTTGAGGTGAGACAGAACACCATGGTGAGGACCAAGTGGTAGAGTAAAGCTACTTACCTTACTGCAACCAGGAAGCAAAGAAAGAAGAAGAATCCAAGGTCGTAATGTCTCTCTCAGTGGCATGTCCCCAGTGACTGAACTGACTCCAGTAAACCACACTTTGTGAAAACCACACTTTCATCAGATCCCAGTAGTGCTATCAGCTGGGGGCCAAGTCTTAACACATGGCTTTTGGGAACATTTACGATCTAAGTCATAGCAGTTTATGAAAAACATTATAGTTCTTTTTTATGGTTTTTTATTTCTGGTTTTAAAATTTTATCACTTTATATTCTAACTTTCAGGGACTATCACTTGGTAGTATAATTTGTCTAGGATGAAATATCAAGAGATGGTTTGTTTTTGCACATAAGTGTGTCCTCTGACTCCTGCAGCAGTATAACTGACAGAAGATCCAGGTATGCCCTTCTGAATGTTTAACAGGGTCTCACTTCTCCACTGGTTGTATCCAGTCCCTGTCTTTATACATCAGGAATGATAAGGCAGTCCATTCTGGCAAGATGTAGGACTCCTGGGTAAGTGATTTTGACTCAAGGACTTCCTAAACTGTCTAAAACTTCTTAGAACTGACCTGCATTCTAAGACTCTTCTGATTCCTAGACTTTTCATTGCATCACATGATTTCTCTACTTAAGGCAGAATATCCTGCGTGAAGAAATATCTAGCTCACGGGTATTCATGTGAGTTTTCCAATGACAGTAATCTAAGTGTTGTTCCATCTCTCTAGGCTAGTAGTGTCAAATGTTTTGTAAGCCATTGACTCCATTTTTCAAGTTAAATCCTTATTAAGGATCAGTAGGCAAAATGAGGCAGGCCTGAAGGACAGTGGGATGGTAGGTAAAGTAGCTGTGGAGACCTGATGACAACTCTTGGCCTCCTCACCCCCACTCACTGTGGCTGAAATGTCATTTTCAAAACCTCATGGACTGTGCTAAGTGTCGTAACAAAATTCCTACTCTGATCATTAACTTGTAAGTATTTCCCCAGAAAGGCCTCCCTTGGGAAATCTCATGAAGAGAAAGGGTTATACCTTAAAGACTACCTTTATACCTATGCCTTAAAGTGGGAGCTGGTTTGCTTTTTATCTGTTAGTTTATGATTTTGATTCCTCAGAATTTTTAAAAAAATATTTTGTAGGGTTTTTTTTTTTTTTTTTTGCAAAGCCCCTGCTCCAGGTTACTATTACAGAAAGAACCTCATAGAGATTATAGCTCTTCTTTAAGTTGTGGCCATGTCTGTGGGTAACTGGAGTGACTGTACTGGGCACAGCCTCAGCCATTTGATTGACCTTAGTGTGGTTTCTCTGACCATGGTGAATTGTTCAGCCTAATACTTCATGTCATATATTTATTCATTTATTCAAACATAGTAATTCAGCTTCTACCATGTGCCAAACATTAGCTAGTTACTAAGAATGTCACTATATTGGTCAGCTCTACATCACTGTGACAATATCTGAGAAAATCAGCTTTAAGGAGGAAGGACTTGCTTTGGCTCCTGGTATCAGGGGTTTCAGTTGAGTTTTCCTTGGCTCCTGTTTCTGTGCCTGTAGTGAGGGAGAGTATCAAGGCAGAGAAGGCATAGAAGAAAAAAGCTGCTCACCTCCTGGCAGCCACAAAGTGGAGGGCGACCAATTTCCTCTGACTAGGCCTCATCTCCTAAGCTTTCCACCACTTTCCAATAATGGTGGAAAGCTGCAAAGCCATCAGATCATCAGTCCATTGATTGAGAGACCTCAAAGCCAATCACTTTTCAAAAGCTCCACTTCTCCACATGGCCGTACTGGAGGCCAACACTTCAGCATCTTAGCCTTTGGGGGAACACTCCAAAGCCACAGCATAACATTCTGCTCCTGGCTCCCAAGCTCATGTTCTTCTCAAACATGAGTCTCAAACATGAAGATATTCTTTTGAAAACATCATGTAAGTGCTAAACCGTGTGATTTCTGTACAAGTAAAGCCCAAGAGAAGTATACATATCTACCAGGCAAGGTGGGGGACACAAAGAGTGTTAAGTAGAAAAGATTTCTCGAAAGATTTCAGAATTTGATGCTGGTTCTTTGCTCTTACTCTTTGTGCCAGACTCTGCTCCACATGCCATATGCCTAAGAACTCTATGTATCATATAATGTTATGAGATAGAGACTACTGTCATATTTACTTTAGAGGTGAGGAGCCTGAGATAAGACACATAGCGGTTAAGTAACAAGTGTGAGATAACACATTAATAAGCAGCACAGCCAAAATGTATCACCTCACATCCTTCTTGCTGATGGCTGTGCATCCTGCCACTTGATGTCACCAAATTCACCCAGTTAGACATGAGCAAACTGGGATTGCATCAAGGTATTCTGATTCTCAGACTAACATTTAAATTTTCTCAGGGTCCCAGACTGTCTATTTTTCTTAGTGGTCTGTCAGAGGCTAATGACTCTCAGAGTAGCATCTTATAAGAAGGTAAGATGTTCACCAGAATAGCAACCTCAGGGTCCTTGTTTAGAAGTGCTCAGGGTAGGGAACTATTGCAAATATAAGACTGGACTTGCGTTAAACAAACATGTACTGTGAGCTGAAGCCTAGTGTGTCTGGGTGAGTCGTGAGATTCTACCGCATGCAAAGTATAATAATAATCAGGTTTTCAAAATACTCAGCCAGACTCTGCTGGCTTCTGAAAAATGCACAGACAGATAAAAGACTGTGTTCAGATTTTATTTTAATCTTTGCCTCACTGCTTGTGGCCTTAAAGGCTTTAGTATTGAAAAAAATGATATTTCTACCTCCTCCTTCCCAAAGAGAAATTTGCATTTTAATTTTGGCACACCTAGGAAAAAAATAAAATGAAATGCTTTACTTTTTTGAGTTTTTTTTCCCCTTATTTCCAGGAATGAAGCTTATTTCTTGCTGGGCTGTACACTAAATACCATGTACTTCAAGGAAAAGCTGGTTATTGGAGCGATGGTAAATGTGCTCATGTTTTACTCAGGAAGAAAGAGTCCAGCTTCAAAAGACTACAGGTTGGAATAGATTTGTATTAAAGTGTAATCACTGGGTTTGCTTTGAACTGAATTTTAAATCAGGAACTTTATACATATAGAAGCAGGAACTAAACTTGAATATACATGTGCTGAGAGCCCTGCTTTCATAAGAAAAATTAGTTACATATACTTTGCCATCTTATTTAGCAATTCTGAAGGCCTCTGAATAATGAAAATGACAACAACATAGCTAATAATATATGTTCCTCAGTCTGTCTGCCCCTCCTAGTTGTACTCATGTAGGTAAGGTTATCATGCAATGTATTATTCAAACTGAACATTTAGAAATTGAAAGTAGTTGCTACTGTTAATTATAAAGCCATAAAATGTGTGGTTCAGTGTCAGAGAGCTTGTTTCATTTGTACAAGACCTGAGTTTGTTCCCTAGCGCTGTGTCAAAAAAAAAAAAAAGTAAAAAGTTAAACTGAATAATCTGATTTTAAAATGGGCAAATGATCTAAATAGACATTTTCTAGAGAATATATACAAATGGCCAATAAGCACACAAAATGATGTCCAAAATCATTACTCATCAAGAAATGCAAATCAAAACCACAGTGCGATAACAGTGATACCTACTATTATGACTATAGTCAGTAAATTAGGTAAGTTGGTAATGATAGCATGCTCTGTAGCCCTAGCAGCTCAAAAGACTGAGGCAGGAGGATCACTGGGGCCAAAGAATTCAGAACCAGCTTGGGTACCACAGCAAGACTCTAACTCAAGAGAGAAAAGAGACAAAATGAAAAGACAAAAAGAATAACAAAGGTTGGTGAGGAAGATATGAAATTTAAGAGAATTGGAAATACATGTTTAAAAAAGTGAAAATGAAGTAACATTTAAATCAACAAAAACAACAAAAGCAGGAACTTGCATTGAATCAGGCAAACTGGCATGAACAATCAGTATAGTCAGGGCAAGATTTCTTTTCAAGTAAAGAAACTGAACTAATATGAAGCCTGTATAGCTAGAGTATAATGTCAGGTCTAGGACCAAACCAGTAAGTGATGAGAGAGAGGAAATTCTCCATATGGTATACTTTGAATACACAAATTTACAACTCAAGGGGATAGTGCAATCATCTATTTCAATAAGGTAAGGAAGTGAAGAGGAATTGAGGTGTTAATAGTTTTAATATGGTGTGATGGTGTGGACAGCTATTTTGAAAAGCAGAAGAGACATTATAGCAGCCATTGTTGATTTTCCTATTGTCTGGTTTTGAAGGCCTTTGTAATGCTTTCATTCTTTTGTTTTGATCAGTTTAATACCATTTTGTTTTGTTTGAATTCATTGTATGTGAAGATATGGACAGCTATTTTGAAGAAAACAAGAGGCATTATGGTAGCCACTGTTGATTTCCTATTGTCTTGTTTTGAAATCCAGTGTTTGCATGCATTGTTTTATTGATATGCTTTGTTTTGTTTTATTTCATTCTCTTTAAAATAAAAAAAAATAGTTTGAATCTGGAGTGTTCCCCTCAGTGTCATATGTTAAAAGCCCTTGGTTGCTAGCCTGTGGACGTAGGGCCCATGGAAAGGTCTTTAAAAGATATATTGGGATATCTTCCTCTTCCTCTCTTTCTCTCTGCTTCCTGACTGCCATGAAGTAGACAGCTTTGCTCCAACATGTGCAACTGCCATGATGTCCTCCTTTCCACAGCTGACCATGAACTGAGATCTCTGAAACTGTGAGCCAAAATAAATATTTTTAAGTTGTTTAGGTCAGGTTTTTTGTCACAGCTGACTACAGATGAGACAACAGGCATAAACTTGGCACTTGGGTAGTTAGTTTACAAGTCAGCAAACTAAAACAACGTTTCTTTGTTCCTGGATTATGTCTTTCCCTACCTTTTAGGGATTAAAATGTTCCCTTATTTTTAATAAAATGAAGTAATATTAGAGAATAGTGATTTTAAAAATATTTTTAACCTAGAAAATGTCAAAGTAAGCATCTCTGGAGATTTCATCACATTTTGACTAGTTAGGTCAAACAGACAAGGACTCATAGATCTAAGATAATTGCAAACCATAAAGCAGTTCAAATGAAAAAAGTTTATTGTTAATTTTTTTCCTTTATAGAAAGAAGAAGAAAATAATAGATATCAAACATTTACCTCCATTGCCACTTTGTTTTGGTGAGAGGCTCTGAAGCCCTCAGAGGTGAGAGGGATTTGCAGTCTGTCTTTGATTTTTCTGTCCCAGAGCTTGGCTCCTGCTCTACCTTCTGGCTCTCTTCCTACAGTGAGTCTCTGTTTCTTGCAAATCCTTCTTTTGGCTCCAGTCAGTGAGTACAGATAATGATAATCACATGAAAACTGGCAAGTACAGTCCTTTTATATTACTTTTAGGAGAAGAGAAATAGCTCATTCTTTTGGGGGCTAGGAATTAAAATTAGCTAGACTCATTTCATTTTTCTGCTTTGCTTTCCATGCATGGCCATCGACTGAAACCATGAAGGAGAAGGTGATAAGGAGGGCAGCTTTTGCCACTGGCATGAAACTTTCCAAGAACTAATGAGAACTTGATTTCACTAATGCAATATTCTTTTACTAAGCCCCTAGCACTGGATCATAAAATAGTAAAAAAAAATCCACTCAGGTATATTATTTTTGTATTTCAGAACAAAGGCACGTAAACACAAGTTTCTCTAAGTACACTGACACTCAGCAAGCCCAGGCATAATTCCGCTGGAGGAGAAAAAAAGTCAAAAGCCTCTGTACTTATAAATCCACATGTCTTTATTTTAACATGACAGCTTACCAAGACTTAGTAATTAGCCAGAAGTATCTGGTCAAAATCAAATAGATTCAAGTCGATCAGTTTCCATGAATTCATTTAGTCTATTTTAGATTTTGTGATATTGAGTTGGTCACAAGAAGTTGTTCATAATAAAATAAGGTAAAATATGGCTTGAAGGCATCTTGTCAACTTTAATCATTGTAGATTAATTACATTTTTCAGGAACAAAACATACTGAGATGTTTTCAAATTGGCAACACCCAGCTAGTGTGTCAAGAGGAAGATCGGTTTAGGCAGGTAAATGTTTTCAGATTACTTGTGGTTGAAGGATTGCCAGGCTCTGTTCTCAGTAAATAGAAATTCTGATTTGTGGGGCCAACACTGCCCTACTGGGAGGGAGGCACTGACAGATACCATCAACAGGTAAGTTTGTGTAAAGACTTAGAAAGCCATTAAGGGAATACCTCTGAGTGTTTGCCTACAAAATTTTACTTGGCACTGCCAAGCTACTAGTCAGCAACCATTTTTGGACAGGATATTATGCATTTTTTGGATGGTATAGTTTAGATACCATGGATTTTCTCTTTCCTAGAGATTTGGTAAGAGGATGGTACAGTAGAAATTTTGAAAGCTACATCTTAAGAGAATATTTAAGTATCTATAACTGATGAGGTATAAACCAATTGCAGATTAATGGTATTTATACAAATAAATTATTCAGAAATATGATTTGAATGTGATTTGATTTTCTTAATTTATCAAGGAAAATATGTGTAGGGGTTAGGATAAGTTAGAAAAATTACTGCTGTATAAAGCATGTCCACAAACGTGTGGAACCTGTTACTTGAAAGAGTTAGAACAGGAAACAAACATAATAACAACAAAAAAAGTGATAAAAAGTCAGATTCAGCACCAGCTTACAAGGACCAAGGAGGAAATGACAAGCAAAAGGTACAAGGGGGACATACTAGAGTACAGTGTTTTCCTAAAATAAGCCTAAGGATATTGATTCTATAGGTCCTAAATAATTACTATCCCTAGAGAAGGTGCAAGATCAAATATTTCCTTTAGCCTGGGGATTCTGATCCTTGGACTGTGGATAAAATGCAGGAGATGTAGAAGGGTGTGTACCCTATACACTGAAATGGAAAAAGCTCACCAAAATTTTTTTCACAACTTCTAATTGAAATTTAACTTTTGCTTGTAATGTCAATGTAGTCAATAAACCACATTAAAATTAGCAATATTTGTGACTTGTCACTAATACAAATAAAATATTTTTTAACCTATTTCAGAATATTTGTACTCATGTTTCAAAATCATAGTAGCTAGATGGTATATATCATGTACAGTTATTGCCTGTATGATATGAACATTTTATTCAATAAACTTTATTTTCTTTATAATCTTATATCTTATACACAGCTATACTTCCCCAGATTGCCAAAGGCGTCCATGATACAAAAACTCCTGCCTATTGACAATCAAGAGGTTAGGCTTTATCCTACATTAAATGTTAATTCATTTAAAAAACATAACTTGTTTTTATAATGGCTTTACACTTACAAAAAAATTGTCATGTTAGTACAGAATTTTCACACATCAGTGCCCAATTCCACCTATAAATAACTTCTGATATTAATATATTTGTTACATTTCATGAACCAGTATTGATACATTATTGTTAACTGAAGTCTGTACTTGACTTTGATTATTTAATTTTTTCTCTAACGTTCTTTTTATTCTGTTTTAAGACTACTCTGGATTGCACATTATGTTAATCATCATGTCTCCTCAAACTTCTCTTGGCTGTGAAGCAACCTTTAAAAAGAACCTAAGTTACTTAAAGAGCTAATTAAAGATTGTTCTTATTTTTTAATTCTAATTTCTGTGTCACAAACTGACATATGTCAGGTTTTTTTTTTGAATGATCACTTCCAGTTTTCATTAGAGGAGTTAGTTATTTTTAATGAACATGTCTTTTGTTCCAGGTCCAGATAAGGTGCAGGTGGACCTATTTCGAACATGCTCTGCCCTCCCTATATATGATAAGGTTTACATGAAATAAGTATGTTGTCATTCACTCATGTATCCCTTGGTTTGGAAAGACTCTCCATGGTACAGCCTTAATTTGTATAGAAACAGTACATGGTAAGTGAAAAATTTTAAGAAAGAAACCTTTATGATAAGCATCACTTAACTTTATAGTGAAGAAAGCTTACATTGGGCAGTCAGCAATTGTTACCAACATGAGTTTCCTGATCATCACTGTAAGTTTTATTCATTGCAGAATCAGCTTACTTCAATAGCTTTTTAAGTGAATCTTATTTGATAAATTCATTAGGTGGTATCTGCTTAGGATTGTGCCATGCAATTGCATTTGAATGACAGGGTCAATTTAGAGAGATATTTTGGGGGCAGTTTGCCATTCTCACCGGAGCCACTCCCTGTCTAAAAGGACTTATTATTTCTAACATTTTGTATTATTCAATCTTTAGATCAGGTCAGTCATGGAAATACTGTTTATATCCAAATTGTTGTGGGTAGCATCTATTTCTACCTGTTAATCCACCTATCTACTGCCTATCTACTATCTCTCATCATCATCATTATCATTATCATCGTCATCATCATCATCATTATCATTGTCATCATCATCATCTCTCATCTGTCCTTCCATCATGCAACATGAAGAATTGGTAATTTCATCTTTGCAAACTACCTATGATGAATACAGTGTTCTGCAGATAAAACCTATAAAGGGCAAGAAATGTATCTGTAATATTAAGTGGGCCAGTCATGTGCTTATTTTCTCTCAGATTCATTCCTCATCTGTTGCATCGCAGAGAACTACATTTCCCAAGGATGTCTTGCAAATTGGCTTCCAGATAAGTTTAACTAATGAGAGTTATAATGGGAGCTTAGAGGAAGGTAGGTAAGGAGGTAAAGGAAATCACACATCTTTGCTCCCCACGCCCCGACTCATTCACAGCTCTTGGTCTCAAACAGCATCTCCCAGAATTAGCTGCATCTCTTCCATGGCTCAGCTGTTCGGTCCCAGCTCTTTCAGTGCAAACCCTCTCTACCCCAACACTACTGCCAGATGGCTCTGGTTGCATGGCTGCTGAGTTCCAATAACATTACTTGATTCCCTTTTACCTCCAAGGAGAGAAAAAGTTGAATAGACTGTTCTTGCTGCTGCTAATCAAGTTTCAGTTGGTTGACTCACTTCTGTTTAGCTTCTCACTTCTTTCCTCACCTGTGTAACTCAATTCCTGCCTTAACTTTCATTTGTTTAAAATATCTAAAGCAATGTACTGAGTAAAAACACTAGGTGTCATGTAGTCAGCAGATGCAGAGAAGAGAAAATAAATATGGCAAAGCTACATTCTTTTTGTTTTGTTTTACATTTCTCTTCATTCTATATGCAGTAATTGGCTGTGGAATATACAATGTAAAGTGTCTGGGAAATGTTATTTAGCTAAATGCCCAGGAAGACTAAACAGGTTTGGAGAATATCTGGTCAGTCTCTGCTTAGTAGTGTTTTCTATTTATTTAAAGAAATATAAAAATATGCCTCATATAGAAGGTGAAGTACTGAATCATCTCAGCGACTTTTTAATAAGGTACTCAGCTCTCTTAAGGCAATCTATATCTTGAAGTATTTCTGGTTTTAAATTATACCTGAATGAATTTAGCAGACTAAATACAGATTCAGGAAAATGGTGAGCAGGGAGTTTTTTCTTTTTTTTTCCTAAGAAGACCTACAGGTACTACATATAAATTTTTCATAAAATTTTTCAAAGCAATTATAAATAAGCATGCTTATATCCAGAGTTATCTCTAACAAAATAATGAGGGAGGGGGCATTGCTTAATGCTTTTCCCTATTGGACTTTTCTCTCTCCATACCTAGTGCTGGGACTGGTAGTTATTCCTACTGTACTCCTTGAGTAATTCTATGACTAACAAGGTATGAAAGGAAGCAGAAAAACTTGTTAGACACTGAAGCAGATTTTAGTAATACAAATTCAAGCCTCTAATCCCACCAAAGAAACCTTCTACAGTGCAATTGGTCAATTTAATTTTATGTTCAATTGTAATAATGCTGGTATACTGAATTCCAACTCATGAGTATACTGAAGGCAACAAATTAGAAGAAGGAAAAAATACTTTTATAAGTAAAACAACAACAATAGTAACAATAACAACAGGCACATAATCCCTGCTGTCAAATAACATTTAAATGTATGAAGTAGAAAGCAAAATAAAACAACGACAACAACAAAAATAAATAAATTAAGAAGAACGCTAGAGGCAAACTGGAGGCAACATCTTAAGCTTGGAGGGAAAATTTGCAAATTGAGTAAAATCATTTTGGTTTGAAAGTATTTAGAAGATATGAAGGTACGATTCATATACTCTGGTTAAAAAGGCATTTTACTTGGGTTTTTAATTAAACATATTAAAGTTTAACAATGTTTGTAGGATCACCCAGATCTGTTGAAAAGAACAGAAAATTCCTGGAGTGAGACAAAGGAGAGCAGATATTGTAAAACCAAAGGGGAGAGACCTGCATCTATATTCCTGTGAAGATCCAGGAGTCACTATAAAATGTTTGGTGGTTCATGTGGCCTCTGCATGGGTTTCTGCATGTTCTCCACTCTTATTCTGATAGTGTGTGCACAGTGAGGGATGTCCAGCATGCATACTAAAATCAAAAAACTTCTTTTAAACCTGAAGAGCTTCTTTTAGCAACCTTTGAAGATAACGTAACTTACTGGAGAAAAGCAAAGATTATGTTATTCACGGTGATGGGAAAGACCAACACACAGAAGTGAAATGGGCACCACTGTAGTGCTTGCTGTCAGACATGATCAGAAATATTACCTGACTGCTTTGGAAGTAGTTGACAGCCGAAAGGAACTACAACCAGTCGTGGTGCTAAGTGGTATAACTTGTTCCTGTGAGGTGTTTTAATGAGATTTTTAGACTGTCTAAAATGTTTTGTCTTTTAGGGTTTTTATTCCAACAAATAGAAGCTGCATTAGGAAAAATCATAATGGCTAAGGTTTTAGAAGAGCTCTTTTCCATGTGTGGGCTGTAGGTAAAGGCGTTGGTATATGAGACCAAGCTTTCGGCAATCAGTGTTCATTACAAAATGATTTTGATGAACAGAGATTACCCAATTCCTTCTTAGCATCCTAAAGAAGGGAGCTTTGAATCTAGATTGCCAAGTGGCATTCTTATCTGTCCATTTTATTTGGTTGTAGAAAGGGAACTTTTGCACAAAATCACACTTTGCTTATAGCAATGTTTCTCCAATTGGTTATCTCAGTTTATTATGTAGAATGTTTAATGATGTATTTCCAATGAAAATTTTTATAAAGCAGTAGTTTGATACATTTATTGGTAAGGTTTCTGTTGCTGGGTCAAAATGCCTGACACATACAACTTAAAGGAGGAAAAGTTTATTTTGGTTCATGTTTGAGGCTTCAGTTCATATTTATCTGGTCCTGAGGCAGAAGCATCTTGGCAGCCAGGAAGCAGAGAGAAGGAGAGAGCCAGAGAGAAGTTGTGATCTTCATGGGCAGGCTATAGTGGTCGTTTTCCTTCAATGAGGCCCCAGCTTATTAACAGCCCAGTCAGCTATGAAATCAGCAATGAGCTAATCTGTAAATAGGGTCAGTACTATCTGATCCAATTACTTTTTGAAAAGTCCCATTTGTGAACAGATGAGCCTTTTGGGGAAACATTTTAGATCAAATAA
Organism: Hydrochoerus hydrochaeris; assembly: GCA_004027455.1. Taxonomy (NCBI): domain Eukaryota; kingdom Metazoa; phylum Chordata; class Mammalia; order Rodentia; family Hydrochaeridae; genus Hydrochoerus; species Hydrochoerus hydrochaeris. The sequence goes on from PVLA01000715.1 coordinate 200,121, forward strand.
TAAAACTGACTAATAACTGAGCATTACTTGACTGTATCTCCAAAATCTTTACCTATTTTAAAGACACAAAATTTTTCTCCAGTTAATTTGTGTTTCTTTCTTTTTCTCCAGATCAGTTTGGCTCTGTCAATTTTACAGGTGTTTTCAAAGATCCAGTTTTAGATTTCATTGATATTACCTGTTGTTTCTCACTTAATTCATTTCTATTCTAATTTTTATTATTTTTCTTCCTTTGTGTTTAACTTGAGTAGGCTCTTCTTTTTCTAGTTTCTTAAGATGGTGCCGAGGTGATTACTTGAGATTTTTCTTATATTCTATTATAGGCATTTAGTGTTATAAATTCTCTAAATAGATGCTTTAGTAACGCTTAGTGGTCCTTATTTTCAAAGAATAGCATTATTTACTTAACAATATTAGGAGATTTTCTAAATCTTTTTCTCACATTGATTTCTAATTTTTAATTTACTTCCATCATGGTCACAAAGCATACTTTATATGATTTTAATTTTTTTTTAAATTATGGCCTACAGTATGGTCTATTTTGGTAAATGTTGGGAAATGTTCCGTGTATATTTAAGAAGAATGTACATTGTATTGCTACTGAATGAAGTGTTTGAAATGTTAAGTCAAATTAGTTATTAATGACATTCTCTGGAACATTATTCTATAAGCTCTTTGGTTGCAAAAGTGAAGTGTAAAGTAAGGCAAGATGCAACATAAATCTAAATAAGTACCTAATACTTATGTGAAAAGTGAAGAACTTAAAATTGATCAGATTTTTCTAAGATGACATATCTGACATCATGTAATTTAAATATTCAAATCTAGGGTCAGGAATATAGCTCAGCAGCACAAGTGGCTGCCCAGAAAGTACAAGGTCCTGAGTTTGATTCCCATATATATATATATATATATATATATAATATATGACCAGTTTCTCCTATTTCCATTCAGATGACTGCCATTAGTAACCATAGTGATAATACTAGGCATTGTGTTCATAAATGTGTATTGAATTAAAAATAACTTTTGCTAACAAATGAAGAGAAAAATCTTTTTTTTTATTAAAGCAACAAAATTACTATTGTTAACTTTTGAGGCAAAGTCATGTTAAACACAATTTCCACAAAGTTAATCATTTTACTACATCAATAAGCACATTATGAAAGACCTAAAAATGTGTTACCTTTGAAATGAGGGAAGGAGGGGCCCTGCTTTTCTCAAGGTGTTATTCTCCGAAGAGAGAGTGACTAACAGGAAAGGCATGTAACTTTTGGGGCATCCCTGCATGTACAGTGAATGAGTAAATTCTTAGCAGCATTATGACATCACCAAGGAGCGTGACTTGGGTCAAGAGCTTGGCAGGAGGCTTTGGGAACAGTAGAATCAACAGTGATCAAGACTGGGACGCCAACATACTGGCCACTATAAAACTGAAAAGAGAGCTTATTGTACCTCATGCACAGCAGCAAGTTTAACAGAAAATTAGACATGTTTATAGTCCCAGATTTACAGCATGCCTTATAAACACCTTATTACTTAGAAGCCAGTCTGCTGTCCTAGAAACTAAGAATGTGACTTTGTTAAGCAGTAGGATTTGTTGACATAAATGTCTTGACTAAGTTTGCCATTGCGGTTAACCAAAACGCATTTACTCCTGGGAAAGTAAACAGAAGCAAACAAAATGCCTCTTATACTACAATACAGTAAGTTTCAAATTAACCAAACTTAATGCTATGACATAAATATGCTTAATGTCTATGGAATTTTTAAGAAACCTTTTGCCATGTTGGGCTTACTATCCTGTATAAGTCTTACGGAATGGTAATGTGTTTTCAAAATTACCTGTGCTTAAAGACTTCATCAGAAATATTCAGAAAACCTGCCATGAATACCAATGCTGACCATGAAGCCGGTAAAATGGGTCATGGTCACCTCAGAGACCATGTGGATAAATCAGTTTTGCTCCATGTAGTAGCTACACACTGAATGGTTACCAACAATTAAAATTAGAAAACTAATGGAAAATAATTTTGAATAAATATTATAAAACCACATGAAAATATGTTCAAGGACAACATAGTATCTGGCTGAAAACCACAAAGTTGAGAAAATTCTTAGAGAAGAATGAAAATTTAAACTAATCTATAAAGCTTAAAAATTCATTTGCTTAATAGAAAAGAAAAACCTCTGAAATTACAGACTCAGAACCGCTGAAGTATAACCAAATCAATTCAGCATCAAGCTTCTAATGAATCCTCTCACAACCTCAAACTTTCTGTGGTAAGAAAGTTCATGTCAGATAGAAATGAGTAGTCATGATTACATAGCTTGGATTTACAGTAATCACTAATTTTTTTCTAATAAAATTCATATTAATATAGATCTATGGAAGATATTAAGTAGAGAGTGTCTGTGATGTATAAAATAAAAAGTGAACAAATACATGGGCATTAATTTATGAAATCCTACAATCAAGTTTTACAAAAGACAAGAACCTGGAAATTTTTCTAAAAGAACCATGTGGCTGACTTCATGAATCACAGAAAAGGAAAATGACCACAGCAAACCATAAAAATGTTTATGCAGTGGTACAATCAAGAATGATATTGGAGTTGACTAAGATCCGTGGGTGTTGCTGAAATCAAGTGCAAACATAGGTCACATTAACAGAGGTACAATGTTCAACATGAGAGATTTGATTATTACAGTCAGTATAGGAATTAGTGTTAATGGTTCTGAGCATACTAATAAAATCTGATGCCAACAAACTGAAGCTAGTCAAAATAAAAAGACTAGGCCCAGATATTCTCACATTATGAAAAAGCTGAAAAAAAATCAAGGATGTTCAGCTTATTAAAAATAAACATTTTCAGAGGAATAAAATCATTGACTCATATGTAACAGAGTACAGCCTATCTTCTAGGAACAACAAATAGAATTAACAAGGAAACCATCAAAATAGAAGAGTAAATTTTTTTCTTTCCTTTTTTCTCTTTTAGTAGTGGGAATCAAACGCAGGGCCTTATGTATACTAGACAAGTGATTTACCACTGAGCTATATCCCCTAGACTTTAAATTCTGAGACAGAATCTTGCTAAAGTTGTATAGGAAGGTCTCTTGCTAAAGTTGTATAGGAAGGAACTTCCAATCCTACTGCCTTAACTGCCTGAGTAGCTGGGATTACAGGTGTGTGCCACTAAGTCCAGCAAAAATGAACTTTCTAGATAAACAAAGCTGTTAAAAAATAATATGGCCTTGCTTGGGAGGATGGTCATCACTGGAAATGTTAGAAGACTGAAGGACTTATTGGTGGTTATGTAGAAGGGTTTGAAGCACCATAGAGGGAGTATTTAGATACACAGAGTACTTTTCATCTGGCTCTTCATATCTGTAAAGAAACAAGGCTGACATAGCTACCTACTCCTCCACCATAGCAATTTTTTAAATTAAATCTATTTTATATATGATGCTTACCAAATATTTCAGTTTAGAAAAGGCATGTGCTATTAAATCTCTGGTAAAGCACTAGGAAGTATATTTTCTGAAGTTAATTTAAAATTTTTTTTTTATTATTTTGAAGGTAGTAAAATACAACAGAACAAGACAGAACAAAGCCAACTGAGACAGTGTACTGAAATTGGTGCAGAACTTCACAGCAGGTTACAGGGATAACAATAATAGGTACCATAGTATATCTCATTATCTTCACAATAGTTGTTCTTTCAATCAGGTGTAGCAAAATCAAAGGAAATACAGAAAATTATAGAACTTATCAAAACAGAATATTGAATAGAGCAATACCATTAATCAGAACAGAGCAAAACAGTGATAAAATATTTGCCTTCAAAGAGATGGTAGAAGGAAATCCCCCTTATTTGCTATATTGCAAATGGTCAAACTCCCAAGAGATGCTCAGTCCTCTGGCTCCAATTTGCTAACAGAGTGGGATGGGATGTTTGATTCTTACCCTGCACATGGATAAGCTCACAGCCACGTACCAGGGAGGCGAGCTGGTTGCTTGTTCCCCAGTGCCCTAAGTTCCAACATGGCTTGGATCTTGTGAGACCCTGATGGTTCTCTGGGGCAGCCGCACCTTGCCTGATCCACAGCCACTTAACCAGGGAAACGAGCTGGTTGCTTCTGAAGTTAATTTTGATGTCATAATTATGATTCAGATTTTCTGGTGGAATTTGATCTTTCAGGTGTCAACCATTGTCATATGACTACACTAGGGTTGTTCTTTTTAATGAAATACTCGTATTTGGAATGCTCAGAATATCACCTGTGAGGAAATAGTAATAAATACAGTAATACTACTAAGCTTGTGGGTAGGAGACAAGAATTCATTAGCAAGGAATTGGAGGTAGAAACCTCTGAATCAAAAGAAAAAGAAAGTTGCAGACTTCAGATATGAGAGAGACACTGAAGTGATTTCTGGGAGTGCATTTTGTTCATGGTATTAGGAAGGAGGAAATACCTGTCACCTCTAAGGGGGTTCTAAAGGCCGATAGTCCTTAAATCAGGTTTCGCTTTCAGCAGAGTGCTAATTTTATGACTTACTTGTAGAAAATCTGAGTCTCCAAGGACAAGGAAGCAGGCTGATTTCACTTTTTAGGTATCTTAGAGTTTTAAGACTTCTGGCATAATTCCAGAGAAAGAGCACATTCTTTTTAGTCAGAAAAGCAGTTGATAATTTAGAAATATTTTCCCAGACATGATCTCATTTTGTCTCTCAACAATGACTAACAATGATACAAGGACATGCATTTTCATCCTCATTTGCCAGATGAGGGAACTGGAGATCAGAAATATTAAGGCACCAATGCAAATCACACGGCTACTAAGGGAAGAAGGGGCAATGGTATCTGCCTTGCACTCCCAAGTTTAAGTCTCTTTTGCGGTATCTGCAGGACAAGATTTCTTCGGCTAAGGAGACCTGATAAAGTCTAGTTTCCTTACATTCTGTGCTCCTTCTTGCAGTTTCTTTGTCGCTGACCTATAACTAAGTGCCTTTTGTTTGTCACAGCCTTAGCTTTGGATATGTAAGTGCACAACATCAACACGCTAGTTGGATTCAAATAGTAACATCTCTATTAAAAATCAACAGTCTTCTAGAAATAAACAGGTCTATTAAAAAAACTTTTAATTCAGTGACTCAGCATATCGCGCTTTGATAGCTTTCAGTAATTACTTCTTTTTTTTTTTAAGTGTTTATGGTAAGAGAAGCATGCAGAAAAAATACCAGGCTTTGCATGCTCTTTTATTTTCATTACCTCTTCTACCTCTTGAGAATGTCTGGCCTTCTTCAGTATGCTGAATGTCTGGCAGGTGAACTAGTCTTGGCAAAACACCTTGGACTATATTGCTACAAAACAAATGTAAAGGACCCAGTAAGGAACTACATTTCTCCCAAATGGTGTCCTCAGAGTGGGTCATTTTTTCTTGGCTTTTTAATCACTAGTTTGACTCTTCAAAGTGCAGAATGCCAGGGCTGTTTGTGCAAAAATTCTTAATAAATAGCAAATTCTGGAATGTCTCTACAGAATGAGTACCCTTTAATTCGAGTTAACCTGAACCAGAAATGTTTCAGATTTTGGAGGGTTTTTTTTTTTTTTTTGAGGAGGTTTGGAATATCTGCATGGACATTACCATTTGGATGCCAGAATGCTAACAATTTTGGAGTTTAGGATTTTGGATTTTCAGATTAGGAATGCTTAACCTGTATGTGGGGAAACTTAATCCATTTACTTTCAAGGTATTTATTAATGGGTAAGGACTTAGTTCTGCCATTTTGTTATTCTGTGGTTGTTTTCTAGATCTTTGTTTCTCACATTGTCTTTTTTATTTTTTGTGATTTGATGATTTTCTGCAGTGGTGTTATTTGATTCCTTTATCTTTTGCATTTCTACTATTGGTTTTTGCTTTGCGGTTCCCATGAGACTTACTTAAAAAATTACAGTTAAACAATCTGTTTTACTTTTTTATTTTTTTGGTTCTGGGGATTGAACTCATGACCTCATGCTTGCCAGGCAGGTGCTTATGCCTGATGAGCTAAATCGCCAGCCCTAAACAATCTGTTTTAAAGTTATAACTTACCTTCAGTCACATACAAGACTCTCCACTTTATACTTTCCCTCATTTTATATTTTTGATTTAACAATGTATGTCTTTTAATATTGTACACCTATTGATATGTTATTCTAACTCTAGCTACTTTTTACATTTTTTTTATATTTGGAGTTCTAAATAATTTCCACACTATTATAACATTAGTCTAGTCAAAATTTGACTATATGCTTATTTTTCCATTGAGGGTTTTATTTTTATATGTTTTTAAGTTGGTAATTACTGTCTTCATTTCAGTTTGAAGAACTCCCTTTAACTTTGTAAGGTAAAACCAAATGATGATGAACTGCCTCAGCTTTTATTTGTGCATGAAATTCTTTATCTCCCTTTACTTCTAAAGGACTTGTTGGGTAAAGTTTTCTTGGTGAGCATTTTTTTTTTTTTAGAACTTTGACTACATTATTATAGTCTTTTCTATCAACAAAGTTTTGCTAAGACATCTGCCAACAGTCTTAAGGGGTTTCTCTTGGGAGGGTATTCTTCTTTTTCTGCTTTCACAGTTTTGTCTTTAAATTTTTGACAGCTGGATTATAATTGGCTTTGTTAAAATTTCCTTTTGGCTGAATCATATTTGAACATCGTATGTCTGGAAATTCCTTCCTCAGTGTGGGGAAGTTTTCTGCCTCTCTCTCTCTCTCTCTCTCTCTCTCTCTCTCTCTCTCTCTCTCCTCCTTTTTGGTACAGAGTCTCTCTATGTATTTTAGATTGGCTTTGAACTATGTAGACCAGGCTAGCCTTGAATTCAGGGAATACTCTTGCCTTAGCCCTTTTCAACCATTGTTTTCTTGATTTTATTTAATTGACTAAATGTGTTCTCTTGTAGTTTTCTGAGCTACCCGGAAACAAATTTTTTTGGAGGGAGGTATCAGGAATTGAACACAAGACCTCAGGCTTGCCAGGCAGAAACAGTGCCACTGAGCTAAATCTCTGGTCCCCCTAAAACAATTTTTTAAAATTCTTTTTCAAGCATTTCATAGATATCTTTTTCTTGGGTGTTGGTTACAGAAATGAAACCATTGCCTTTGGTGGAGTCATGTTGATATGGCTATTAGTACTAGAAGAGTGTTGATATAATCTCAATTTTTCACTCCTTCCTTCCCTATTGCTCCCTGTTTCTCACTCTGATTTAATTTCTTCTCATTATTCTATTTCTCCATCTCTTGCTCTCTCTGTCTCTCTTTCTTATATCCTAACTTCTTTCTAAATGTCAGGATGTGCTCTCCCCTTAAGACAGGAGATCTTCTATGCAGTGAGGGACACAGCTGCTAGAAAGGCTCCTGCTTCTTCAGGGTCACAGAAGAAAGGACATTCTTTCTGGCAAAAGGAACCGATTTGCCAATTTGACTCCTGTGCCAAAGCTGTGGGATCATTTAAGAAAACAGAAGATGCCATTTGGATCTCAGGTTCTTCAGTGAGGAAAGGGGAGGGAGCAAAGGGGAAATCTCCAAAACAAGAATATGAAAGGCAGATTGCAGATGCAATAAACGTCATTTGAGTCTTGTTGGATATTTTAAAAAACCAGAGTGGATCTATACTGACTGTATAGAACATTTCCCTTCATATAGAGAAAGTTTAAGTCTGGGATACCAAAAAACCTCATGTAATAAGACGAGAAAAATTTAAATCTTAAATTATAGAGATGTTATGGAAATATACTAGTGTTTCTTTGTATTTAGCTCAAATTTGTAAACACATATATATGAGATATTTGAAATGTCTCATGTGTAAAGAAAGTGTATTAAAATATTCCTACTCAAAACTACCAAGAAAATATTTTGTCTGATTTTCCATGATTTTCAATACTATTTCTTAAATAAGAAGTAGTCATACATGCAGTAGAGCCATAACTATTTGCTAATTTCTTCAACAATTTCATAAGTTCATCTAAAAATCAACAGTATAACTTTTCCATGACATAGTCCTGAGGTAATAATAGTCATAAAATACTTAAAAATCTGTAATCAGGCAAAAATAGAACCACACCGATAGAATGTACTTCTCAATAGAATTGTTTTGTAGATATGGCTACTAGTACTAGAAGAGTGAACATTACCTTGGAGAATTATTTAAAAGTATGCATTATCTTGGAGAATTAAAACATTCTTCTTTTAATACTGTTTATATTATTATTTGCCCAAGAAATTCTTTTTCAGTAGACATTAGAGAGGGATATTTTTGTTTCTATCCAAATAATGCAGATTCTATAAGGCATCTGTTTCTGAATTAATGATTTCCTTATAATTTTGTATCTTTATGTAGAAGTGAAGATTCTCATATCAGTGGCCACAGATCAGTGATATTAATGAGTGCTACAAAGATTAGCATTGCTTTATATAGCATACAGTTATATAAATATTTTCATATCTTGAAATTGCTATGGTCTCACTGAGTGTCAGAAATCCCATTCCAGTTTGACTGTGGAAATTCTCACTGGCTTGACTTACTCATATTTTAAGTTAATTGTCCCCTGCTGAAGTCTAGATCCAGGAACTGTACACATGGTAGCTATTTTATACTGACAACACCTCAGTGTTAAGCGTACCATTGTTGTGGTAGTGGCAAATATATTTAATAGTTACTACATATCAGGCAGGGTTGCAAATGAATTGGGGCTCTCACAAGTAGTCTGTGTAGCCTAACCGCTTAAACATCTCCAAATCATTTACCTCACAAAATTGTGTTTTATGTGTGCAGTGCAGCATAGTAAAGTGTCATGAACCCTAGAGTCAGTTTGGTCTTATCATTTACTGTTTAGATTAAGGAAAATGAATCTTTTCTCTTCCTATGCAGAGGGGCCAAAGCAAGTCTAAAGGGAATGACCAGTGGTGTTAGAACTGGAGCACAGGTCTAGAGAAAGACTTTTTTTAAAGAGGAAAAAAAACACACAAAAAAAATCAGGAAGCAAGCAAACAAACAAAACAACAACAACAACAAAAGTAAGATGATGACAACAACAAAAAACAATAGCAATATAGGATTTCAAACCAAGATGATAGGAATTTAATAGTGGTGGTTACGTTGCATATTGCTATCTTCAAAATAGTTGCTCAGGTTGCCAGATATAGGCCTGCAAAATTAATCAAACAATATAATTTTCCTTTGAGCAGTTTCTTTCCCTTTTATTATATCTATTGTAACTTTCATATACTCTTTCAGTTTCTTTCACTAATGAGACAATACAGTGTATACACTTTCATTTTCTTACACTAGTGAGACAATACAGTGTTTACACATACAAGTCTGATTTATTTCACCTATGAATATGTTTTCTAGTTGCACATGTTTACCTGTAAAAGCCTTGAATTTATCTTTGTGGTTGAGTAGTATTCCATTATATAAAAATCCCACAGCTTTTTTATACATTCTTCAGTTCATGTGCATTTGGTTTGTTTCCAAGATTTGGCTATTACAAATTGTGAAGCTATAAACATAGATGAAGATATATCGCTGTGGAATGATGTTTTCAATTCTTCTAGGAAGATACCCAGAAGGCAAATAGCTGGGTAGAAGGGATCTTCTAATCTTAGTTTTTTAAAGGACTCTCCACAGTGATTTCCATAGTGGTTGTCTCAATCTGCAATTCCACCATTAATGGAGAAAGGTTCCTTTTCCTCCAGAGCACCTCCAGCATTTGTAATTGGTTGATTTCTTGGTGTTAAACCATTCTTTCTGGAGTGAGATGATATCTTAGAGTTGTTTTAATTTGCATTTCTCTAATGACCAATGATGAACATGTTTTCACATATTTATTTACCATTTACATTTCTTCATCTGAGAATTATGTATACTCATCTCAGATGCTTAGAGGAAGATTTTGACAGAACCTTTAATGAACCTTTAGTTAGCCAGGAGCACTCTTAGAAAAGTTTAAGTCAGCATCTTTATCAATGATAGTTACTATGGCAACACATATCACATAACGATAAATATCCCAAACTTCATCTCAGTTCTAGGAAACTAAAATCACTGATGCAACATTTGCTGATTGCCTAATTGTTACTTTGGTAGAAGATAGAAAAAGTGTTGAAATTCTTGGGATTAGGGAAACACACACAAAGAGAGAAAGAGAGAAACACAGAGAGAAAAACACAGAGAGAGAGAAAGAATAAAAAGATGAGAGAAGAGAAAGAACATTAGCTCAGTGTATTTCATATGATGGAGAAAGCTAAATGGATTTGCCAGCATGCATATTCTGGTCTCTAAAAAATATTTGTCCTTTAAGACAAATTTACACTAGATTATGGGCATATATAAATAGTGGAAATATTTAGAAGACCCTTAGAAAAGATTGTATTGTTTGGTTTGAGATTCACATTCACTTAGTGACAACATAATGGTTAATTTGGTTAATTTACTCTTAGTTGTTATTGTAGAACTACTGATACCACATTCAAACACAAAAATTACATAGAAACATGTATGTCCTTATAATAATTATTAACACATACCAATTATATTCATTTTGTATTTATTTAGTAGTGGGGACAGAAACAAATATATATACAATATCAAATAAAAATATGAAAATTTGAACACAATAGTGAGTACATTTTAATAAAAAATAAGGGGAATAGATATTCTAAAAAACACTCCCACTTAAAGCATTTAATGTACTGAATGAAATATTTATAGGTCTTTAAAATCTATGGCTCATTTAAATTAAAAAAATAGAATTGGAAACTTTTGCCAAATCTTTAGCTTCCTTCAGGGCATTTGACAAGCTTTATGCTCATTGGCTTAAGTATGTATTTGCAATCAATATGTGGAGTTAGACTTGAGACTCCAGATTAAATGCTGGACTCCTAAAGGCCTTCCACCTCTGGAAATATTTACTATATATTCTTGATACATTTTTGTATGTCTGGAATATTTTATTAGATATTTATTAAGTCATTAAAAGGATAAAACACTCTGTGTTTTGAGACACATAAGCTAATGGTCATTCATTTAGCTAAATATTAGAGTGAGTTTTTATGTTAACCATTTAATTTTTCTATTTTACTTTTAATAATTTAGATACATAGTGCTAAAACAGACATTAGATAATTAGTTCTGAAGAATGGGAAATGTAAAATAATTAAACCCAAACACGGAGTATCTAGAAGTAATTTCTTTCTAGTTGACCGTTTTATAGTCTATTTATGCAACCAAAATAAATGGGGGAACAAACTAATCTAAGTAACTGAACGCAAGTAATACATGAGTTGAAGCTATTTCCTCCATATGCCAGCATCTCATGTTCTTACAGATCTTCCTATGCTGGTACTCAAGAAGATTCCTTTGCTGCTTTCCATCAGTGAGATGAACCCTACACTAATGCAGATGGCCCACCCAGGAAGCACACAGACTTGTAAGTGATGAGATTTAGCAATTTGTTGTGTTACAGGGCCTTCTTGGTCTTGGTAGTAAAGCCAGCTGACAAAACTTGATACATCTGTTCAGATCTAGCACTTTCTTGGAGCATAATATGAAATAAGTAAGATTGAGCATCAAAATATTAGCATTCTTGAGGAAGACTGTTCATTATTTTCTTAATAAGAACAATAATTCACAATATGTGTCAGGAAAAAATCCACTTTCAGATTCTCTTGTTTAATTTTCAGAACATTCCAGAAGAAAGATATAATCATTTCCATTTTACAAAAGGGAAATGAAAGCCTAGAGATGTTAAAGATCTTGCCATCTTGCCAACATGTTAAGATGTTGACAGAATTAGTTGTGGAGCCAGGATTTGGATCAATGAAGTCCATGTCCCCAACCATAGTTCTAGCCTTTTTTTTTTTTTTTCCTTCAAGGAAGATGACTTTGCCAGGTAGTTTAATTTCTTTTTATCTCAGGTGATGCTGGGCTAGATGCTAAGGAAATACCCAGCTTATATGAAAAGAATCTTTTTCATACTGGTTTTGATCTTGTTCCCTAGAAGACTGGTTAAGATTTGTCTTAACACATTCATTTACTTTGCCAAAACACACGTGGTATGTTTGGACATATGGTCTCATTTTTATGATCTTTTAACCTTTACATATTTCAAATACTTCATGGTGGGGTTAATTATTTATGGCAACCAAGATTGGCAGCTGGTCTTGTGGGGCCATGTTTGGAATCCCTAAGAAATGAGAAGATTGGTACTCTATGGAACATACTTTTAAAGATAAATACATACACATAAAAGAGAAACTTTTCACACAGTCACTAGGGAGCCCTGTTTAGGGACGTCTTTTGGTAACCTGGAAAATTTACTCTGATACCTATCACTATGAATGGTTTTTAGATTTCCATTACTTTACTTCCAATAATTTTAAAAATAAACAAACATTGAGCCTCCTTTAGCTTGAAAAGATCACTTAGCTATCACTTAGCTATTGGTTATAATTAAATGTCTTGAATATAAAGTTCAAGTGCATACATTGGGCTTGCTAAAGTCCTTTCCCTTATTAAGCATATGCCTCTGGTAACTAGCTAGTGAGATGCTCAACTTCGTAAGATTATACATAACTTTAAAGCATTATTATTAAAGAATTATAAATAACTTTACAAAACATGGTAGACCAGTTCTCATCCTTCTGAAAACCCTTCGACAGAACAGCTAAAATAGAATGAAGTTTACGAAGCACTAAATGGGGCCCAAATCAGAAGAGCCCTTACACAGTATATAGCTTCACAGCACATATGTAGCATAGTGTATGTTTACCGTTGCTTTAACTGCTTAACATCAACAGGCCACATCAGTGAACTCACACGAACCTCCCTGTAGAAGCAATAAAGAAGTCAGATTCTGAGGTACAGTTTTTTTGGGTTTGAGTCCAGTGACTGGGGCTATGAGCCTAAATTCTTGGATGATTGGAAAGTTTGTGTCTCTATAGATGTGTGGCAGTGTTTACCTCTAGAGAACATTTGACAACATCTGGAAACACTTTTTTTCTACTCAAACTGGGAAAAGGGATGTAATTGTCATCCTGGGTATACAGGCCAAGGAACTGCTGACTAGTTAACAATGTGAAGGAGAGTACCCCACACCAAAAACGTAGCCAACCCAAAATACAATCGTGTTGAGGCAAAGAAATCCCACCAAGATCAAATCCCAAATCAAGATCACCTCAGTTGACTTTTATCAATCCCAGGCTATTTTCTGTTTGGATCTTAGAAATGACTTCGATAGTTTAATTAAGAAGTCAATATGAATAAAGTCTAACATAATGTATATTTTGAAATGTGTGTTTTAAGTCCAAGTTTACTATGGCAACAAGAGCATCTTTGAATAAATCTAACATATATTTTCCATATTGAAAAAGGAGAATCTTTAAATTAGTTTTTACTACCTAAAGGAAATAGGTCTATTAATCTGTAGTCCAAAATTGATATCTAATACTTGATGAATAGCAGCTCTGAATTTTACAGAGCAACTATCTCAGTCCATTCTGTGCTGCTACAAACAGAATGCCTGATCTGGGGTCATTTATAATAAACAGAAATTATTAGAGTTATGGAGGTGTGAAAGTCTATTGTCAAAGCACTGGCAAAGCATAGAAGGGCAAGAGAGGGCAAAAGAAAGAGCACAAGTGTTGCAAAACTAGCAATTTATGACACCAGTCCCACTCATGATAGTGTAGTCCTCATGTCTAAGCACCTCTCTAAAGCTCCTCCCCTTAATACTGTTATAGAGGCAATTCAACATGAATCTCAGAGGGACAAATATTCAACAGTAGCACCACAGTTTTACATGAAAAATAATGGCAAATGCCATGATTGCAGACTTTACTCCTCACTGAGAATGGAATGGAACACTGTCATTCCTGTTATTTTGGCTGATGGTCAGAAATTGTTTATCAGTTTATTGACACAAACTGGCTGAAGACTTTTATGTAGAACTAATGGACAGAGATTGCTCCATACAAGAGATAGGATAAATAGAAGTGAGCATCTGCTTAAATTTTGTACCAGGTTAAAATGGAGATATTCTTTACTTCTCTTGTACCACTCATTTCTAACAGTCAAATTTATTTTTCAATTATCTGACTTTTAAAGAACTCAGTGATTAGAAAAATGCACAAATTATGTAATTTTTTTCAAACAAATTATTTGAAACAAGGGCAGGGTTAAACAATTCTATATTAATTACACCATAACCAAATTTATTACTGTCTGATGTTTTCTAACCTTATGTGTTTACTTTTAATTAATGAGTAGTTTGTCAAGTGTACTAAGAAATAGAATTACTGAAACAAAATGTGTGAGAAAGTCACTGAATATTGCTAGTATTTTCTCATTGCTATTGCTGCTTAGGAATTCTTGGTGCTTTCCAGGCTACAGTCACTATAGCCATGTATATAACAGAGAGAGGCTATGTGGGTAAAAGTTTGCTGAACAGTGGTGTTAACTGAGACCTTGATGACAGCAATAATCCAGTCAGGGAATGTGTGCAGGAAAGGTGTTTTAAGAAACACATCAGATTCACATAAAGGGTTTACCTTAGAACATGGTTTCTGTTTCTGGAGAAGATGCTCTTTGTTGACAAACTCTTTTCCTAATGGAGTTCAAATACAGCCTCAGAATCTTTCTCAACATCAGACTTCAGGCAGCAACTATCAAAAATCCATAATTTGTGTATGTTTATGTTTAGAAATAAAACCATTGCCCAGTTAGTAGCTATGGGAGCTCAGTGGCAATGGAAAATATCTTTTGCTTCCACCTTAGCTTCTTTCTGCCTTTCCCCAGTGAAGATGAAGATTCCTTTATCCATTCTCCACAATGATGTGATATCTGTATCTTTACCAAAGTATAAATTGAGGGCTACACATCTTTTCCAAGTTTCTTTCCACTCATCGCCAGGTTTTCCCATGTCACCTCTTCTCTAGAACACTAACCTTAGAAGAACTCCTCCCAAACTATTGCAATCTGCTCTCCTGTCTTTTTGGCATATTTTGGTGCAGTGTGACCACTTATTGTCCTCTTCCCTGTTGACAGCTTGGCTCTCACACATTCTAACTTTGTTACTATTTCCCTTTCCCTTTAATAAGGACTGACAGTGGACCAGGATTTCTGGTGCCATTATAAAAGTGCTAGTTGTGTGTTTGGCTGTTTTCTGGAAGCCATGTGTTACATAAGAACAAGAACACAGGCCGTGGGGCAGGTCTGCAGGGGTGAGTGCAAAGGACTAAAGAACAGAAATGCTGGAACATTGGAAGCAGCCTGGAGAGCAGTCAAGAACAAATCAAATACTGATCAAGGTCCTGATAAGCACAAAGCTGTAAGTGTGAAATCTGAATTGTACTCTAAATGCAATGATGAAGCAGAAACAAAATGCTTTTCTGAGAAGCTTCTTGACTTTCACTTCTATTAAAATTTTCCTTTGATAGGTTCTTCAGCTTGGGAAAGGATATACCCTCATTCCCTGCCTGAATACCTCTACTGGCAACAAGGGAAAATTATTGGTAAAAAAACAGACAGAAAAAGCAAACTTCCCAGAATCAGTGATGTTCAATACCTCAGGAACAGGCCAGTTAGACACACAAATGTTAATTCTCACCATTCCCAACATTTTGACTGCTAATCATCTCAGGCCTGTTAGCACTTGATTATCAGTGGCATGTTTCCTAGAACTTGTAGAACTTTTTTTGTTGTTCCCAGGCTAGAAGCTTTATTTGAGGTTGTGGCCATTAGGGTAGAGTGGCAACTTGATTGGCTTTAGCACCTGCCCAGATTGGTGGGGAAACACTTCTGGGAATGCCTGAGTGGGTCATGGTTTTTAGCTCGATGTTATGGTCCATAGTCTCTTCCTCTCTGGTGTTACTCCTCTCCTCTGCTTCTCCGTCACTGTGAATGAAACAGCTTCTCTCTGCCACGCCCTTCTGTTACAATTTCCCTGCTTTGGAGATTGCTGATGGTGGACTGAATCCCCTGAAATTGTGAGCTACATTAAACCTCTCCTCCTTTAGATTATGGGGGTTGGTATTGTGTCCCAGCTGCAGGAATGCTGAGTCATACAAAAGTGTCCCAGAATGTTTGCTTTGGAGCAAGTTGCTGATTCAAATCTCAGCATTCCATTTACTAGCTAAAGACATTGAACATTTGTTCATATTTTTGTGCCACAGTTTCCTCATTGGTAAAGTAGAAATAAGAGTACTTAACTTACAGGATTTTTAGAGAACTAAATGAATAACTACATGTTATGTAAGAGGTTCCTAAAACACAGGAGGACATGTGGTGGTGAAAAAGTTAGTTAACTATGTCATTATCACCATTATTGATGAAGACTAACATTTTTGTCTCATAGTCCTCTCTTTTGAATAGTATATTGAAACTTTAGGTTCACTTTCACATAAGTACTTATTTTAGGAACTATATATAAAATTTAATTTTTTCTTTAGCATTCTGAGATAGATTATTTTTTAAATCTGAAGAAGTTTAAGGCAGAGTTGAACTCTGTCCTAGTCTTAGAATAGTAGCTTTTAGAAATGACCCAGAGTAATCATTTCTCCAATGTGACTTCAAACTCGGGTGATAGTACACTTGTGCTGTAGTGAAATGACTAATATTTTCAGTTTCCTTTTCTCTGCATTAACATTTTTATATAGAGTAATGATATTGAAAAGAAACCTAAATGTGGAATCAGAACTACCAAGTTCTAATCTAAACTCTGTTTCCAACTAGCTGTGTGATCTTGAACAACAAATTGCACTGTTAAAATTAGGAAAAGATACTAAGTAGATAACCTCTGAATCACCCTGTATTGAGTTAGAGTATATTTTCTACAAACTTTGCTTCAGTTGGGAATTCTATGAAGAAATAAAAACTAATAGAAAATAAAGATGGAAATATAAAGGGATACGAAAGAAGAGATTAGTAAAGGAGTATAATGAAGAATAGAAGATAAAGGAAGTAGATTCAGTTAAACAACTGGCTGATACTTTTTAATTGAGCACCAATAGTCTGCCAGGTCCACAAGCCCTTGTAGGCATTGGAGCATGATGAAATATGTAAACAGATAGCCAGAAAGACAATTTAAGAAGTTTATATCATCTAGAGGATAAGCGGAACCTCCCTGAAGAAGAATGATGGAAGTTGGAAGCACAGTATTCTGGGCAGAGAAAATAGGTCCTACAAAGGCTATGGCATAGAAATGAGTCTGCAGTTTTCATGAAATGGGGGATTTCATGCATGGATACAATTAGGAAAGAAATAAATCAAGAAAGGATAGGCACATTCTCTAAGGACCAATTAAGGGTTGTGATGAATGCTATCTATTTCCTTCTGTGGTATTACTGTTATATGTAGGATGGCCTGAAATAAAGCACCCATGTGGTATGACCCTCCTGTATTGCTATTGGTCATCTTATAATAAGCAATAACACAAATCCTTGTGCAGTTATCCCCAGAGTCGCCTTTCCTGGCCATCTCAAGGCAAAAGAGAATGTTATGTTTTGACAGGGGTAAATTCCTTAGTAAAACAGTGTGGAGAGAATGTTTAATATGAGTCCATATGTTTTCCTCTTACCCTTATTGCTGAATTTCATGTGAAATGTTCTTTTTCCTTAGAGTCTATCTTCCTCCCTTAAAAAAAAACCTTTTATTCTTTTCTTTTCTTTTCTTTTCTTTTCTTTTCTTTTCTTTTCTTTTCTTTTCTTTTCTTTTCTTTTCCTCTGTTTCTCCATTTGGCCCAAATCATAGTCCTGAAAAATGTAAAACCTGCAGTTTTGGGTATGTTACCAAAAGAAACAGTTTTACTTAAAATCTTGTTTTTGCCAAAATATTTTCAAAGTAGCTGGAGAGCTGTCAAACCACAGTGGCTCTCAGCTGCATTTCCTTCTAGCATTTCCCTAGGCTCTCTCAGCACAGCACTCAGTAATTGGATATTATTTGAGGAGGAGGGAAAAAAAATGTGGCACGAGACAGTTTGTAGATTTAAGAATTATCCTCCGGGTACAGAGGGCCAGGGATCCAGAGGCTCAACTGCCAAATTCTGGGCTGCGTGACTGTGTATCATTCCTAGATGTAGCTTTCAGCAAGGAGACCTGGGGAAACACGCTAGTAACTGTCAATATTTAGTCATTCCAAAGTCTTTAGATTCTTTTCTGCCTCTAGTCATGTAACTTTAACCAAAAGAATCTATCCTAACAGAAGAAAATTACTGTAAACAGCTTGAAATGACACGCATGCTGGCATTGCAGGTACTGACAGCCTTTGCTTGTTCATTCCTGTCTCTTCTAGCTCTAGTGGCCATCGTGCCTTTTAGGTACTGGTTTGTACCTCTGGAATAATTTCAAGCAGGCTAATAGCTTTTGAGCTCCTGTAATTCCTTTATTCAAAGTCCTATAAGGAAGTGGACACTCATCATTTAAAATTTTATTATTTAAGAGATAGTAGGTGCCATGTCCTCTTAACTTATCCAGAAACTCAAGTTCAGGAAGGTGATATGACTTCCCCAAGATCATGTAAAAAGTCTAAACTGCTTCCCACCTGTTAATATTTTTTAATCTATTTGACTGTAAGGTAGAATAAAATGAGACAAATTAACTTATGGCAAAATAATAATTTCAATAACAGTAAGAAATTCTTGTAATTGTCGACTATCCACTAATCACTAAATGACAATAGATTTGGCCTCAGGGTCCAGGTGCCACACTGCCTTCCAGCTATTTTTACCAGATCTACTATTACATCATAAAGCTCCAGCAGGAGGCAGGTGAAGAGAATTAGGCCAAGAGAATGAGTGTGAGATGCTAGAGCAGCCAGGTCTGCTCACAGTTGGAAACAGTTGTCATTCCATAACTCCTATGAAGCACTGACCAGAGCCCAGAGAAATGACGCTGACCCTACTTTTTTTTTCTTTCTGTT
The DNA here is from genome assembly GCA_004027455.1 of Hydrochoerus hydrochaeris. Lineage (NCBI taxonomy): Eukaryota > Metazoa > Chordata > Mammalia > Rodentia > Hydrochaeridae > Hydrochoerus > Hydrochoerus hydrochaeris. Next base: position 219,084 of record PVLA01000715.1, read on the forward strand.
CTCCTGTAAGTGCTCCATGGGCAAAACCAACAAGCCAGAAGGAAAAGAAGCTTAGGCAATGATATCTGGAGGGCCTGGACCTCTTATCTTCTTTGAAAATACTATACACTGACAATGCTAGGTTTTTATGAAGATTTCTTTCTTTCTTTTTTTTTTTTTTGGTATCAGGGATCAAACTCATGACCTTGCGCTTACCAAGCAGGCACTTATGCCGCTGAGCTAAATCCCCAGCCCTAGGTTTTTATATCTAGGATTGAATTTCAATTTCCTACTGGGTATCTCCTTATTGAGGCCCTGATCACCCTCCAAGCTTAGTTCCTCCCTTATTCCTCCCCATCACAGTTGTTACCAATCTCTGACTATTTGTAGGACAGAAATCTTTCCCTCCGTGATTAGCATCCTCCTCTTCAGAAAATCTTATTGACTCTCCTTCAACATATACCTGGTGCCTTACCACATCTCCCTGTTTTCAATCCTACTACCACACTCTGCATCCAAACCATCACTTTCTGGAATATTATGCTTGATAATTACTCTTTCATACTCACCTCCTTACAGTTTAATCTTAACACAAAAACTAAAGTGATCCTTTGGAAAAACCCAAGTTAGATCATGTTGAGCTTCTATTAAAAATCTTTAATAACCCATCATTTCACTCAAAGCAAAGCAAAAAGTCCTTACAATGACCTATAAGAGTCTACAAGATGCTCATTCATCTTCTTAGATCTTTGGCATCATTACCTATTATTTTGCTCTCTCTTATCTTTTCTCACCCTAAACTAATTTCCATGTTTAAAAAAACCCATACATTCTTATAAGAATTATTTATTCTGCTATTTTTGGTATTTATTCTACTTATTAAACTTTTCCATAAATAAGAACATGATTTACTCCTAAATCCACTTCAAATTTTTGCTCCAATGTCACCTTCTGATATGAGGTCTGCTGTATTTCATATTAAAATGCAGCCATCCCTCACCTAAACATATTTTCTATTTTATTTTTTTATATAGTACTTATACCTAGATGTTTCCCCCAAATTCTCATGCACTCATAAGTGGGGATTTTAGGAGGTAATTGGATCTTAACAGCCTGATACTCATTAGTGGATTAATCCACTAATGAGTTTATAGCTAAATGTGACATTGAGAGGTGAAGCCTGGTTGGAGGAGGTGGGGCACTGTGGGGCATGACCTGCGAGGATTTCCATCTCCCCTCTCTTCCTTTTACCTTCTCTCTGCTTCCTATTCCCATGCCGTGAACTGTTTCTCCTCTGCCATGTCCTCTGACAAGCTGCTCTGTCTTAGAGTCAGCCAACCATAGACTGAAGTTTCTAAAAACTATGAGCCAAAATAAACCTCTCCTTCCTTAAATGTACACAATAGGAATTTTGTCTCAGCAATGAGAAAGTAACTAAGACTATCTGATGCATTTTATTTATTATCTGCTTTTCCCTGCTTGTACTTCCATACTCAAAAAACTGAAAATCTATGATCCTGATATACTTGTAGGACCGTAACAGGACATTAGCAATTACCAAAGTTTCACTGCCTGTAAAAAGTCTACCTTTTTTCTTTTTCATAGTACTATATCATAGTTCTTGGCAGAGGATTGCATAAATTCTTCCCAGCTTGAATCAGAAGTTGTTTTTTTTTAATACGTACATATTAGGATAGCAACAAGGTGCTTTAAGTCTGAAATGTAGCAGTGTTTGAGCCCTTTTGTTAGAAACAAGTTTATTGGATTCTAGAGACCAACTTGGAAGTTAGAGGAGCCACAGAAAAGAGCCCCTTTTCATAAAAACATCATCAGTACATTATCTGAAATCACACAGGGCCAGAGTTCATCCTGAGAAAAATCTAATAGTAGATGTGAGGACACTTGTTCTCAATAGTAATAGAAATTAAAGAGCACAAACTTTAATAGAAAAAGGACAGAAAATGGGGGTGACATCTTAGCTTGAGGAGACACAGCACTGATAGGGAAAATTAGCCTAGCAATTAACAAAGGACATGAGCCAGCTTTTTTGAAGCTTCTGGTGTGGGCTCTGGTTGATCATGATCTCTGTCCTAGTTTTGCAAGATGGCTCGGGAGAATCCTTATCCCTTGAAGGAGTAATGTGGCTCCCATGACATGATTGATTTTACTTGATTGGAGCCTCAGTTCCTATCTGGGTAACTGTTTTCATGTGTGTGTGTGGGGTGATCTCATTATGGAAGGATCTGTCTGAAGAGGCTTTTCTGGAATTTAAGGTGACTGTGGTTTTAGGGCAGTGTCTGGTGACCGTTAGGTGATGACTCGGGAAGGTCTAGAACAGGACTTTGTAAAAACTGGCAGTCTCTGCTTTTCTCAGTCTTAAAGGTACATGAAGTGGGTTGGATAAATTTAGGACTAATAAGTCAGCTTTTACATAGACACTCTTTTAGTGACTAATGTGGTTACATGCAAAGCTGAGCAAGAATTTTATCCAAAGCTTTAAGTGATAAAAGAGACAGATATAAAACAAATGCATACTAAGCTTTGTTCTGCTTTTAGTCACTCACTGAATACCTGTAGGTCTAAATGAAGAGCAGGTTTTAAGTCCCTGACCATCTCAAAACCATACATGACAGCTCTGCTGAAATCTGAGGCAGGTTAGAGTTCAAGAATGGTATGAAAATGAAGAGTTTTCCAGAAGTTGAGCTATGGGAGAATTCTACATGCTTTATGTATTCTTGGCAAATGTTCAAAGAAAGTCACTGGCTATATTTACCACCTGAAGTAGTAAGACTGTAATGTATATTAAAAAATAGTAAGGTATGTAAATCTTTATATAACCTGGAGGTCAAAAATGGTAAAATGGTAAAGTTGTTGAAAAATCTTTCTGATTTTCCCTCTAGTATATTAAACAAATATCGATAAACTATTGCTGAAAGGGATCAAAAAGTTTGTCCAATTTCAGCAGAGTGGAAAACCCATTGAGGAAATTTTTTTACACAAAGAATAAAATAAACATTAACCAAGTAATGGAATTTTAGGGGTTCAAGGGGCCCCAAAGAAAAAAGAAATCATTCCTTTATAAGTTTGATGAAACCTAAAATTCCACATTCCACTATTCAAACTCTTTTAGTTAAGAATTTATACCTGGGTGAGGTCCCTCGTCAGTTAATTATTCCTCAGCATGATAAAAGAATTTGAGAACCATTTTGCCAAGGGGTATATAAGGGCAGTTTGGACCTTGACAGGCTTGTAATCCAAGGAACACAGGATTAAAGAGGCTCAGATCACAAAAATCTCTCTCATAGTTTTGCCTTGATTCAACCTCAATATATCTATTTTAAAGATTTTTCTTATTCAAGATGAAATGTCTTTTGGGGAAAATTGTCATTTTAGAGAACCAGATCAGTTTCATATATAGGGATATAGTTTTGCCTAGGGACTGGAGTGATGCCTATAGATGTGTGAAATATACATGTCTCCCCTTTAGTCTTTGTGTGAATTATATAGTCTTCCCTTTTAGTCTCTCTCTGACAATCATGTTTCATTCTGTCTTTATAGTAAATTTAGCGCAATCACTGAAACTAGCAACAAAGTTAATCAAAGAAGGAATTGATAGTAATAATTAAAATCTACTCAGTACCTTCTGTGAATGAATGGATTTCAATTAGTCTCTTTTTAAATTATTCAGATTCCCATGTTGGAAAATAACTTGCTTTAAGGTGAATATTCACTTTGCTCATATTCATAGCAATTCTCCTCTAACAGTGATCACCACCAGAAACTGGATTACATTAAAGGACTTAAGAGGAAACAAGAAAAAGTAATGTACGATATAGAAATCAATTTCTCTGAATTTAAACTAATGAGACCAAGAAGTAAAAGAAAAAAAGGACAGAAAAATAACCCCCTTATAAGCAGGATGAAAGTGTGAGTCCTAAGTTTTAAAAAGTATCTTCAGATAATGAAGATTTTTAAGAATCGTGCAAAGTTCTCCTTCCAAATCTGGAGGGAGGGAGAGAGGGAGAGAGGGAGAGAGGGAGAGAAGGAGAGAGGGAGAGAGGGAGAGAGGGAGAGGAGAGAAGGAGAGAGGGAGAGAGAGAGAGAGACAGAGAGAGAGAGAGATTAAGCAGAAGCTATACTACTGTACTAAGGAAAAGAAAGTGAGTGGACAAAATTTTGAAAACTCTCTTGATAGCCTGTGAAACAGGACTGAGGATTAGGTTAGTGAGAAACTGGAAGAACTAGAATTAGTAACATCTTTTTCTAGCTTAGAGGAACGAGAGAGAAATATCTCAGGAAGAAGTATCTGTGATACATATTTGACAAAACAAAAGTTAAGAATAAAAGGAAAATATCACTCCTCAACCATTGGATACTTTCCCAAAAGAAGCTATAAAATATCACATCAAATTGTGAGGGTGTCTAAATTTTGAGAATTTTTCCAACATAACCACATTGGGGAGGGTGTAAGGACCATGACTGGCGAATGTTAAGTTAAGTAGTGGTTGTTTTCATATATCCAAAGACTTAAAGTTTCCATGGTCTCTCTGATAATATAGAGAGTACTGATAGTCCATGGTGTGAACTGTTCAAAATAACATGCAACACAGAAATATTTGAGTATCTCAATTTACCACTTATGAGATGCAGAAATTTAGTAACTCAATACACAGTGCATTTGAACATCACACTGGTTTATTACATTGATAACATTATACTGAGTGGAGAAAGTGAGGAAGAAGTAGCATTCTGAACGTGGCAAAGCATTTGTGTATCAGAAGATGGGAAATCCAACTAAAATTAAAAATCCAATTAAAATTTAAAGGTCCTCTATCTCAGTGAAGTTTCTAGAAGTCCACTCATATGGGGCATGTGGAGATACCCCTTCTAAGGTAAAAGATAAGTTGTTGGATCTGGCCCATTCTACTGCCAAGAAAGAGGCACAGTACCCAGTGAGCCTATTTAGAGTTTAAAGGCAGTATATGCCTTGGATATGTAACTCTGGCCCATTTACCTACCAGAGAAGGCTCTAAAAGAGGTCCAGCCTGCTGTGAAAGTTGATCTGTCCCTTAAGCCATATGATCCAGCAGATGCAATAGGACATGTCAGTAGGAGAGAGACATACTATTTGAAGGTTCTAGAAGGTCCCTAGAGATGAATCTCAATAGGGGTCATTAAAATTTTGTGATAATGCCCTACATCATCTACAGAAAACTACTCTCCTTTGACCTGCTACTGGTGTTAACCACTGGACCTAGTTACCATGGAAACTGAGCTGTCCATCAACTAGATGCTGGCTCCCTACTCATAAAGCTGGATGTGCATAGCAACAGTCCATCTTCAGATGGAACTGGTATATAAGTGATTAGGCTGAGTAGGTCTTGAAGGTACAAGTAGGAAGTGGCCAAAAGCCCAGGGTTCCTAGTTCTGCTATGTTGCCGTCTTTCATTTAGCATACACCCGTAGTCTTGTATGGTGTAAATTAACAGAGGAAGAAAAGACTAGGCCTGTTTTACAGAAGATTCTGCACATGTGCAGATATAATTTGAAAAGCAAGGTATGGGTGACCTCACAAACATAGACTTTTCACCAAGGCTGACCTGGCTACTACCACTGTTGAGTGCCTAATTTCTCAGCAACAGAGACTAACACTGAATTGCTGATATTGCACAGCTCCTGAGATGATCTGCCTGCAACTTTGTGGCTGGTACCTGTATACAGCATATTGTCCATGAACTTATGAATGCCTCATCCACTATCATGGTATCACAAACAATGAAGCTGTTAATCAAGGAATACACTTCACAGCCAAGGAAGCATGACATGGAATTCACAGGTTTTACCACACTCTTCACCATCCAGAAGCAGCTAGATTTACAGAACTATGGAATGTCCTTTTGAAGATGTGGTTATAGCACTAGCTAGTTGGCAGTACCTTGCAAGGATGGGGTAAACTTCAGAAGGCTGTATATGCTATAAATCAGAGTTCAATCTATGGTACTGTTTGTCTCATAGCCAGGATTCACATGACTAAGGGCTTGAAATGGGAATGATATGACCCACTGTTACTCCTAGTGCTACACTAGTAAAATTTTTTCTTTATGCTTCCTTGACCTTATATTCTACTAGACTAGACCTTATGCTCTGCTAGCCTAGAAGTCATAGTTTCAGAGAGAGGAAGATTTCTACCGGTAGGCATTATAATTACCCCACTGAACTGGAAATTAAGAATTCCTCCTAGCCATTTTGGTCTCCTCATGCCTATGAGTCAATAAGCTGAATAAGAATTTACAGTATTGGTAGGGGTGAGGGTAATTGGTCCAGCCTACCAAGGAGAGATAGGACTACTATTCCATAATGGAGGTAAAGAAGAATATGTACCAGGTACAGGCATTCCCTTAAGATGTCTCCTATTATTACCATGCATTGTTATTAAAGTCAAAGGGAAGTAACAACAATCCAATCTCAAGAGGATATCAAATGGTCTAAGACCTTTAGGAATGAAGGTATATGTTACCCCTCCAGGAAAAGAAATAAGACCCATTGAAGTGCTTGCTGAAGCTAAGGTAATACATAATGGGTTGTAGAAAAATGTAGCTACACATACAGCTGGCTACAAAAGAAGGAATGTAGTTCTCGTGAGTATTTCTTTTCTATTTTGTTAATGTGCTTGTACCTATATATACATTTATTATGCAAATATATTTACTTGTAACATAACATTGAGTTAATATCTGCATTTAAGTATTTTAAAATTTAACATCATAATATACAAGTTACAGAATGATAGAAGAGTGTGCATTACCCAAAGGAAAAAATTTTCTTCATTCTTGAGAAGAAATTAGTGCTTTTCTATTGTTACACAGGACCATTGCATCATGCCGGTGTAATAATAAATTTGCTATTATATTTGGAGACTAGGCATGTTTCAAAGAGATGAGTTTGTCTGTCATGTTAACAAGGGGTGAATTGTGATCATTAATTATAATACATCAGCTTCACTGGAGTAAGAAATGGTTAGAAGATTAATAAAGCACAATTCTGTGTTTATGGGATGTTACCAGAGATGACTATCATATAGGCCTTCAAACTGGGGTGGGAGATGTAACTCCAACCATTCATCCCATTATGTGGATGTGATAAAAAGAAGAAAAAAAGAAAGTGTGTGCATTTTGAAGAGTTCAAGATGCATCTTTTGATGCCATTGTCTTGGGATGTTGGTCTTTGGTTTCTTCATTCTTCCTATGCAGACTTACACCAAGGACTCTACAGTGAGCTTCTAGGCTTTGACCTTGGACTGGTCCTTGGACAGAGCAACTATGCTTTGGATCTCCAGTGTGTAAATGGCTACCATGGGCTTCCAGCCTCTGATCTTGTAAGCCCACTCATAAATGCCTTTGCTCTACTATACATCTATTTTCTATTGATTCTGTTGCTCTAGAGAACCTTAATCAATACAATAACATTTTAATATCTTCTTTTTCATCCTGTCCTTCAGCCTGCTGCTTGAGATAGAAATAAATGACTTGGAATAAATAGCACCCGATTCTGTCCACATTTGTTTTGGACAAAAATGCACCATATTTTAGAATTAGTAGATCAGTGAGCCAGTCTTTAGTCCATGGGGAGTTAAGGAGTAGTCACTGTACAGACCCTAACTTCTATGCCTCCATTGTAGGATAGAAATACATTCTTTTAAAAAATTGTTATTTAATTTTTTGTACAGGTAAAACCTGTATATTAAGTCCAAAAAACCCAGTCCTAATACTGATGCTAATTATGAGCAGTGAGTAAAAAGATTAATTATTCAGTAAATCACATAAGATCTGTCTATATTAAAGAGTCTTGATATGTTAAATTTAAAAATTAAAAACATAGAGAAATTGGAGAATATTTCATTTCTTGGAGTAAGATCAGCCTTTCTAGGTAGAATGAGAATTTAGGATTTATAAAGCAAAATAATAAATTTGAATACATGAAAAAAGTAAATTTCTGTAGGGAAACATTTCAGTGTTTTGAGGAATAAGACATCTCTAATGAAAGACACTCAAACTAAGCTAGCTTCATAAGGCAGACTAAATATAAGTTTAATATTTTCTCAGGCCAGTTGGTGGAAGTTCCAGTGATGATGAGGCATTTGGTTCTCATTTCCTCACTGTGAAAATGAAATGTAAATTACATGCCACCCATAACCCATAACCTGATCTTTATGGAGAGTATCAGTGTCCCCATTTCAGAACCTCAAATGCTCATCTCATGATGTGTGCTCATCTCATGATGTGTCTGGCTAATATCTAATAGATCTTTTGTTTTCGTATCAGAATCCATGTGATCAGTTAGACTTAGAATCTTACACTTAATACAAAACTTTTCTTCATCCCTGCTTCTGTAAAAACCCAACACACCAACTGCACTGTTTAGACTTAATGTATCATTTTGATATCAAGTGCTAGATCTCATGGAAAATATTCTGCACCTATCTCTCTGGCTATCTTGCTTTCCATTCCTGTCTTCTGTCATCTTCCCTTCTACTACTTCCTCATTTTTTCCTCCTATTCCTCTTGATCTTTCTCCTGTCTTTGTACTGTGCTGTAAGTTTTGTTCACTGCTTATGACATCTCTGTCTCAACATATACTGGTTTTCTTTAAGGGAATTTTAGTGAGTACATTTTTCACCACTTTGATGTACAAGTAATTTATGAAAATTCAATAACTGGAAAAATGCCTATTTTGCTTACTTCTTTCTCATTGTTGAGACAAAATACTTGATGCCCCAAATGAAGGAAGGAAAGGTTTATTTAGCTTATTGGTTTTGGAGGTTTCAGTCCATACTCAGTTGGCAGGGTGACGCGGCTGAGGGGCAGCATAGTGGCTGCAGTAGATATTAGAAGTCACAAGAGCAAAAGAGCAAAAAAGGGAAAGCATACCTTCTTCCTTCCATTATATAATATGCCCATTATCTGCCCCTGGGTGAGTGCAGCACTCACATCACCAATCCCAGTGCTAGACAACAAACAGATCACAAATGCTAGATTCAACCACCTTTGAGAGGCCTGCTCCCCATGACTGAATGAGGCTTTGACGGGTTATACAGACATAAACCATAAAATTCCACTTCCTGACCCCCCAAATATGCTTAGCTCATCCCTTTATGGGGAAGGTATCTAGTTCATCTATAAGAGTTGCCAAAGTCCCAACAGGTTCAGCATTGCTGAAAAGTCCAACTCCTAAGTCTCTTCTGAGATCTAAGGCAAACTCTTGTCGTAACCCCCTGTACAAACGAAAACAAAGTTAAACACTTCCAACATTCAGTGGCGCAAGATAAATATTACTACTCCAAAGAATACAAATGGAGATACAAAGGAATGGAACCAAATGAAGTCCAAATCCAGCAGGGCAAACATTAAGTCCTGGATTGCTTCAGTATCTGAAGCAATCTGATTTTAGCCCCAAAAGGCTTGAGTGACTCCACTCTCATGTCACTTGTGTGATTGTAGATCCCACAGTTTCTCTCTTGGGCTGGCTTTTCTCCTTTCTTGCAGGTTTCCTTAGACAATCTATGCTCCTGGCTTTTCTAAACTTCTGGTTCTCCATTGCACCTTTGGCTTCACACAGCTTCACACAATGCTCTGTCAGGGACACAGTGCCTGGCATCCCTGGCCTTCTGAAATTGGGGTAGTAGCCTTTTTAACCTCAGGATCCTTGTACTCTATATGTACCTGAAATCAGAGCCATGTGGATGATGTAGAGGTCTGCTGCCAGTTGGAGCAATAGAAAGGCTTTCCTCACTTGGCTGTAGGCTTATGTGCTTGGATTAATGAGCACTCTGAATCTAATTGTGAGGAACACATTCTCTATGCCACTGACATTCTAGAACCTGGTGCTGCCATCACCATTTTGGAACTTCACCTGGTCTCTGCTGCCATTCTGGAATTGTGGCTGCTGCCATTATGGAGCATGGTGCTCTGTGACTTTCTCCTCAGAACAGTCTTTCATTTCTGCAGTTTTGAACAAGCATAGAGACCCACTGCTGCTTGTGATGTCCCCAGGTTGTCTTTTATATTCTCCTGTTTCTTCTCAGCAATTAGATCTTCTCAGCTCTATCTTTGTAGTCCACAGTTTTACTGGAGCTTCCTTTGTGGCCAAATTTACAATGTTTTAAATCATTCTGCTGGGTTCTTTGCTCTTGATTCACATGATAAATTTGGCTGCCATGCCACTGCTTCAATATTAATCTGCATTGAAATTTTTTCTGCCATATTAATTAGTCCACTGTCCTTAATCTTAGTCTCAGGCAAAATCTCTGGACAGGAGCCAAATGCAGACAAGCTTTCTGCTAAGCCATAATACACATTTTCTGTAGTCCAAAAAACTGATACAGTTTTTCTCCCCAGCAGAAATCTCTCCAACATTGTTTTTACTAGCAGGATTTCTATCAGTCTTCTGAACTCTGACCAGGGTCTCCCATACAGAAAAGCCTAAGGTGTTCCAGCTCTACTTCTTCAGAAAATATCTATGAACTTTTCCAAATTCTTCCCACAAGCCATTCCCAAATGCTCTTGAACCACATGGTCAGGTATCGTCACAGCAACGATCCCACTCTACTGGTACCAAATTCTGTCTTGGTTACTTTTCTCTCATTATTGAGATAAAATATTTGATACTCCCAATGAAGGAAGGAAAGGTTTATTTATCTTACAGTTTTTGGAGGTTTCAGCCCATACTCAGATGGCTCTAAGTCAGGGTGGTGTGGCTGAGGGGCAACATGTGGCTGTGGCAGATACCAGAAATGACAAGAGCTAAAAGGCAAAAAGGGGAAACATACCTCCCTCCTTCTCTTATATTGTATGCCCTTTATACACGCAACTGGGTGACTGCAGTGCTCACAATGCCAATTCTAGCACTAGACAACAACCAATAACAAATGCTAGATTCATCCATGTTTGAGAGGCCTATCCTCCAAGACTGCATAAGGTTTTGGGGAGAAATCTAGATATAAACCATAACAATGCCCAATTCATTCCTTAAGAGAAACCTAATGGTCTGCTACTAGTAGAATATGTCCTTAGAAAATAGAGAATTAGGCTTTATAAAAGTGATCCTTTGAACCATTTAAAGAATCTCAGAACTTTAAAATGTAAAGTACTTTCAAATATTTTGTGAATATCAAAATCTATGATATAACACTAAATGTTGTTGAAACACTTTAGGATAAGCATGAATAGCAAGGATGGTTTGCTTTATCAGAATCTGCCCTTTCAAGTCACTGTTATTTTGTAGTTGTGTTGGTTGAGTGCCTGATAAGACTAAAAGATAAAAATTGAGATACAAAGATTTCTGAAGCCAGTTCTCACAGAAGACAAGGAAGAAAAAGAAATCAAACAAGGTGTGTATTTAAATAAAGTTTGTGGAGGGATGCATAGCATCTATGATGGTTTGTGTCTGGATGTCCCCCCAAAGTCTCATGCAATCATGGGGACAGGCTTCTAGAATTTGTGACTGATTAATGGTCTAATGGTGGAATTAAGAATGTGAGTACTATACAGATAGCTTGCCATATAAAGGACAGAGAGAGGCTTGCTTGCTCCTCCTCTCTCGTTGCTTTTGGTGTCTTCCACTGCCTTGAATGGTTGCTCATCTGCCATCACCCCGCCTCAGAGCTAGCTGATTCTGGACTGAAAGCTCTACAAACTGTGCACTAAGTAAATCTTTCCTCTTTTAGCCTTGAGTGTCAGATATTTTGTCTCAGCAATGAGACAACATTATTCTTACCCTGTATAACAGGAGAATCAGTTTTGTCTGATCCTGTGAAAAGGGCTTTCCCACATCAACTCCCAGACAATTCTGGCTTCCTATGCTTGTATGTAGAGAAAGATGACTTTTGGTAAGGGCAGTCCTTCAAAAGCAAAAGTCCTTTAAGAGGTCAATCTTCAAGCTGGACTCTTAAAAGCAAAAGCACTACAAAGGCAATGAGGGATACTGTGGTACTTTTGAAATGTCTCCACAGATTCTTCAACATTCTTTCCACAACAGGGAGTCTAATTCTCTTTCCCTTAAATATGACTTGCCTTAATGTTTCACTTCTAATGAATAGAATTTGGCAGAAGTTACACTGCATGAATTCCAAAGCTTGGTTTGTAAAGGAGTTGTACTCTGATTCTGACATTTTCTATTGCACTGGTCTTGTCTGCAGAACTCATCCAATATATAACATGGAAGCTTAGGTCACATGCAGATGCCTGACTGATATCCTCACCCAAGGCCTTAAGCCAATAGTCAGGATCAATCTCAGACATAAATGAGGGAGACTTCCAAAGATTCCATCTTTCAAACTTCCAAGTGGTGCCTCAGAAATCATGTAGAGAGGTCATTTTTTTCCTGTGGTGCTCATTCTAAATTTTTGACCAGCAGAATCCATAAGCATAATGAATGGTTGTTTTATGAAATTCTGTATACAATGGTTATATTATTTAAATAATTCATTACACAGCCATAGGCTCTGGTATAGGTATGAACAATGTAAGAATTTCTGTGGAAATTTTCTGAAGGAATACAGGTAGAACAGTGGCACCTTGAATTCCTAGTAATGTTTTTTGACTCAAGGATTGTACATACCATTCCTACATCAAAGATGACCGGATAAACTCATTGAATAGTATAATTTAGTGGAAAAATATTGGCTATGGAGTCACATGACCTGGGTTCAAATTCTGGCTTGACCACAAGTCCCTGAGTCTCTTATAATGAGTTTTCTAATTGGTTATGTAGAGATAATTGTATCTGTGTGACAGAGTTGTTTATAGGACTAAGTAAAATATTGTGTCTGAGAGAGTGTGTAGAGTTTTGGTGAGGAGTGTACTTTCTTCAAGTGAGCTCCCATTTCAAGTAGCCGAGTGTTATTGCATCTGATTGTTGCTTGTGTGAAGGATTCTATTTATTAACGGAGGAGAGGTTCAAGACCTTTACCCTGATTTAAAAAATAGTATCTACTGGAAAATATTTTTCTACTTCATCAATTATCTGAGAGAACACTTACATGATCTTAAGTTCCTGATACTAAGTAAAATGGTTTCTATGGTGAATGTCTTAAAGAGCTTTTAGAGTCCTCTCGTAAGGCACCATTACTGTAATGTGGCATTCTTAATTGTAGAAATCATCTTGACTGTTTGAAATATTGTCAAATCATACTTGGTAAACCAGGAATGAAATGCATCTTTATTAAGTTATTCAGCAATTTTGAAATTTTTATTTGAAACTATTTGCAGATTTTTTTAAAGCTATTAATTCTACACAAGGCGAAGAAGCTATGTCTAGACAAATGCTCCTTAAGAAAAGTGTTTTGAAATAAAGCCTTTTTCTGAAATGGTTATACACTATTGTGCCCTAGGAGTTTACTTTGAAGTTGATGAGACATTTGCTTTATTGAAAGCAAGTTAGATTTCTACAAATTAAACAGATTTCAAAGAGTTCTGATTTTTCTAAAGAACAAATTTTCTGAGGAATGAAAAAAATGGAGCTTTATTGGCAGAGAAGTTTTTTTTAGAACATTTTTGAAGATCTTTTAAAAATTTAATGGGATTTATGGGCCCACGGACATTAAAAATGGGGCAGGTACATTTGTTCTTAAAAATAGTTCAACATGAATATACCAAAAAATAAAAATAATAACATTTGAGATTTGTAGTGGCATATTATTTGGTTATTGGCAAAATGACCTGCCAAAACCATGGAATTTTAAAATCTTATTTGGCTTTCATACTCTAACTTTCTCAAAAACTGTGTTTGGCCATGTCAGTGTGATACAAATAAATTTTGATGACATGTAATAATTAATTCAGTTGAAATCAAGATTATTATAAAGCTGAGCATAACTAATTTATTGAACTTATTAATAGTTTTCTAGGCAAAAGCCCTAAAGTCAGATTCAGGTTATAACCTGTATGGTTTTTCTGTTTTCTTCAGCACTATTTCCAAAAGGGAAATTGGGAGAAATGTTGTATCAAGCCATAGTTTGAAAGGTGATCCAACAAAATACCTCACTGATATCCTTCCATAGGAGAAAAGAAAGAAAATCTCATTTAGAAATTTTGGGAAAGAGGTTTTGATTTTCTTATAACTCTGCTAACACTCATTTTTATTTATTCAAAAAACATTTACTGAGTGCTTCCTATGTGCCAGGCACAATTCTAAGCACAGAGAGTATATCAGTGGAAAAACAGATGCAAATCCTTGCCTTTGTGGAACATTCTTTATAGAATGAAAAAGCCAGTGAAAAATAAAATAAAATACGTGATGTATCTGACTATGTTATATAGCACAGAGAAACTTGAAAAGGAAAGTGTAAAGGGAAGGAGTTATTTATGGTCTGGGAAAGTTCAGAAGCCCAGCCTACTAGGAATGCCTAACCAGAGGGGACAAATGGAGATTGAAGACAAGACACAGAGATCATTCTGAAAGGGCGTCAGGGTACTCTTGTCTCTACTGGACAAAGAGCCCTGAACAGCTGGTTCACTTTGCTTTTATTCAGTTTAGGCAAGGGAGTAAGCAATTAGGTTAAGAGAATTCATCTGTTGCTCCTTATGTGCAAAGTGTAACAGATAAGTATTTCTCTAAGTGAGATTTTTGCTGTTGTTACTTCATCCCTGGAACTGGCAAAGTGCAAGCATGCCAGCACTTTGTCAAAGGGGGACCAGCTTGCTGTCCCCTCCTTCATGTCTAAAAGGAAAGTCAACTGGGCCTGACCCTTATGATTAATTTCCCACAGGAAATCCTCACAAACATTGCAATATCTGGCAAACAATTGAAGAAAATGAAGATACATAGATGAAGCCACTCAGGTACCTGAGGAAGAGAAGCTCAAGCACTAAAAACAACAAATTCCAAACCTCTGAGGTTTGGCAAATACAAGATGTGGCAAGAGGCTCAGTATAGCTAGAATAGTGGCAGCAAAGGGGAAATCATTAAGGATGGGAGCGATGGAGAGAATCGACCAAACCTCACAGTTAAATTCATGAGGTGAGTCAAAATTTAGAGAACTTCTGAAAGGAAACATGACATCAAGAATAGAATCTATGGAACTGCAGAAAGGGAGAAAGGGGAAGTTGGAGACTGAAAGGAGTTGACAAGAAAGATTCCAAGAGCATGCAGTGTCACAGAACCTTGGAAAGAGAAATTAATAAAGAGGAGGTATTCAACAGCATCCACGGCTGCATAGTGTCACCTGTTTCATATTCTGCATGAAAACAAGGACTGAATCAAGGGGTTCTGATTATGTTGGTATTTATTATTAGAGAGATCTTTAAAAGGAGAGTTTCCCTTGCCTTGTGGGAGCACATATCAAGTAAGAGAAGTGACCAGGTAGACTGCTCTGGTTATTGTTGTTACTTGCGTGGATTTTGGATACATTTGGCCACAAACTAAAAAAAAACGGGGTAGGAAGAGGCCTTGAAAGTATAGAAGGTATTTTGAAGAGCAGCTATAGCCTTTCCTTCTTTGTGGATACATACCCTCTAAATCATTGCAGAATTCAGGATCGATCTGTTGCTCACATTTTAGTTCAGTTAGAGAACATATAGTATCCTGCTGTTTATATCAAAAGACTTATTGGAATGAGACACAATTTATCCTTTAGTCGGTTCTTAAGATAAAAATTAGTTTTTACTCAGCTAGGCTTATTTATTCAGATATCGTAATCACTGCTTGACAGGAAGCTTAGCACATTTGTGAAGTTACTCTAAATAGTATTTCTAAGCAGATACTGATAAAACAGATCACTGATGATGGATTTTGGTGAAAGAGAGTAACCAAATATTTCAGTTATACCTCATTCTGAACTGGTTATAAAGATACAAACTAGGTCTGTTTTTGTTATTATAACTTCTTAAAAATTTGGCTGGTATATACTAACTGGCAGGAACTTTAATTTCATGCTTTGTTCAATTCCTAGAGCAGAGCTGGCATTCAATAAATGTGACACATTAATATTAATATTTTCCATGTTACCTTCATTAAGTTTTTATATCTTAATTAAATGATTACACTGGAAGGAAATCAGATGATCGGATGATTGTAAAATAGCTCCGTCACCAAAGTCAAAGATCAGCACATTAAAATCCAATGCACACACCTCATAAGTAACCAAAGAAATCACATTTATGGGGTTACATATAAGGTGTGATTTGTTTTTCTGTCTTTAAATGAAGGAATGAAATGAATATATGGTGGTGTTCTTGGCTAGTTGACTTTCCCAGGATATTCTATTAGAATATTTTTTGGATCAGTCACATTTTGCCCTCATGTAAATAGTAAGAAGCTTAGTTTCAAACCTCTGTTAGAAAAAGAAATTTTACAGTAGAAAGTAGGATGCAGCTCACTGGTGCTAAAGTCCACTGCCTCAAAATAACCTAGATTACAGAGTAGTTAAAAACGGAAGAGTGGTGCCAAATGGATTGGTCATGTTCTAAAGTTCCTGTACAGAACGCTTAGAGCTAGAGGGCATTTCTTATTAATTAGGGTGGGAGGCCAAGGAAATTTCTGTAGCTCTATAAAGATCAGTTTAGAGAAAGGGGAGCCTTTCCACTTTTAATTGTCTAAGCCATTGCTAAGTGTGAGTGAAGCTGGAAAAGAGCAGAGAACAGTTTACAAAATATGTATTGTAACATTTAGAGGAAGACCAAATACCAAAATTAAAATACCATTGTTAAAAATGTTCTCATAAGTTTTCCAATAATTTTAGAGAAAATGATATTTTGTTTTGTGACTCATCAACTACAACATTAATTGTATTTTGTTTTGTAAAAACTGTGGTTTTTTTAGAAAGATATTTTGTATTACAATGTCAAGATGGGTGTTCTTCAACTTACTTGGTTAGAATGACCCTCTGAAGGGCAGGTGTTAGGCTGAGGATTTAGCTCAGCAGGCAAAAGCAACTGCCTGGCAAGTGTGAGGTTGTGAGTTCAATCCCTGGTACAAAAAAAATAAAATAAAAAAATACAGTGCAGGTGTTTTCCCATTACACAGAAGTGAAATAAGATATTTTTGATCCAACAAACTTTTATTGCAAAATGTATTACACTTTTACTGTAAATGGATTAACAATCCAACATTTTACTGACAACAAAAAATTAGAAGTAGCCAAGAACAGAGGTGTAGATATTGCCAACTCTAAGGTTAAGGTGGAAAAAATAGTTAAGGTGGGATAAATTCATTACGAGAATGCAGAAATGTTTATAATTTGGGAATATCTGCCTGATAGCTGTGGTGGTTTGACAATTGGTGGGCAACTTGTAACACACAGCTGAACTGAATTACTGTGGTGCTGGTGTGGATGGCCCACCTGAGGATCGCTACCAACAGCATAAATAAGAAAAACTGGAGAGGAAGAAGGGATTTTATTGGTTCTCCTGTTGCTGTTGGCTCTCCTGGAATAGCTTGTTTAGCTTCTTTCCTGGTCCTTCCTTTGAGCATTGCTTCCTGGCTCTGGAGGGCAAGGTGGTATGCTGTTCAAGCTCCTGGAGAAGCTTGTCACACTGGCTTCCTGAAATGAACTTGGCTGTTATCATTAGAGGAGCTCGAGACATTGGTGTCACTGAGGATAGCTGTGGTACTTTTCGGGAGAGCTCTGGTCCTTACTTTGAGCGATGCTCCCTGGCTCCAGTGTAGAACCCTCATCCTCCTGGCACAGATCCTTCATCCCACTGGCACTGACTTTCTAGTTTTCACCACTGCCCTTTGGGCCTTCCAGCATAGTTTTATGAAACAGACTTGCAGGAGACATTGTTATGGGCTCTAGGTCTTCAACAGGACTCACGCAGAATATTGTCATAGTATCCAGGCCCTCAGCTAGTGTTCTTTGGGTCTTAATTGTGTAGACAGATTTATTGCCCTTTTTTGTGTTTCATTCTTTGGATGACTATTACAAAATTATTTTATAAATTATGTATCCTGTATTAAATTGTTTCCCTTGTAAACTCTGACTACAATAGCCATTGTGAAGAAATGGATCTTCACAGAGATACTGATGTGGGGGTGGGAAATAGGACAGTAGTCATTTACATTCTTTCTTCCTTTAACAGGCTTTTATTTCTTCCATGCTCAGGAAAGGTCATGTTCTAAAAACTATAGTTTAGTTGAGGGATGATTTTGAATTTTGAGTACATTCCAAGTATTAAGTATTGAATGATATATGTGATATGGATGTTTCAGATACTTTCTTTTCAGTATCTTCTATGCTGTTTAACATCTTGAAATTAAAAATATTTGTGGTTGACACAATACCCTACATAGCAGACCTCAAAAACTCCATCAAAAGACTTATAGATTAAATAGCTGAATTCAGTAGTGTATTGAATATGAAGTTAACACTCAAAAATTGATAACATTCCTGTACAAAGTTAATGAACAATGAGAAGAAATTAAAGAAACACCTTTCACAATAGCACTGAAAAAAATGAAGTACTTAGGAATTTCTCTAATAAAGTAAGTAAAAGAGGTATACATTCAAAGCTATAGTACTCTGAAAAAAGAGATTGAAGAAGACATCAGAAAAATTGGATAGGAAGAACCAAAAAGTGAAAATGACCATACTTCAAAAATTGTTATTAAGATTTAATGCAATCCCAATCAAAATGTAATTAACATACCTTACAGAACTAGAGAAAGCATTTCTAAAATTTATTTAGACATTGAATAGCAAAAACAATCCTAGGCAACAAAGGCAAAGCAGGGAGCTATCACAATCTCTGACTTGAAATTATACTACAAAGATACTATGATAAAAACAGCACAGTACTGGGAAAAAAAAGACTGGAATGGAATAGATTAGAATTTCTAGAAACAATTCCAAACACACTCAGCTACCTTATTTTTTGACATTCACTGGTAGAAAGATAGCCTCTTTCATAAACAGAGCTGGAAAAACTGGCTTCCCACATGCCAAAGACTAAAATTAGAGCATGTACTAAACTGAAATCGAAATGGATCACAGATATAAACATTAAAAGAGAGACACTAAACAGACTGGAAGAAAATTAGGTAGAACCCTTGAAGATATAGGTGTAGGCAAAAATTTCATGAACAAAGTCCTAATTGCATCAGAAATAATACAACAAATCAACAACTGGAATCTCCTTATAAAGCTTTTGCACAACAAAAGAAATTACCAATAGAGTGAAAAGATAGCCCACAGAGTTGGAAAAGATTTTAGCTAAGTGTCCCTCAAACAAGGGACTAATATCTAGAACTTATAGAGGATTGAAAAAAATCAGACTCCTCCTAATTTAAAGATCCAATTCATAAATGGGCATCTGAGATAAATACCTACTTTTCAGAGGAAGAAGTACAAACAATAAATATATGTATGAAAAAATGTTCATCATCACTGGCCATTTGAGAGATAGAAATTAAAACAGTGCTCTAAATTCCAACTCTCTCCAGAAAAAAAAAATCAATCAATAATGAATGTTGGAAGAGCTGTGGGGGAAAAGGAACACTTCTGCACTGTTGACAGGAGTGTAGACTGGTACAACTACTATGGAAATCAGTGTGGAGATTCCTTAAAAATCTAGGATTTGACCCAGCTATTCCCCTTTTGGATATCTTCCTGGAAGAATTAAAAACATCATACCACAATAATATATGCACTCTCATGTTTATAGCAGTACAGTTGTAATAGCTAAATCTTGGAAACAAACCAAGCACCCGTCAACTGAGGAATAAAGAAAAATGATGTGTTTTTTTAAAAATTTAAAGGGAATAAAGTGGAACATTAAAAAGGAACAAAACTAACAATGAGAACAATATAGGGCTTCAAAAACAAGACAAAAGGAAATCCACCATAGTTTCTATACATCATATTGTTATCCTCTAATTAGATGCTCAGATTAGATTATTTGCTTTAGGCCTGCAAAGTCAAAGAATTCAAGTACTAAGTTGTTTTTTTACTTCACTTGCTATCATCTCAGCCTGTGTTCTTCTGAATTAGCCAGTTGCTTACTGGGGGAAGCGGGGGAAGGGCGTGCTCTTCTTGTCTCCCAGCCCATGTGCCAGCTTGCTTATAGGAGGGGGTTGGCTTCTTAGTTTTCATCCTGGCCTGCACAGCTTCTTCTGGCTCATGGGAGGCTGCAGTTTGCTTCTTAATTCTCTTCTCAGCCCATGGCTGCTTCTGGCTCATGGAAGAGCATAGCTTGGCTTCTTGGTTCTTCTCCTGGCCCACAACTGCCACTGGCTTAGGGGAGGGCATGGTTTGGATTCTTGGTTTTCCTCCAAGTCTTCATGGCTGCCTCTGGCTCACAGGAGGGTGCAGGTTGGCTTCTTGGTTCTCCTTCCAGCCCATGACTGCTACTGGCTCAGTGGGATGGCTCAATGCGGCTTTTTTTTTTTTTAACACAATGGAGAACTACTTAGCCATACAAAAGGATAAATTTGAGACATTTCTAGGTAAATAGATATACTTTGAGATCATAATCTTAAGTGAATTAAACAGTCACACATATGTAACTATTGCACAGTTTCTCTGGAATGAGGAACTAAAAGTGTAAATAAGCACCAAAGTGTATAATAGGTATTGTGAAATGGGACAAAATGATTCAAAGAAAGGAAAACTAGAGAGGAGGAAGGAGGAAAGGAAGTAAGGGAAAAGAAAAAAGTGATCAAAGAAGGATAAAATGGAAAACATCTTTATAAATTAGGAGGAGAAGAGAGGTTGAAGGGATGGAGGGGATTGGGGAAAAAAAGGAACCAAGGTATAATGTATATAGGTACAAATTCTTTATCATGAATATGATCATTATGTAAATCTAAATTGTATCAATAAGCTTTTTTGGGGAGAGTACCAGGACTTCAGGCTTGCTAGGCAGGCAATGTGCCACTGAACTAAACCCCCTGTCTCAAGTACTAGTAAACTCAATAAAAAAAAACTCAATAAAAAAATTGTGGATAATCATTTTAACTATAAATCCTCAAGATTCATGTTCTTTAAATTAGTTCTATAGTTCATAGTTAAATGTAATTTTTCCACTAAAAATGAACAACTTAGCTTTACTGAATAATGCTTAAATATACTGAGGGTTGATATTGATTAGGACTCAGATCTTCTGTGGCAGAATATCTTCAGCATAATTGATATACTCAAATTGTTGTTAAGCAGAATTAAAAAACAAAACATAAGTTGGAAGAAAGCCAGCCCATCCCTGTACAGGAAACCAAAATGCAGAAAAAGAGAAAGTTGCATCTGCTTCTGCCTATGAAACAAATTTACACAATGTTTGGTTGTATGGGTGTTGTGGGAGGAATGATGACTAATTAAGATGTTATATTTATTGAGATCAGTTTCTTTCTAATAAAATAATTTAAGCACATTTACAGTCCTTAATTTCAACAAGTCACTTTCATGTCCTGTTATACATGAACATAAATTGATTTAAGCAAGTCCAAAACTATGGATGTTGTTATTTCATCACTTTTAAAACAGTATGTCCTCTATTTAAAGGATTATTTGCAAAAACACCTCCTGTCTGTAGTTTGAGTTTTCTGCTATTGGATGTTTAATGTGTGACAAAGTTCATTTCTGTGGAGGCTTCAGCTGTAAGTGCAGTTTAAGACAGAAATTGGAAGTACAGTCAGTTGATAGTTAACTATTTTTCACTTCATATTTTTGTAGTTTGTAAAGAAAAAACCAATTAGATCAAAAGTTTCAGTGAGAATGGGTGCCATGAAGTTAGAAAGCCTCTCCTGAAGGTTGTCCTCTGTAAGTACACTGTACATAACAAAAGCTCTTACCAGTCACTTCCCCAAAGAAGGCCACATATTTAGGTTCCCAATTCCAAACATTCTTTCTTCAATGTCTTCTGAAGTTGATTCTGGTACCAAACCAAAAAAGATTGCGGGTTCAAACTACTAGGAAGTAATTAGGGGTTGATGGACTGTACAGTCTGCTGGCATTATGGAGGACGAGGGCCTTTGGAGCCGAGATCTAAGATCCAGCATTCAGTATGGCAGACCACCCACAAGACCAGTCAGTCTTCTGACAACCTCCGGAAAATGCCTACTGCAAGGTACCTAGAGCCAGGAAACAAAATTAACTGAGCACATTTTCCTTTAATAGAAAATCTTTCTTTCCCTTGCTCATAACACACCCACACCCTCATATAAATATACAATTTATAATTCCTTCAGTAGCATATCTTTGATTCCAAATATCAGAAGCTAATACAACATGAGCTAATTATAACACTGTTTTCAGAAAGCAAGCTGCACACAGTATTGTAAGAGAGGGCTAGTAGAAGGAGCAAGAAAGATTTTCTGTTCTCAGGAAACTTAGCTTGTACTGACAGAGACAATGTTTTTCTTGTACTGAAAAAGGTAACATATATGAGATGTGATAGAAAAATATGGAACATGTTTAAATTAAAAATATTGTCACAGGAAAGACATATTGCCATTAATCCCATTCATAATATTCCCTCTTACTACGAACACACTTATTTCATCATTCTTGTTACTTTCTGAAGCCATTCTGGAAGTCCTTGTTCATTGGGGTCTTTAATTATGTTGTGGCTGTCTTGGTGTCTCAAACCACTATGAAGTTTACCTTTCAGTGTCAATTTTTACTTTGGTGAGGAACCAAAAGTCACACAGTGCTAAATCTGGTAAATAAGATGGATGAGGAGATACTATAATTTAAAAAAATTTTTATGTTTTAATTTTGTTAGAACATGCTTGCAATATATGAAATTTGCATTCATCTTGGGAAGCAGATACATGTATAAACACAGCTTATTTCTTTTTAAAGAGTCTCCTTCCTCTTGTGTCTTAGTTACTTTCTTGTTGCTGGGACAAAATACTGGACACTCAAAAGTCAAAGAAGGAAATATTTATTTTAGCTCACAGTTTATAGAGGTTTCAGTCCATAGTCAGGCAGAATGGCATGGCAGAGAAGAAACAGTTCCTGGCATGGAAGCATCCAGGCTTTCTTCACCTTTTTATCCCATCCAGGCTGCAAGTCTATTGGTTGGTGCAGCACACAACCAGGGTGAGTCTTCTCTCTGTAGTAAGTCCACCACTCACACTAGTAACTACGCTAAACCAATCAGTGGATTAATCCATCACCATGCACCAACGATCAGTGTCACATACCCACAACCCAGCCAGTCACTCTCAAAAGCCCCACTTGGGGGAAGATGAGAGTCTCATCTTTAAGGGGACATATAGAGATAAGCTATAATGTCCTTTCCACTTGCCTCTGTCCTCCTTCTCTAAATCCTCTATTCTTATTTGCATTTTTATTATTTTATTATTCTTAATAATGTTTATAACATATAATGTTTACATTTATCTAATGTTTTTGAGTTTGTTTTTCCCTTGGATAGCACTGGGCAATGGCATTCACTATATATTTTTAGTAACACCTCATAAAAGAGAATTTTCATAACTGACTCAGAAAGTGGTAAGAATAATGAGGTAAGTATTTTTGAGGGAGCTCAATGCAGTGTGTCTTTTACTGTAATAAATATTTAAAATTAAATATTTACTGTACATTTCAGTCACTCCTTGTATATAAGTCAAAGCAGAATTGATATAATAACTATAAAGTATTAAAGAGACTTAAAGGTAGATGGGAAATGTCTACTTGGCTTGGTCAGCCTTAGGAATGTGGCATATAATAACCTTTAAGTAAAGTAAGGCACTTAAAGGGTAATTTTATCAAACTAACAGTGCTATTTGTTTTATGGATAACAACATTTTAAAATACTTTAATTAGTAGACCTTATTGCTCTAAAAATGATGAGACATTTTATTTTTTACAAGATGATTAACTGGTTTTGAATAAATGATTGAAGTGCTGAAAAGAGAATGATCAGCTAAGAAACTGGCTGATCTCAAATCCTTGTTCCTTTCACCAGAATATTGTGTTTTTTATATTCATACTCTTAACCTTGTCTGCACAGTGAGATAATGTAGGGAGCAACCAGCAGTGCTGACACCAACACACCATGCTTTGATATTTTAATTTAAGTGGTCTGAGGGTACAGTCTGGGCATGTTTAAAAATTCCTCAGCTGATTCTTATGTTCAATCAAAGCTTTAAAGTATTTTGAGATAAAAATGCAGACAGTCCTGTTTTCTAGACAAGAACTTCGGCCACTGAAACAAGAAATACTTCATTTTAGCACAGTATTTCAGTGTTGATCTAGATGACTTACATATAACCAACTTTTTATCACTAAGGATTTGCAAAATTCTGTGATATAAGATAATGTCACTCCCTAAACATAGAGATGTATTTAGATGAATACAATCAAAATTAACTAATTGTCATTTTATATGATTTTCTGTATGAAAATGCACACAGTAGTTATTTGACAAAAGAAGACCTTTCTGTTGTTTTAAAAACTTTCCAAATATCTTAAATACTGTGTTTGTCTGATTTGAAAGCATTTCATCTAAATTCTAGGGCTTTCTAACCACACCTGAATTTGTTCTAAAAGTTCCTGTCAGGCCTATTCTCAGTGATTCCCTTTTATCCACTGCAACGCATTTGGATCAAATATATACTAACTTTACATAGGAGATTTATTGTCCAATCTACAAAAATACCACATGAAAGGAAGGAAAATCTGAGATATGTATTGTGGTTACTGCCAACTCACCCAAAACTAACTTTCTCATATCTTTATGTTCTTAACATCTGCATTTTGCTCAGTCTATAGTGTAGTAGAAGAGGTAATAGAGGAGACAGATGAGAAAAAATGGAGGAAAAACAGCCCTCCAAAAACAGTATAATAAATTATTATAATGTATCTTCATTAATCATGTTCAGCTATGGTTTCAATTATTTATTTTTCAGTGGAGGTTTCAGGGTGAGTGAGTGAGGCTTTCTTTCAAGCTGTTTTATGGTTCTTTAAAAATCTGGGATGGAAAAAATTCTTAGACCTTAGTACTCAGATCCTAACTGAAGCCTCATTTCCACTGAAATCAATGAAAGGAAGAAGTATAGAGGATTCTTATGTGAGAACCTACAAATTCCTTTTTATTGGTAAATAAGAGCAGGTCATTGTTTCCCTTCTAACAAACTAAATCAACTCTACTTTTTTTTCCCCTCACAATTGGAAAATGGTAATTGTTCCAAAGTACACAACTGTCTTGAATAAACTCCTCCATAGAATTATACTTCAGCAGAAGTATCTTCCCAGAATATAAACCAATGTCTGCACACTTCAGTGAAGCAGCTTATTCTAGGATCATTGCAAATTATCTCCTTGGTTCTCATACTTTTGCACCAGACTTCAACTTCTAGTCACAGCATGACTTAAATAGTTTGAAAATGAGCCCTCTCTCTTATGCCAGCTGAGGGTGGCCTTTTCTGGAAGCCCACAAAAGATGGAATGTCTGAGATCCTGAAGATTTCTCTCTAGAGTTTTAAGACAATCCACACTCCTCAAAGAGGTTGCCAAATTCACCAAACTTTTCATAAATCTGACCTAAATTGTAGATTCTGCACAAGGTCAATCACAAAGCCAAAATCATCTGGTTGAAATGTATAATTTTCATTTGTAAAACTGGCTGAATGTGGCAGAGAGAACAGTGGAATTGGGCACTGAAGTACAGCATGTGGGAACAGAAGCTGGGAATAGCCATGGGCTTAGCTGAAAGGAACCTGAATAGGGCTGAAAGTCCAGAATGGCTAAACGTAGGGAAGTCAAGTGATAGCTGGTGAAGCTAACATTTATATTTATGAAATTATTTTCTTCAACTTCAAGAAAGCAGAACATATAATGACTAATGTTATTAGCATACAAATACATCACTACTGTTGTAAATTGGAGTCCTGCTTCAACTGTCTAAGACTAAAAGGAAAAATAAAGATACAGTCATGAGCTTAGAGACATGGTCATGGCAAAGGGGCAAGGATGGGAATATATTTGTCAGTCACTATTCAATCTCTGAATTGGGAGTCTGCAAAGGGACCTCAAAGATAGTGAGGTCGTGAGGTTCTATTTTATCACATCTGGTGACCACATGTTGTCTTCATACTTTGTTGTGTGGAAGCAACAGTTTTTCTTTATTTCTAATTATAGAATATGTTCAGTGTTTCTTCTAAAATTTAAAACATGACCATGTCTTAAAGAAAACAAAACAAGACAAAACAAAACAAGAATCCTAGTACCTTGAAATATGGCATCTCTTTCTATCTTTTTTTTAATTCATTATGATCTTAATTGTATTAATTGGCTTAATGTTTAGGTAGGTTATTAGGTCAGGAAGCTAATAAAGGACATGTTTTAAAAAACATTGCAGAAGCCCACCCCAGGCCTAAAACTGCCCTGGACTGCTTCTGTTTGGCCTGCTTTTCCAACAGGAACATCAGGTAAGCCAGCCACAGGCCTAAACTGCCCTGGACTGCTTCTGCTGGGCCTGCCCTTCCACCAGGAACGTTGGAAACTTGGCTTATAGTGGGTTACTGTGCTGGCTGGATGAGAGACTCAGGAACCCCTCACCAAAACAGAAGAGCTCAGCAGACTCCAGTCAGTGTAGTGTTGGACATTGTATCTCGGTGTAAAAAATAACTAAGACAGCCTCAGGCCCTGACCAAGCACTCTGGTGGAATCCCAGCTCATGGAAAAAACTTGGAACTTCACTCCCAGGTGGTGAACCTTGGACTACAGCAGATTAACTGTGTCAATGTGGTGAGTGTGCCCCTAAAATAGAGGTGTGCAGTGGGTAAATAGGGCCAGTAGTAAAGACCCCTCCAACTAACTGTAAGATCTTGGTGAGTCTAAAGAAAGTGTGGGTGACACCCTCATACACACAGAAAACACCAGAAAGAGTGAAAATGGTAAAACCAAAAGGCAAAATGCAGTCTCAAACATCTAGTTCACAAGGAGCAAGTATAGGAGACATTGAAATAGAGGACCCCAAAACTAGCACACTGAAAATCCCTGAAAAGATAGTGAGTGAAATAAAAAAAACAACTCCATGAGGCTATAGAGGAAATAAAATTAGAAATACTCTCCCATGTAAAGACAGAAAATAATAACCTTAGTAAAGGAGTTGCTGAGCATAGCTAAAGAAGAAATAGAGAAAAAAGTACAAGAGCATAGGAAACTGATTGAAACCATGAATGAAAAATATAGGAAACATGCAGAATTCATGGAACAAACTCAAGAAACATTCAAAAGACATTCAAGAAACAAAAAATTCTATTTAAAGCATGCAAAACTGTTTAAATGAAGCTGAGGATAGGATTTTGGACCTTGAGGACAGGATCTCAGTTAGTGATCATGAAAGGATAGAACTTTTAAAAATAACAAAGCAGCATGAAGTGACAATCCAACAACTTTAAGATGATGCCAAGGGAAAAAAATATAAGATTAATAGGCATCAGGGAAGAGGCAGGAGTCAATGCAAATGACATAGCCAAAATATTCACAGAAGTAATAGAAGAAAAATTTCCAAACATGGGGAAAAAAGCTGATATGCATATAGAACACCAAACAGTCACAATCAATATAAAGGCACACCCAGACACATAATAATTATGATCGCAGACATACAGCTTAAAAACTGAATACTAAAAGCTGTTAGAAAAAAGACACAACTCACCTGTCAAGGAAAGCCCATTAGAATCACAGCAGACTTTTCAGCACAAACTCTCAAGTCAAGAAGAGCTTGAAGTGAGGTATTTCAAGCCCTGAAAGAAAATAACTTTCAACACAGACTGATGTACCCAGAAAAACTTTCATTCAAGTTTAATGGAGAAACAAGATACTTCTATGACAAAGAATAACTGAAGAAATTCAGGTGCAAAAAACCAACACTAGAAAGAGTACTTAAAGACGTACTAGACAGAGATAAAAATGACCACAATCCCCAAAACAACAACAGAAAGAAACCACTAGGTAAGACAAGCAATTAAACAAGGGGGAAAGCAGAAAGGAAACAACTGGAACATAATGTGGCAAAGTTGAGCCAATACATATCAGTGATATCCATAAATGTAAATGGCCTCAATTCACCTATAAAAAGAAGTAGATTGACAAAATGGATCAAGAAACATGATCCTACAATATGTGTATACAAGAAACACATCTGACACAAAGGAAACTCATAGATTAAAAGTCAAAGGATGGAAAACAATATTCCATGCAACAGGAACCCAGAAAAAAGCAGGGATAATTATTCTATTTGCAGACAATGTGAACTTCAAACCTAAAATGATTAAAAGAGATAAAGAAGGTCACTACATACTCGTTAGTGGAAAAATTCAAGAGGAAGAACTAACAATTATAAATATATATACATCAAATACAGGTGTACCCAACTATGTAAGACAGATACTAATGGACATGAAAAACCAAATACTCAAGAACACAATTATAACAGGGGATCTTAACAGCCCATTGTCACAAAGAGATAGATCAACTAGACAAAAAGTCAGCAAAGAAATAACAGAACTGAATCATACCTGTGAAAATTGGACTCAGTAGATGTTTACAGTGTTCCACCCAACCACATCAGAATACACATTCTTCTCAGCTGTGCATGGGACATTCTCCAAAATAGAGCATATGTTATCCCATAAAACATTCTTAAGTAAATGCAAAGGTTTTGAAATAATCCCATGTATAATATATGACCATAGTGCACTGAAATTGGAAATTAATGGCAAAAGAAATTGCAAAACCTGCATAAATACATGGAAATTAAATAACAACCTTTTGAACAACCAGTGGGCTACAGATGAAATTAAAGAAGAAATAAAGCAATACCTATAATTCAGTGAAAATACAGAAACAACATACTGTAATCTGTGGGATGTAATGAAAACAGTCTTAAGAGGGAAATATATAGCAATAACTTGTCATATCAAGAAAACAGAACAAGCACAAATAAACAACCTAATGCTCCATCTCAAGCTTCTAGAAAAAGAAGAGCAAGTGACACCCAAAGCTCATAGAAGAGAGATTATAAAGATTAGAGCAAAAATCAATGCAATTGAAACTAAAAAAGCAGTACAAAGAATAAATGAATCAAAAAGCTGTTTTTTGAGAGAATAAACAAAATCAACAAACCCCTAGCTAACCTTATCAAGAAAAAGAAAGAAAAAGCCCAAATTCATGCAATAGGAATGGGAAAGGAGGAAATTATTACAGATCCCATGGAAATTCCAAAGATCATAAATACCTACTTTGAAAATCTCTACTCACATAGAGTGAAAAATGCAGAGGAAATGGACAGATTTCTAGAAACATATGAACTAACAAAGCTCAACCAAGAAGATATAGCATTTTTGAATAACCCAGTATCAGCTATTGAAATTGAAAATGTAATTAAAAACTTACCAACAAAAAGCCCAGGTCCTGATGGATTCACAGCTGAATTTTACAAGAAATTTAGAGAAGATTTGATGCCAATATTCCTTAAACTCTTCAATGAAATTGAGAAGAAAGAAATCCTCCCTAAATCATTCCTGGAGGCAAGTATTACTCTGATACCAAAACCAGAGAAAGTCCCAACCAAAAAGGAGAACTATAGGCCAATCTCATTAATGAACATTGATGCAAAGATTCTCAATAAAATACTGGCAAATAGAATGCAACAAATCATCAAGAAGATTATACATGATGACCAAGTGGGGTTCATTCCAGAAATGCAGGGATGATTTAACATATGCAGATCAATAAATGTAATACACCCAATCAACGGAGCCAAAAACAAAAATCACATGGTCATCTCAATAGATGCAGAAAAAACTTTTGATAAAGTCCAATACATTTTCATGATAAAAGCCCTTCAGAAACTATTAATACACGGTGCCTACCTCAACCTTATAAAGGCCATCTATGACAAACCAACAGCCAACATTATACTAAATGGACAAAAACTGAAAGCTTTCACTTTAAAATCAAGTACAAGACAAGGATGTCCACTATCACCACTCCTTTTCAATATAGTTCTGGAAACACTAGCCAGGGCAATCAGACAAGAGAGAGAAATAAAAGGAATAAAGATAGGAAAGAAAGAAGTTAAATTATCACTATTGCAGATGGCATGATACTCTATATAGAAGAACCAAAAAAACTCCATTAAAAGACTATTAAAGGTAATAAACAAGTTCAGCAGTGTAGCTGGTTACAAAGTCAATGCTCAAAAATCAATAGCATTCCTGTACACAAGCAAAAAACTCACTGAGAGAGAAATTATGGAAATATTCACCTTCACAATAGCATCTAAAAAATGAAATACTTAGGAATCAACCTAAGAATGTAAAAGACCTACATGCTGAAAATTATGCTATGCTAAAAAAGGAGATTAAAGAGGATATTAGAAAATGGAAGGATATTCCTGCTCTTAGTTAGGAAGAACCAACATTGTGAATATGGCTATACTCCCTAAAATGTTATACAGATTTAATGCAATCCCAATCAAAATACCATCGACATATCTCACAGATCTATAGAAAACACACCTAAAATTCATTTGTAAACAGAAGAAACCTAGAATAGCAAAAGCAATTCTGGGCAACAAAGGCAAGGCAGGAGGGATCTCAATTCCTGACTTGAAACTATACTACAAAGCCACAGTGATACAATCAGCCTGTACTGGCAAAGAAATAGAGTTGAGGATCAATGGAACAGATTACAAGATGCAAGCACTACTACAAAGACACTCATCTACCTGATACTTGACAAAGGCACTATATATGTCCACTGGAAGAAAGATAGCCTCTTTAATAAATGGTGTTGGAAAAATTGGCTTTCCACATGCCAAAGACTGAAATTAGATCCATGTCTATCACCATGCACAAAACTAAAGTCTAAATGGATCAAAGACCTAAATATTGAAACAGAAACACTAAATCTACCAGAAGATAAGGTAGGTAGAAGTCTTGGAGACGGGTAGGCAGAGAATGCATGAGCAAAATGAAAACTGCACAGGAAACATTTCAAAGAATCAACAACTGGAATCTCATATTATTGAAATGTTTCTGCACTTCAAAAGAAATCACCAACAGAGTGAAAAGAAAATCCACAGAATGGGTAAGAATTTTAGCCAGCAACACCTCAGACAAAGGACTTATATCCAGAAAATATAAAGAATTGACAAACATCAAGCTCCCCAAATTCAAAGGCCCTCTCCAAAAATGGGCATCTGAGATGAACACACAGTTCTCAGAGAAAGATGTACAAATGGCAAATAAATACATGAAGAAATGTCACTGGTCATTTGAGAAATGCAAATTAAATCAACATTTAGATTTCACTTCACTCGGGAAAGAATAGCTGCCATCAAGCAATCAACTGATAAATGTTGGCAAGGGTGCGGGGGAAAAAGGAACACTGCTCCACTATTGGTGGGCATATAGACTGGTGCAACCACTATGGAAATCAGTATGGAGATTTCTCAGAAGACTAGGATTGGAAGTTCCATTCAACCCAGCTATTCCCCTCCTGGGTATTTTCCCAGAACAATTGAAAAGGCTATATTACAGTGATATATGTGCACCCATGTTCATAGCAGCACAATTGGTAATAGGTAAATCATGGAAACAACCAAAATGCCCATCAACTGCAGAATGGATGAAAAAGATGTGGTATTTTTATACAATGGAATATTACTCAGCTATAAAAAAGGATGATGTTGAGACCTTCATAGGCAAATGGAGACTACTTGAGGCTATCCTCATTAGTGAAATAAATAAGAATCATATTTATAAATATCACATCATATCTCTAGTGTAAAAAGCAATAAGAAATGTAGGAGTAATAAAACCAAAAATGTGTAACTGCTCTTGTAAAAAAGAGAGGAAAACAAAGTGCTCTAAGGGATATAACTGCATGTATCTTTGAGTGTGTAAAATAGATGACCATATTACTGAATCTTTGTTGCATCTTTGAACAGAACTGTTTGCAGTGTCACTGTTTGAATTTGCACTATGTGTCCTTTAATTTTGTAACTTGAACAACTATATCCAAGATGACAATATGTAATTCATCAACTAGTGATTTCTTTGTGTTTTTTTCTTTTAGAATTCTGTATTCTTCCTACCCTTTTATCTGTTTTGCTTTTTTTCTGTTTAAATGAAATTTTTTAAATGTGTAATTGCTATTGTAACAAAGAGAGGAAATAGGAAGTGCTACAAAAGATATAACTGCATGTATATTTAAGCTTGTAGGGTTAGGGTTAGAGAGAAAGAAAAGAAAATTAAAAAAAGACAAAATAGAAAAAATGAGAAGAAAAGTAGAATGCAGAATTCAAAAAAATTAACATCATAAAATGTTTAGTTGATACATTACATATTGTCATCTTTAAAAAAGTTGTTAAAGTTAGAAAGTCAAAGCATAAAAAGTGGCTAGACATTCAAAAATTGACAGTACAAACTCTTCTGTTCAGTGATCTAACAAAAACTCAGTAAAATGGTCATCTATACCATATCGTTATATCCTTTAGAGCACTTTCCTTCCATTTTATTTTTACAATATCTATTCTATGTATTATACTTCTATGTCTATTATACTTTTTGGATACCATTATTCTGTCAGTTCTTATTATTTTTTACACTAGAGAGACAATGTGATATTTACTATTGTGAGTCTTGTTTATTCCACTAATGATGATATTCTCAATTTGCCTGCATTTACCAATAAAGGCCTCAAGATCATCCTTTTTATAGCTAATGTGTTTTAATTTGCATTTCTCGAATGACTGGTGATGGTGAACACTTCTTCATATATTTATTTTCCATTTGTATATCTTCATCTGAGAACTGTGTGTTCATCTCAGATGTCCATTTTTGGAGAGGGTCTTTGAATTTTGGGGGCTTAATATTTTTCAGTTCTTTATATGTTCTTAATATAAGTCCTTTGTTTGAGGGATTGTTGGCTAAAATTCCTTCCCAATCTGTGGGTTTTCTTTTCACTTTGTTGGTGATTTCTTTTGAAGTACAAAAACTTTTTAGTAATATGAGATCCCATTGTTGATTCTTTTAAGTATTTCCCATGTGTTTGCATTTTATT
Organism: Hydrochoerus hydrochaeris; assembly: GCA_004027455.1. Classification (NCBI taxonomy): domain Eukaryota; kingdom Metazoa; phylum Chordata; class Mammalia; order Rodentia; family Hydrochaeridae; genus Hydrochoerus; species Hydrochoerus hydrochaeris. The sequence goes on from PVLA01000715.1 coordinate 252,076, forward strand.
CATGAATTCTCTCCCTACCCCTATGTCTCCAAGATTTTTACCTACTTTGTCTTCCATTAGATTTGGTGTTTCTGTTTTAATATTTAAATCCTTGATCCATTTTGACTTTAGTTTAGTGTATGGTGATAGGCATGGGTCTATTTTCAGTCTTCAGCATATGGGAAGCCAATTTTTCCAACACCATATACTAAAGAGGCTATCTTGTTTCTAGTGAACATGTTTAGCTCCTTTGTCAAATATCAGGGGGCTGAGTGTCTTTTTAGTAGTGTTTGCATCTTTTAATCTGTTCTGTTCATCCTCAGGTTTATTTCCTTGCCAGTACCATTTTATTACTGTGGCTTTGTAGTATAGTTTCAAGTCAGGAATTAAGACGCTTCATGTCTTGCCTTTTCAACCAACATTTAAAAAAAATTTTATTTAAAGAGAAAAAAAGCATATAAATGGTAGAGATAATACAGAATTTCAGAAAAAAGATAAACAATAAGAAATCTCTAGTTGACTAGTTGATACATATTGTCCTCTTAGAAATAGTTGCTCAAGTTACAAAATTAAAGCACACAATGTAGATAGTCAAACAGTGAGTGTAAACAGCTATGCACACATGAGTCTCTACATGTATTTCTATTCTTTCTGTATTAGAGGGAAAAACAAAATTTAGTAAGACAAAAAAAATTCCAATAAAAATATGAAACCAAAAAGTCATATAAAACCACAGTACAAGGTGATCTGCAATTATTGCTGTGTTGTTTCTTATTATCTTCAATAGAATTGCCTATATCATCAGGCTTAAATAAATATAGCAGTATAATTGAATATAGCAGTACATAACAATATTAGTAAAAATAAAATGTAGACAGTATAAAACTTCAAAGACAGGTAATAATCAAACCAGAGTGGATATTCTACCAAATCTTGTCATCTTAAGTGCAGTTGCCTATACTCTCAGACTTGGTACTATCAATCATAACAGCTTTGAATAAAATCTATCAATACAAAACAGCTATCCAACAAACCAGATTCTATTACAATCAGTCGTGGTGAAACAGTGTAGGTTTTACAGAGCTTTAGGGTGACTTAGTAGGAAATTAAGGATGATTACCATACTATATCCTGTTATTTTCTGGATTACTGTCTGTGCCCTCAAATCTAGTACAGGTAGAATGACCGGGACAGAATATAATACATCTAAGCAGAGTAATGTGAGTAATGTGGGTTTGAAATCCTGGTGCACTATTAACAATATAGTGTATCAAGGCCATCTATGTTAGTGATTCTAGTTCCTTCTTGGCCTCATTTCTGCTATGCTATTTTTCTGCCTTTGTCTAGTTTTCTCCTTCGTTCTACTGCCTACCCGACTCATTGAGGCCTTTCTGCCACTGTTCCTAAAATGCTGGTATTTTTTTCTCTCTCTCTAGAATGTCCTTCAGTATTCTCTGTAGTGTTGGATTGGTGGTCACAAACTCCCCCAGTTCCTTTTTGTCATGGAAGCATCTTGTTTCTCCATTAATTTCTAGTGACAGTTTTGCAGGGTACATCAATCTTGGCTGGAGGTTATTTTCTTTCAGGCCTTGGAATATTTAGCTCCAAGCTCTTCTTGATCTGATGGTCTGTGTGGAGAAGTCAGCTGTGATCCTGATGGGCTTACCTTTATAGGTAATCTGTTTCTTTTCTCTGATGGCTTTTAATATTCTGTTTTTATATTGAATTTCTGGTATCTTGTTTATTATATGTCTGGGTGTAGATCTGTTTTGGTTGTAGGTGACTGGAGTTCGGTATGCCTCACATAACCGAATGTCATTTTCCTTTCCCATGCTTGGGAAGTTTTCCTTAATTATTTCCATGAATAGTCTTTGTAATTCACCTGTATGTATTCCTGATTCTTCATTCACATTTCTTATTCTTAAATTGTAGATTCTCTTGTCATCTTCTAGCCTTTGTATTGTTACTGCCTGTTTCCTTGTTATTTTTAAGAGATCTTTCCTTTCATGATCACACATTGCAAACTTGTCTTCAAGTTTTGATAGTCTATCCTTAGTTTCTTGTAAGGCATTTTGCCAGCTTTCAATGGAGTTTGTAATTTCCTGGTAGTCTCTTTGAATCTGATTCATGTATTCCATATTTTCTATTCTTTATTGAATGTTTCTCTCCTTTTTTTGTGTTCCTCCCTTCTTCTGTCTGTATCTTCCTGAGAGATGCTTAGCATTTCTTTTATTACTCTACTCATATCTTGCTTTACCTGATTTAATATTTCAGTTTTGAGCTTGTCTACAAGGTCCCGAAGATATTTCTTAATGTCCATTGAAGCCATGTCTAATGTTGCATGTTTGCTGCCCTCAGTCCCCCTTGTTTTTCCCTCTCCTGGATCAGTGCTCTCAGGGTTCTGGGCTGGGAGCCTCCTCTTGCCTCTCTCTTCTGTCATGGTTCCAGTTTCCTCCACACAGGTATACAGTGCAGGTCCCAGCTCCCTTCCCTGTTGGCCACGGTTCCTCCAAAGCACACTGGCGAGGGACGTCTGCTGTCTTCTGCCTGCTCTTGTCACTAAGATGTAAGCAGGGGTTGTGTGTGCCTGCCCCACCCCACCGGGCCAGCCAAACTTCAGGGGCCTTCACCAGGTTAGTATGTGCTAGGAGCAGGGAATCAGTTTGGGATGGCTCATTGGGTCCCAGCCAGGGGCACAACCCAGTCCAAGCAAATCCCATGAATCTGCTCTGGGGAGGAAGCAACCAACTGAAGTCACCATCACTCCCAGTTCAGGATCCTCCTGCCCGATTCCAACATGTAGCCCATTTGATTGCACCCTTCCTGTGGGGGGAGGTCTCATTTTCCACACTGACCATGGATTAATGAAGGTCCCTTCACCAGCTCCACTCTAAATTGGGCTCACCAACCCCTGACTTCAGCACTGCTGTGGCTCCTGTGAGTGGCAGTGGGAATGAGTTTGGGCAGCTCTGCCAGCTGGTGTGGATTCAAGATGGCGGAAATTCAGGCTGGCACAAACTTGGTGGGTCACAGCAAAAATTCTGTGTCCCATAATTTTTAGCTGTTTCAGTTGTAGTCCTGATATGTTTGACAAGCTTTTTTATGTTTTAATTTCTTTCTGTGTCAAGAGATCCATCTCCCTCTGTCTGTATCTCTCCATGATGTTTTATTCTGGCATAAGAGTTGCTTCTCATGGGAGGCTTTGTATTTTGTTGCTCACTGATTGGTCATCTTTAGCTCCTCCCTTGGATAGCCAGTTTTTCCAGCACCATTTATTAAAGAGACTATCATTCTTCCAGTGAACATGTTTGGCCCCTTTATCAAAGATAAGGTGGTTGAGTGTGTTTGTAGTTGTATTTTCTAGTCTATTCCATTGATCTTCAGGTCTGTTTTTATTACAGTACCATGTTGATTTTATTATGATAGCTTTATAGTATAACTTCAAGTCAGGGATTGTGATGCCTCCTGCCTTGGCTTTGCTGCTTAGAATTGCCTTTGCTATTTTAGGTCTCTTCTGGTTCCAGATGAATTTTAGGAGTGATTTCTCTAGATCTATGAGGTATGCTAGTGGCATTTTCATTGGGATTGCATTGACTCTGTGTAACAATTTTGGGAGAATGGCCATTGTCACAATATTTATTCTTCCTATTCATGAAAAAGGGCTGTCTTTCCATTTTCTGAGGTCCTCTTTGATTTCTTTTTTCAGGGCATTATAATTTTCCCTGCATAACTCTTACTTCTTTCATTAGATTAATTCCTAAGTATTTCATTTTTTTGGATGCTAATGTGAAGGATGTGTCTTCTCTTATATCTCTCTTGGTGATTTTGTTGTTAGTGTGTAGGAATGCTATTGATTTTTGAATATTGACTTTGTATCCAGCTACATTGCTGAATTTATTCATTATATCTAGGAGTCTTTTGATGGAGTTTTGGGGGTCTTCTATGTAGAGTATCATGTCATCTGTAAATAATGATAATTTAACTTCCTCTTTTCTTATTTTTACTCCTTTTATTTCTCTTTCGTCTAATGCTCTGGCTAGTATTTCCAGTACTATGTTGAATAGTAGCAGTGATAAGGGACATCCTTGTAGTGTGCCTTATTTTAAGGTAAAGGCTTTCAGTTTTTGGCCATTTAATATGATGCTTGGCTGTTGGTTTGTATAGATGGCCTTTATCATATTGAGGTAGAGACAATCTATTCCAATTCTCAGTAAGGTTCTTATCATGAATGGGTGTTGGATCCTATCAAAAGTTTTTTCTGCATCTATAGAAATGATCATGTGAGTTTTACTTTTGGCTCTATTGATATGGTGGATTACATTTATTGATTTACATATGTTGAACCATGCCTGCATGCCTAGGATGAATCCCACTTGGTCATGGTGTTTAATCTCGATGGTTTGCTGCATCCTGTTTGCCAATATTCTATTGAGAAATTTTGCATCTATGTTCATTAGGGAGATTGGCCTGTAGTTCTCTTTCTTAGTTGGGTTTTCTCAGGTTTTGGTACTAGAGTAATATTTGCTTCTAGGAATGACTTAGGGAGAATTGCTTTCCTTTTGATATCATTGAACAGTTTGAGTAGTGTCAGCATTAAGTCTTCTTTGTATTTCTTATAGAATTCTGCAGGCATCTGTCTGGGCCTGGGCTCTTTGTTGGTAAGGACTTTATTACATTTTCAATTTCATGAATAGAAATTGTGTTATTCAGCAGTTTTACATCTTCTTGATCCAGCTTTGGTGGTTCATATGTTTCTAGGAATCTATCCATTTCTTCCATGTTATCAAACCTATGAGAGTAGAGGTTTTCGAAATAGGTGTTGATGATCTTTTGTATTTCCACAGAGTTGATAGTGAGTTCACCTTTTTTCATTCCATATTGCATGAGTTTCTTTCCTTTTTTTTTTTTTTTTTTGGTACTGGGGATCAAACTCATGACCTTGCACTTGCCAGACAGGTGCTTAAGCCACTGATCAAAATCCCCAGCCTCATTTCTTTCCTTTTTAAAATTAGGTTGGCTAGGGGCTTATCAGTTTTATTTATTCTTTCAAGGAACCAACTCGTTTATTCATTGATTCTTTGTATCATTTTCTTAGTCTTTATTGCATTAATTTCTGCTCTGATCCTTATAATTTCCACCCTTCTTTTAGCTTTGGGCTTGGCTTGCTCTTCTTTTTCTAGCTGTTTGAGGTGTAGAATCAGGTTGTTTATTTGTGTTCATTCTGTTTTCCTAATGTGGGAACTTAGTGCAATAAATTTTCCTCTGAGTACTGCTTACATTGCATCCCACAGATTCCAGTAAGTTGTATTTGTATTTTTGTTTGCTAGTAGATATTGTTTTATTTCCTCTTTACTTCCTCTGTGAGCCACTGAATGCTCAAGATTCAATTTACATGTGTTTCTGGGGTTCTTGCAGTTTTTTTATTATTAATTTCCAATTTCATGGCACTATGATCCAATAACATGCATGAGATAATTTCAATTCTTTTGCATTTACTTAAATATGTTCTGTGGGCTAGTATGTGGTCTATTTTAGAGACTGTCCCATGTACTGCTGAGAAGAATGTATAGTCTGATGTTGTTGGATGGAACACTCTGTATATGTCTACCACTTCATTTGTTCACAGGTGTGATTCAGTTCTGTTATTTCTTTGCTGATTTTCTGTTTAGCTGATCTGTCCCTTTGTGTCAATGGCATGTTAAGGTCTCTTGTTATAACTGTGTTATTGGTTATTTGATTTTTCATTTGTTTTAATACTTGCTTTGTATAGCTGGGTGCTCTGGAATTTGGTGCATATATATTTAAGATTGTTATCTCTTCCTCTTGGAAGTTTTCCCCTAACTAGTATGTAGTGACCTTCTTTATCTCTTCAGACCTTTCTTGGTTTGAGGTTCACATTGTCTGCAAACAGAATAGTTACCCCTGCTTTTTTTTTTTTTTTTGAGTTCCTGTTGCATGAAGTATTGTTTCCCATCCTTGGACTTTCAGTCTATGAATTTCTTTTTGAGGTAGATGGGTTTCTTGTAGACAGTGTATGGTTGGACTTTGTTTCTTGATCCATTCTGCCAGTCTGTTTCTTTTATTTGGTGAATTGAGGTTATTTACATTAATGGTTATAACTGATATATATTGGTTTATTGTTGACATGTTATCTGTTGTGTCTATGTTTTTTCCTTCTGTTTAATTGTCTATCTTGCTTAGTGGTTTTTTCCTATGTGTATCTAGAATGTGTTTGAGTATTCTTTGCAGGGTTGCTTTGGTGATCATGAGGTTCTTCAGTTATTCTTTGTCATGGAAGTATCTTATTTCTCCATCCATTTTGAAGGACAGTTTTGCAAGGTAAAGCAGCCTGGGTTGGAAGTTGTTTTCCTTTAGGATCTGAAATATTTCACTTCATGCTCTTCTTGACTTCATTGTTTGTGTTGAGAAGTCTGCTGTAATTTTGATATGTTTTCCTTTATAGGTAATCTGTCTTTTCTCTCTAACAGCTTTTAATATTCTGTTCTTATGTTGGATTTCTGGCATGGTGATTATTATATGTCTGGGTGTAGTTTTATTTTGGTTAAGGCTGTTTGGAGTTCTATATGCTTCACTAATCTGAATGTCATTTTCCATTTTCCTGTTTGGTACTGTACTATTCTTAAGCTTCATGAATTAGTCAGTTGCATTATGCAATATTTAAAAATTAGCCAACCATAGAAATAACATACAATAGTAATAATAAAAGAAATGATGAACAAAAATGCTATACCAGTGCCATGACAATTGGGAGAAGAGAATTATATTGAACAAATTGTCAGGAAAAATTTTATCAAACTGTCAATTTAGACTTAACTATGATGGATGAATGAGATTACAGAAAAAGTGAAGAGAAAGATCCTTAGACCAGAAGATATGATTCAAGCAATTCAAAGGAAGAGAAAATTCACATGGAACATTTTAAGAATATTAGATAAACAACTCTGGATAAATCACATCCAAGAAAAGTCTCATAGACTAATGGAAAATCTATACAAATTAGTTTTTTAAAAGCACAGGTATCAAAAATAATCTATAGAGCCATAGTGGGGAAAACACTTGATCCGAGTTAGGTAGAACAACAAATATCCTCTGGAGGACAGAATGAAAGAGGCCACATAATTTCATAAGCAACAATCCAGAGAGAAAGGAAAGAGATGTTGAGGTAATTATTTTCAAAGACAGTAAGGTTGGAGAAGCAAGTAAAATGCAAGATGCAGCAAATAGTTCAAACTATACTGAAGGCAATAAAAGTCCAATAAAGAATGTTAAGTAAGAGCAACATACTAAGACAAGCAGTTTAAAAATTTAACTACCAAGCAGTGTGAAGTGACTTAGGTAGAAGCATGAAAACTGAATGAGTTCAGTCAGCAGATTATTGAGAAAGTTCAGGCAAAAAGCAAAGAGGATAAAACTAAGGCAGTCACATGGAAATGGCAATAAAGTAATGCACTCAAGTAGAGTTGAGGAAATAGAAAGAACAGAATTTAGGGTCTGATGAGATGTGGTAAGAAGAGGAATATATAAGAAGAAATGATAGTTTAAAGGCTCCTGGGAGAGGCAGCTAAGTAAATAATGAGAGGAAGGAAGTAGGGTAGGAAACTGAAAAGTGAGTTCAATTTAGAAGAGTCTATGAGTCTACTAAATGAAGAAGACTCTCAGCCAGTAGGAAGTGTGATTTGGAGCCTAAGAGAGAGGTTTGGGTAAGCTCTGTGAGTCATCATCAACGTATAGGTGATTGCCAAAATCAAGGAGGAAAAGAGGCCAGTCATGGAAAGAATAAAGAGTGAAAAGAACTCAAAGAGGATTTAATGCTAGGGGACACAGAGCTTGAAGATATTAGTTCAGGAAGAAATCAGATGAAAAGTTGAAAAAAAGGGGAAAGAAAAACTTAACAGTAAAACAATAAAGATTATAATGAAAACAGCTGAGAAATTATGTGGGAAGAGAGTCGGACTGGGAGGTGAATTAATAGTGATAAACGCTAGAGAAAATTCAAGACTGATGATGCCTAAATTTCTCAAAACATTAAATGTGAAATTCTCTGGAGACTTTGGAAATATGAGTTTTTATTATGTGGTAGAGGAAATACTTGTTCTTCAGTGAGTGAAAGAGCAGACTGAGTATGAATCAGTGGAAATATACACTTTCTTAACAGTCCTTAGAAAGAATAGAGAGTGATCACTGAGGGATAATAAAGGGTAGAGGGAAAGATTTCTGGGTGTTTTCTTAAAAACAGGATTTTCTTACTGGTTATAGTGAAGACATTAGCATGATAGTGAGACAAGAAGAATAAGGAATATATGGTAGAATTAGTTTTGAGATCATTTGAGAATTTTATGTAGAAATTTTTGAGATAAGAAGAGATAGAAGGTAAGGGCATTACTATTTAAGAGAGAAAACAGTGCAAGTAGGGTAAGAAGTTTGTGAATATGGATCAGCCAGGGAAATGGCCAGTTTTCAAAATGAGGGCCCAAAGAGTTAGTTGTGGGCAGAAGAATTTCTGTGTAACAGAGAGTTCTAGGTGATCATAGAATACAAAATTGCAATAGAAGTAAGACATAGACATTTTCCTCCAAATACTTGGTAGTCTAGATGTAATACTAAAGAAGGCAGATGTTTTGTTTTATGCAGGCTTAAGGGCTGGTGGAGCAGGAAGGGTAAAAATACAAAGACATTCAAAATCCTGGCAAGAATACTCCAAATAGAGGAGATGTATTACAGTGTCTGAATAAGTCTTAGCCAAAGAATCCTCTTGAGAGAAACAGAAAAAAGAGACAGATGCTCATCTATAATTATTTCTGAATTTTTGCTCAAAATATCTTTCTTTCGGGACTAGGGATTTAGCTCAGTGGCTTAAGCATCTGCCTGGCAAGTGTGAGGTCATGAGTTCGATCCCCAGCACAAAAAAAAAAAAATCTTTCTCTCCTCATCATCTTTCATTCAGTACTTCTGCTTTCAGTAGTTTATCTGTCTGGATTCAAAGTATAGTCCCATCCAGAAGTGAAATATATCCTTGTAGCACTGTCTATACTGGAAAAATACCAGCACTGGTGATAGAGCTGAGTGGTGGAGGCTTTGCTGCATGAGGTTCTGGGTTCAAGCTCCAGCACCACAGAAAGAAAACAAAACAACAAAAACAGAAACTGGAGACAACATGAGTTTTCATCAATGGAGATCTGGGAAATAAATTACACCAGAATGAAATAATAAATTACTAAGAGTAGTCAAATGGAATGAGGTAGACATACATGGACTAATATGCAGTAACTCTAAAATATATTAAATGTAAAAACAAGATGGAAAAGTGTGTATTGTGTGGTACTATTTTTTGTATATTTAAAATGATATGTATTGTTACCTAAACACATACACACACACACATACATATATCAGTGGAAGGATAAATTTTGAGTATCATAATTATTACTGGAGTAGGGCAATAGGTGAAGTTAGTGGTCAAAAAGAAAGATTTAGGGGTGCTGGGAGAATAGGCAGCCAGCTGGCCACCCTGGTAAGTGGCTGGGGCTTTACAAGCCATGGCTGCTCCAGGGGGAGAACTATCAGTGTTTCCTGAGGTCTGCACCATGTTGGAGCTTGGAGCACTGGGAAAACAGGCAGCCAGCTCACCACCCTGGTAAGTGGCTGTGGGCCTGCTGGTGTGTGGGCTAAGAATCAAACATCACCCCCCATGCCACCCCCCATTAACAAGTGGGAGCCAGAGGTCTGAGTATCTCTTGGGAGGATGAATGTATGCAGTGTGGGAAGTAAGGGGGATTTCCTTTTACCATTTCTTTGAAGGCAAATATTTTTATCTCTGTTTTGCTCTGTTCTGATTAATGATATTGCTCTACTCAATATTCTGTTTTTATAAGTTCAATATTTCCTTCCATTTTGCTGTACCTGATTGAAGAACAACTATTGTGAAGAAAACTAGACATATTATTGTATCTATTACTGTTATCCTGGTGACCTGCTGTGAAGTTCTGTACCAATTTCACTACACTGTCTTGATTGACTTTGTTCTGTCTTTTTCTGCTGTATTTTTGCTACCTTCAAAATAAAAAAAAATAGATAACAAAGTAACAAAATACCTCCAAAAAACCCAACTCCACCAAAGCTGATCCATGGGGCATGGATGAAGAGAAACTCAAAAACAAAGCAACAGAATAATATAAGGTGATTAAAAAGTAAATAATAACAACAAAACAGATCAGTAAGGTACTGAGAAAGTTGAAACATGATCTAACTAAACAGATAATGGACTTACAAAGCAAAAGGGGGAAAAGAAAGTGCTGTAAAGGATATAACTGCATTTATGTTTAAGTGTGTAGGATTGATAACCATGTTGCTAAGTTTTTATTGGATCATTGGACAGAACTGTTTGCAGGCTCACTATTTGAATGTCCACTTTGTATGTTTTAATTCTGTAACTTGAACAACTATGTCTAAGAAGACAATATGTAATTTATCAGCTAGTGATTTCTTACTTTTTCTGAAATTCTGTGTTGTTTCTACCCTTTTTTCTGTTTTGTTTTTTCTCTTTAAATAAAATTTTAAAAAAAGAAAGATTTGCTGTAGAACATATATTTTTCAATTTTTTTAGCTGTATGTGATTACATAGATAAAAAATAAAATCATCTGTCATCATTATAAACTGTCTTTAAAAAGCAGTGGGGACCAGTGGGGCAGCCAAAAATCAGTGACCACTCATATATTTGTGTTAGTATATATAATATTTTAGAATGCTCTGAACCAATGAAACCTTTTATGTTCTGAGGTTTAGAAAATAAAATTTGGCTCTTTATGATAATAATGGTATTTGAGAAAACATGCAGGTAGAATTGTCTTGCTGAAAAGTTGTGAGCCAAAAGAATGTTCTACAGGAACACAAGTCCACTGTCTTTAGAGCTTAGAAGATAGAATGAGTTTTTAAATGTTCAGGTCTAAGTCTACCAAAATTAAAATAAAATGTTTAAGTAACTTTCTTGTTTAACAGGAGTTGTTAGGGTTTAAAAAAAATTTGATTTAAACATCTCTGAGAGTGTAATTATTTGCAAGGGGATGCACCTTGTAATAGTGAAACTGTTAGTATTTTTCTGTTTAGAGAATGTTAGAGACAGTTTTCAGTTGGTCTGAGAATAGTCCTACATTTCAGAGTCATTTCTAAAGAAATACATGCAAAATTCTATAAGTCTTATCTTACTAAATAGGTATGTATTGAATCCATAGGGATGTTTGAACAGAATGACCAAAAAGTTCTATAAAAACTGTATAATATAGGCATAAATGGAGACAACAAAAACATACTTGAGGATATGATGAAAAAAAGTATAATGTACCACACAAGCAGCTTTTGTAATGCCCATGTCTGGTATGTATTCATCATTCAAAACTAACAGTAATTACTGCCAAGGCCCACATTGTTTTCCATGCTGATTTATATTGTGGTTGTGATGGGGGTGCAAAGAAGAGAAAAAGGCAGAAAAGTAGACAGCAAGAGAGACTAAAGTTTCATGTCATCACTGCTCTCCAGTGTTCTCTTCCCTGGGTCACTTGAAATCAGAATATTCAGAAACATTTTAGCAAAGTCTACAGCCAGGCTCACGCTTACTCTGCATCTGTGGTGGGCTGGTCAGCTTGAAAGTGTGCTTTGAGTTCAAAAGGAAGCATTGTTCTTGTTTTAATAAGTACTGTGCACCTCCAACACTACAGCTACAACTGCACTGACTGGGACCCCTTCAGTAACATGAAGAGTGACACATCCTTCCAAGTTTCATTCAAATATCCCTTCTACGTGATTTCTTTTCTTTTTCAGGCATCATTTTTGGTGTTAATACATTTCTCTGTTCACATATCTGTTATAGCATTTTTATAGGTTTCTGTTATGCTCATCTTGTGTTTCCACTTATAATAAAAGTGCCTCTTTTGTCACCAGACTCCATCAAGTCCATGAGGGCAGGGATGTCTTTTTGTCTTTGAATTTTGAATAGAACAGTAATTTAGGAGGCCACAATCTTTCTCAGTTTCAGTATTGTTAGGTGTAGTTCGGGATGAATAATTTCAGTCCTGAAAGATAGTTTTAAGGATTTAAAAATTACATACGCAGTGTCAAAGAGAGAGAAAAGCCAACAGGGATTCAAGACCAAGAGAATTGAATATCTATAAACAACTTGGGTGTGTGTTACATTTTCTTAGGCAGCTTTTAGAACAGAGAACTTCTACAGAGAAGATTGAACCAGATACATAGTGAGAAACAGGAATGGAAGAACAGCTGAGGTCGTGTGCAGATCTCACTTGAGCTTCACAATTCCAAGTCCCTCAAGGCCTGACTGCATCTTTTGTCATTAAATGGGCTTGAGGTATAAAATATACAATAAAGAGAAGTCTTGGTGATTTGTGAAGTGAAAAATAGCTTCAAAAAACAACAGGGAGAAAAACAAAACTTCTTTCTTCAGAGAAAGAAGTGGCAATATAGTAGAAACTTATATAATCCATGAAACTCCTCCCATAAACTTGAAATCAGATCTAGTATAGTTTTGACACTAATGCAATTTAAGTGGTGTGTAAATAGTTATTATACTTCATTATTTAGGAACACTGACAGTGAAAAACATGTTCAGTAATAAATGCAACTTAATATTTTCTACTCACACATGTGAAGGGCCAAGTGTATTTATTAAATGAAAAAATCCACATATTGATTTTTATATAAAGTATAGAAAAAGAATGTGGAAGCACATGAAATAAAGAGACAAATTTTACCCTCTTCTTAATCTGTATACTTATTTTTGTGTGATTTATTGCACACTCAAAATTTCATCTTTTGCTTAGAGGCTGATGGTGTTCACCCCTTCACTTCTAACCCTTGGCCTTAGTTTGAGCTTCAGACTTTCACTGACCCTGTGAGTAGACATGATGGTCCACATCTCAAATGTCATGCTACCCTCCATATTTGCCCCTCTACTTGTATTCTTGGTCTCTGAATATGGGTGCCAACACTTGCTACCCAGTCAGCCTAACTGGAAAACTGTGAATTACTCTGAATTCCTTTGTTTCCTTCCCTCTTCAGAATGTACAGAAGAAAAGCCATGAGGGACATGAAAGAGGACATCAGCTTAAGGGTCTGAAAAGGCTTGGATTTTGGCTTTGCTGCTTAGTTGTGTGACTTCAAAAACTTTACTCATGAAACAGAACTAAACACCTGTTAAAGGGATGTCTAGTAATTAGATATAATGCATATAATGTTGCAGACCCCAGATTTCATTTAGTGCCCCCAGAAATGTCTTTACTATGTCATGGAACATTCAATGATTGGCTTAGTTTTTAAGTTTCCATCAGGCTCTAAGCAAGATGAGAAGGGGATATGATTATGTCTTTGTGATATTTAAAATTTAATGAAAGCATAAATTTCCTCCCAGAGTTTTGAAAATATGATAAAAAAATAGAATTAGAGACACAAGAAAAAGTATCAACATAAATAAGAATTTATTATATTAGGCTTCATATTAGTTGATACACACACACATAAAAGAGATTCTTTTTCTGAAAGTTTTGTAAGAATTCAGAACATGGACTCATTCATTTAACAAAGGCAGGTATTTTTCAAAATAATAATAAAAGATGAGGAATGTAATAAGAATATGCTACACTTCTCAGAGTGGTAGAAGCCTACAAAATGTTTTGATGAATAATCTAAATTGTACAGAAATCCCTTAGACAATCAAAAATAAGGTTAATATGGAATGTTTGATTTGGCTAGCTTTGGGAACAGGATGGTAGGAGAAAGCACAGCCAAGAATTGCATTTCAGTGACTCATGGCTTCTACAAAACCTGCAGCTTCTTAGAAATACAATTTAGAAGAAAATACCTAAGAAAATGTGATGCCCTACCAAAAATAACACTCACACAGAGGGGGAAACCCTCTGATTTCACATAAATGTTAGAACTTTCTCAGCAATCAATGAGAGTCTACCTGAATATTTCAGGAGGAAGTTCATATGAGCTTATTGTTTATTACTGGTTCATGCATTCACTCACTCAACAAGTGTTTATTTTTTTTTAAATTTTAAATTTTTTTCATTTAGACTACTAGGAATATTTCCTAGAGTTTTAAAAAATTATTTAAAGAAAAGAAAAGAAAACAAAACAGAAAAAAGGGTAGGAAATAATACAGAATTTTAAAAAAAAGTAAGAAATCACTAGCTGATAAATTACATATTGTCCTCTTAGAAATAGTTGTTCAAGTTACAAAATTAAAGCATACAAAGTGAACATTCAAACAGTGAAGCTGCAAATAGTTCTGTTCAATGATCCAATAAAAACTTAGCAACATGGTTATCAATCCTACACACTTAAATATACATGCAGTTATATCCTTTGGAGCACTTTCTTTTCCTCCTTTTGTTTTGTAAGTCCATTATCTGTTTAGTTATATCATGTTTCACCTTGCTCAGTACCTTACTGATCTGTTTTGTTGTCGTTATTTACTTTTTAATCACCTTATATTATTCTATTGCTTTGTTTTTGAGTTTCTCCTCATCTATGCCCCATGGATCAGCTTTGGTGGAGGTGGGAGTTTTTGGAGGCATTTTGTTACCTTGTTTTCTCATATTCTATTGTTTTTGTTGTTGTTTATTTTTATTCTTGAAGGTAGTGAAATTCAACAGAACAAGACATAACACAGCCAATTGAGACAGTGTAGTGAAATTTGTACAGAACATCACAACAGGTTATCAGGATAACAGTAATAGGTGCATTGTATATCTTGTCTTCATAATAGTTGTTCTTTCAATCATGTTTAGCAATGTCAAAACAAATACAGAATATTATAGAACATATCAAAACAGAATATTGAATAGGGCAATAAAATTAATCAGAACAGAGCAAAACAGTGATAAAAATTTTTACATTCAAAGAGATGGTAGAAGGAAATCCCCCCTATTTGCTATATTGCATATGATCAACCTCCCAAGAGATGCTCAGACCTCTGACTCCCATTTGCTAATGGGGAGGGGGGGGGAATGTGATGTTTGATTCTCAGCCTGCATGCAAGTAGGCTCTTGGCTGCTTACCAGGGATGCAGGCTAGTTGCTTGGTTTCCCAGTGCCATAAGTTCCAACATGGCATGGATCTTGGGAAATGCTGGCTGTTTCTTCCCCTGGGGCAGTTGCCACTTGCCTGAGCCACAACTGCTTACAAAAGAGATGGGCTGGTTACTTGGTTTCCCAGTGCCCTAAGTTCCAACATGGCATGGATTTTGAGAAATGCTGGCTGTTTCTTTCCCTGGGGCAGCCACTGCTTGCCTGAGCCACAGCTGCTTCTCAACAAGTGTTTGTTAAATGACATTTAAAATTGGGACAGGGATAGATATGATAGGTGTAGTGGGGAACCAAGCAGTTAACATTCTTTTACTCAGAGAAGTTAAAATTTAACAGGAAAGACAAACAAGATAATCAGAAATAAAATGTGACAGTTTCTCTACTGAGTGTCACCCTACAATGCTGTGGAAAGAGGAGGAGCACTTAATCTAGGATTTTTTTAAAGAAAACACTTTTCTCAAGACAAAAAAAGAGGGACAATGGCCACACTCACCCCAGCTCAGACCATCACACCATGCCTGTGCCCTGGTGTGCTCCCTCCATGTGCTGGCCCACCCTGGCTTGGACTGCTGCGTGCTTGTGCCTGGCATGTTCTTCCCACATGCCAGCCCAGAGGACTGCTGCACCCACCCTGCTTGGCCCCCAGGCACTGCTGTGAATGTTTGGATTCCACTCTTTCTCCCAGAACCTTGAACTACAGTGGATTGGCTGTGCTGGTTTGACTGGAGACACTCAGTGGCCCCTTGACCAGATGGAGGACCTCACTATGTCACTATGTACTGAACAATCAAATGAACAGTCACTATGTACCTAACAATCAGATGGATATAAACCACACAGTAGGACCCTAAGAGAACACGGCTGACAGTTGTAACTATTGGGATTGAATAACCAGATATTGGCCCAGAGGATGAAAAATGAGAAAATCAAAAAGCAAAATGAAATCTCAACCATCTAGTTCATCAGGAGCAAGAATAGGCAACAGCAAAATAGAAGACTTTAAAAGTCATACACTAAGCAATTTGCCCACTGCCCTCTTGGTAAGCACCTCCCTCCGGTGTGAGCCAAGAGAAGAACCAGAGAGCCACCCCTGAGACCCGGCCATAGCCGTGCTGGAACCCAGGAGGATGCACAAAGAAGCAATTTGCCCACTGCCCTCTTGGTAAGCACCTCCCTCTGGTATGAGCCAGGAAGAGATCCAGTAGGGTCTCCTGTGAGCCTACCAGTACACTGGCTTGGAATCAAACATCCTAAACTCTCCTCCCTCTTAGCAACTGGAGACAGAGGTCTGAGCATCTCTTGGGAGGATGACTGTATGCAATATAGCAAATATGGGGGATCTCCTCTATCTTCTCTTTGAAAGCAAGTGTTTTCAGTTTTGCTTCACTATGATTAATTGTTTTACTCTATTCAATATTCTCTTTTGATTGATTTTATAATGTTCTGTCTTTGGTATGATTTTGCTATACCTAATTGACTAGACAACTATTGTAAAGATAATGAGATACACTATGGTACCTATTACTGTTATCCCTGTAACGTGGCGTGAAGTTCTGTACCAGTTTCACTGCACTGTCTCAATTGGCTTTGTTCTGTCTTGTTGTGTTGTATTTCTACTACCTTAAAAAAAGTCATACACCAGAAATCTCTGAAAAGATCACAAATAAAATAAAGAAACAAATCCATAAGGCTATAGAGGAAATCAAATTAAAAATAATTTCTCATGTAAAGACAGAAATAACAACCTTAGTAAACAAGTTGCTCAGCATAGCCAGAGAAGAAATAGATAAAAATATATATATATATAAGAGATGGGAAATTGATTGAAACTTTGAATGAACAATGTAGAAAACAAGCCGAATCCATGAAAAAATTCAAAGAGATATTCAAGAAACAAAAAAACTGTATTGAAAGCTGGCAAAACCATTTAAATGAAGCTGAGGATAGAATTTCAGACCTTGAGGATGGGATTGCAGATAGTGATCATGAAAGGATAGAACTTAAAAAAACAACAAAGCAGCATGCAATGACAACCCAGCAGCTTCAAGATGATGCCAAGAGAAACAATACAAGACTAATAGGCATTATTGAAGATGCAAGAGTCAACATAAATGACATAGGTAAATTATTCACAGAAGTAATAGCAGAAAATTTCCCAAACTTGGGGGGGAAAGTTGATATATAAATATTTGAGGCATATAGAATGCCAAGAGTCACAACCAAAATAAATATACACCCAGACATATAGTAATTGATATTTCAGACATACAGCATAAAAATGAAATACCAAGAGCAGTCAGAGAAAAGACAGAACTCACCTATGAAGGAAAGCCTATTAGAATCATGGCAGACTTTTCAGCAAAAGCCTTCTGGTTAAGACAAGCTTGGAGTTAAGTATTTCAAGTCCTAAAATAAAACAACTTGCAACCCAGACTGTTGTACCTAGCAAAACTGTCTTTTGAATTTAATGGAGAAAAAAGATACTTCCATGACAAAGAATAATTGAAGAAATTCATGTCCACCAAACCAACCCTAGAAAAAGTACTGAAAGACATATTAGATAGACATAAAAATGACCACAGTCTCCAGAACACCAACAGAAAGAAACCACCAGGCTGGACAAGAAATTAGACACGAGAGAACAGCAGGAAACCAGCAACAGGAACACAACATGGCAAAGTCAAGCCAGCACATATCAGTGATATCTATAAATGTATATGGGCTCAATTCACCTATCAAAAGAAACAGGTTGACAGAATGGATCAATAAACAAGATCCCACAATATGCTGTATACAAGAAAAACATCTGACTCAAAAAGGAACTCATAGACTAAAAGTAAAAGGATGGAAAATAGTATTTCATACAAGAACCCAGAAAAAGGCAGAGGTAGCTATTCTGTTTGCAGACAAAGTAAACTTCAAACCTAAAGTGATTAAAAGAAATAAAGAAGGCCACTACATACTTGTAAGTGGAAAACTACAAGAGGAAGAACTAACAATTATAAATATATATGCACACAAAACAGGAGCAACCAACTATATAAGACAAATAATAATGGACATGAAAAACCAAATACACAAGAACACAATTGTAATAGGAGACCTTAACACCCCACTGTCAGAAAGGGAGAGATCAACTAGACAAAAAGTCAGCAAAGAAATAACAGAACTGAATCACACCTGTGAACAAAGGGACTTAGTGGATATTTACAGAGTGTTCCACCCAACCACATCAGAATATAAATTATTCTCAGCTGTACATGGGACATTCTCCAAAATAGACCATATATTAACTCGTAAAACATTCTTAAGTAAATGCAAAGGTACTGAAAGTATCCCATGCATAATATCTGACCATAGTGCACTAAAATTGGAAATCAATGGCAAAAGAAACTGCAAAACTTGCATAAATACATGGAAATTAAATGACAATCTTCTGAACAACCAGTGGGTTACAGATGAAATTAAAGAAAAAATAAAACAATACCTATAATACAATGAAAATGCAAAGACAATATACCATAACATATGGGACACAATGAAAGCAATCCTAAAAAAGAAATATATAGCAATAAATAATCCCAAGAAAATGGAACTAGCACAAATAAATAACCTAATGCTACATCTCAAGCTTCTAGAAAAGGAAGCACAAGTCCAACCCAAAGCTCATAGGAGAGAGGAAATTGTACAGATTAGAGCAGAAATTAATGCAATTGAAACTAAAAAAACCCAAAGAATTAATGAACCAAAGAGCTATTTTTTGAGAGAATAAACAAAATTGATAAGCCTCTAGCCAATCTGATCAAGAAAAAGAAAGAAAAAACTCAAATCCATGTATTAAAAACCAAAAAGAGGGAAATTACTACAGATCCCATGGAAATTCAAAATATCATGAATACCTCCTTTGAAAATCTCTACTCACATAGGGTGGAAAACAC
This sequence comes from Hydrochoerus hydrochaeris, assembly GCA_004027455.1. NCBI lineage: Eukaryota > Metazoa > Chordata > Mammalia > Rodentia > Hydrochaeridae > Hydrochoerus > Hydrochoerus hydrochaeris. The sequence continues at coordinate 271,113 of PVLA01000715.1, forward strand.
AGAGGAAATAGACAGATTTCTAGAAGCATATGAACTACCAAAGCTCAATCAAGAATATATAACAATTTTGAATAACCCAATGTCAGCTACTGAAATCAAAACTGTGATTAAAAACTTACCAACAAAGAAAACCCAGGTTCTGATGGATTTATGACTGAATTCTATAAGAAATTTAGAGAAGATTTAATGCCAATACTCCTTAAACTTTTCAATGAAATTGAAAGAGAAGCATGCTCCCTAACTCATTCTTGGAGGCAAGCATCACTCTGATACCAAAACCAGAGAAAGACCCAGCCAAAAAGGAGAACTATAGGCCAATCTCACTAATGAACATTGATACAAAGATTCTCAATAAACTATTGGCAAATAGAATGCAGCAAATCATCAAGAAGATTATACACCATAACCAAGTGGAATTCATTGCAGGAATGCAGGGATGGTTCAACATATGCAAATCAATAAATGTAGTACACAACATCAACAGAGACAAAAATAAAAATCACAGGATCACCTCAATAGATGCAGAGAAAGCTTTTGATAAAGTCTAACACTTGTTCATGATAAAAAACTCTACAGAAACTTGGAATAGTTTGTATGTACCCCCATCTCATAAATGCCATTTATGACAAACCAACAGCCACATTATACTAAATGGACAAAAACTAAAATCCTTCACTCTAAAATCAGGAACAAGACAAGAATGTCCACTCCTTATTCAATATAGTTCTAGAAATATTAGTCAGTGTAATCAGACAAAAGGGAGAAATAAAAGAATAAAAATGGGAAAAGAAGAAGTTAAATTATCATTATTTGCAGATAACATGATACTCTATATCACCTTTCACAATAGTATCTAAAAAAATGAAATACTTAGGAATCAACCTAACCAAGAATGGAAAATACCTACATGATGAAAATTATACTACTCTAAAAAAGGAGATTGAAGAAGATATTAGAAAATGGAAGGATATTCCTTGCTCTTGGTTAAAAAGAACCAACATTTTTGAAAATGACCGTACTCCCAAAACTGTTATACAGATTAAGTGCAATCCCAATTAAAATACCGTTAATATATCTTATAGATCTAGAGAAAACATTCCTAAAATTCAATTGGAAACAGAAGAAATCTAGAATAGCAAAGGTGATTTTGGACAACTAAGTCAAGGAAGGAGGCATCTAAATTCCTGACTAGAAACTATACTACAAAGCCAAAATAATAAAATCAGCATGGTACTGGCAAAGAAATAGACCTGGAGAATCAATGGAATAGATTAGAAGATGCAAACACTACTACAAAGACACTCAGCCACCTGATACAAAGGAGCTAACCATGTTCACTGGAAGAAGGATAGTCTCTTCAATAAATGGTGTTGGAAAAACTGGCTTTCCATATGCTGAAGACTGAAAATAGACCCATGCCTACCACCATACACTAAATTAAAGTCAAAATGGATCAAGGATCTAAATATTAGAACAGACACACTAAATCTACCGGAGGACAAGTTAGGTAGAAATCTTGGAGACATAGGGGTAGGAAGAGAATTCATGAATAAAATGCAAACTGCATGAGAAATACTTAAAAGAATCAACAACTGGGATCTGATATTACTAAAAAGTTTTTGCACTTCAAAAAGAAATCACCAACAAAGTGAAAAGAAAACCCACAGAATGGGAAAGAATTTTAGCCAACAATCCCTCAGACAAAGGACTTATATCTAGAACATATAAAGAACTGAAAACCATCAAGACCCCCAAATTCAAAGACCCTCTCCAAAAATGGGTATCTGAGATGAACACACAGTTCTCAGATGAAATATACAAATGGCAAATAAATATATGAAGAAATGTTCACCATCACTGGTCATTCGAGAAATGCAAGTTAAATCAGCACTGAGATTTCATCTCACCCCAGAAAGAATGGTCACCATCAAGAAATCAACTGATAACAAATGTTGGCATGGCTGCAGCACGGGAAAAAGGAACACTTCTCCACTGTTGGTGGGAGTGCAGACTGGTGCAACCACTGTACAAATCAGTATGAAGATTCCTCAAAACACTAGGATTGGAAGTTCCATTCAATCCAACTATTCCCCTCCTGGGTAATTTCCCAGAAGAACTGAAAAGGTCATGTCACAGTGATATATGTGCACCCATGTTCATAGCAGCACAATTTGTGATAGCTAAATCTTGGAAACAATCAAAATGCACAGAGTGGATGAAAAAGATGTGATATTTTTATACAATGGAATACTACTCAGCTATAACATAGAATGATCTTGAGGCTTTATATGTAAAGGGAGGCAACTTAAGAATATCCTCATTAGTGAACTAAACAAGACTCACATTGGTAAATATCACATTACCTCTCTAGTGTAAAAAATAATAAAAGCTGACAGAGTACTAAGATTCAAAAAGTACAATGGATATTGTAAAAGTGAAAGGTAAGGAAAGTGCTCTAAGGGATATAATGGTATGTACAGTGTGTAAGATAGATGACCATATTACTAAATTTCTGTTAGATCATTGAATGAAAGGGTTTGCACTTTCAATGTCTGTGTGTCTAGCCACTTTTTATGCTTTGATTTTGTAACAGTAACAACTATTTTTAAGATGACAATATGTAATGTATCAACTATCAATTTTATGATTTTTTTTGAATTCTGTAGTGTTCTACCTTTTTTTCTTTTTTCTATTTTTTTCTTTAAATTATAAAAAGCTATAGTTTGCTGGTAATGATGATGTTCTGACACTTGATTGTAATGATCATTGCATGCCTCTATAAGTTTATAAAAATCATGAATTTCATAGTGTCAAAATTATCCCTTAATAAAACTATTAAAAACAAAAAAGAGGGACAATTATCAGGTAGTGGGTTATTATAGGCAAGACTTTGAAGGTTCGAAATGAAAAGTCCAAAATAAGGAAAAGTTCAAGATGAAAAGAGCTAGAGATTAGGCTGCAGAGAGGAGTGCAAGACTCATTGTTGGTACTTGGGATCGAACTCAGAGCATTTTCACTGTCCTATGTTTCCAGCCCTTTTTATTATTTTCAGACAGGATCTTGCTAAGTTTCTGAGTTGCCTGGCCTGACTGGAACTTACAATCCTCCTGCCTGAGAGCTGAAATCACAGGCATGTTCCACCATACTTTAGATTTTTTTTAAAATGAACTAAATTGAAGTAAATTTAAATTCAATAAAATTCACACTTTTATCTCAGGGGAAAATACTAAAGATGTCAAAATTTATACAATTATGTTTTTTCTGGGTCAAAAAATAAAATGCACACTTTTAAGGTGAAATGCATTTTGACAAAGGTATGCATATGTAGTCTGTAACTCAGTTAAGATTGCCATTGTTTTCCCTCCCTCTCCTATCCTCTGACAGGTAAAAATTGCTGTTTTTTATCACTGTATATTGCTTTTACTTATTTCAGAATTTCATTTAAGTGGTAAGTTTCAGTATGAACTTTTTCAATTTGACTCAGCAGAGAATCTGTATGTGTGAAATTTATCTATGTTGTCTTGTGTCAATATGTTCCTTTTTATTGCTGAGTAACATGTGATTTTATAATGTACTATAATTTATTTATCTAGTCATTTACTGGAAGCCATTATTATTTGGGTTGATTCCAGGTTTTGGCCACTATGAATAATGATGCAATGAACTTTTATGTACAAGCCTTTGTATTCACATGAGTTTGCATTTCTCTTGGATGTATGCCAGAGATATGAATTCATGTATGTTTTACTGTAAGAAACTGGAAAATTGTTTCACAAGTAGTCACACTGTTACCAATCTCTGATTCCAAACTTGATTCTTTATCCCTCTCAAAATTGAGAAAGCAATAACAAGATCACACACTAATAGTGCAGTGAGTGAGAATTTTATTCTTAGCTTAGAACAGGAGAAATAGGAGATAAAACTCATAAATTCACTTTTCAATCCACTGACAGTCAAGAGGTTATAGATACTATATGATAAAAAAATGAGGCAGAAAGATTAGGCTAATGAAGGATAGGGACAGTGAAACTTTTTCTAGAAATCAGGGAGCTGCCTTTTTCTGCTTCTTTTATGATCCTAGTTGTCATGGAAATTTTCAACTGTCAAAGCACTGGGGAATGTGTCACGTAGCATGCAGATGGGATTATAATGAAGTCAGAGTTTGTCTGGTGGTCACAATGGCAGCTGTCTTAGATCCAGCTAGTTTTGGCTAGCTCATGTGAAGAGGAACTTCTGGCTTACAGGCATTCTGTCTTCAAAAATAAACAAGATTGCTGGTAGAAATTCAGTTAGGTCAAGTAGGCAGATTCAGGCAAAGTAAAACAAAACAAAACAAAACAAAACAACCCCGCCATGTTATTTTATTTTTTTCAAGTAAAATGATTATTAGTACATTTTAGGTATACATAATGATCACAATCATCATAAAGAATTGGTGTCTGTATATAATATAACTTGATTCATTTTTATCATAATTTCCTCCCCTCCCTTCACCCCTCCTCCTCTCCATCCTTATAAAAGCTTTGCTTGCATTTTTCTTCTTTTCTTTCTTTTTTTAAACTTTTGCCCTACTCCTTCCCTTGTTCCCTTTCCCATTTGAACATTTTCTTCCTGTTTCATAATATCTATTAAAAATTTTGGTACTTATTTACATTTTTGGTTTCTCATACCAGAGAAACAATGTGGCATTTACAGATGTATGTCTGATTTATTTAACTTAAAATTATGGTCTCAAGGTGCATCCATTTAGCTAGAAGTGTTTCAAGCTTATCCTTCTTTATGGTACAGTCATACTCTATTGTAAAAACCCCAAATATTCTTTATATATCCACCAGTTGATGAACATTTGGGCTGGTTCCAAGATTTGACTGTTACAAACTGTGCCACTCTATACATGGGTGTGCATATATGATATGAAGCTTTTAATTATTTTGGGAAGATATCAAGAATAGAATACCTGGGTCAAATGGGACCTCTAGCCATAGCTTTTTGAGGAATCTCCACACTGATTTCCACAGTTGTTCCATCAGTCTACACTCCTACCAACAGTGGAGAGTGAAGAAACAACTCATAATGTGGGAAAAAGTTTTTGCCTGCTCTTTTTCAAACAAAGAATTACTATATAGAATATATAATAGACTCAAGGCTCTGATGGATTCACTGCTGAATTCTATAAGAAATTTAGAAAACACCTAATGCTACTACTCCTTTAACTCTTTAATGAAATTGAAAAGGAAGCAATACTCCCAAACTCATTCCTGGAAGCAAGCATTATGCTGCTACCCAAACCAGGGAAGGTCTAACTAAGAAAGAACTACAGGCCAACCTCCCTAATAAAAATAGATGCAAAAATCCTCAATAAGATACTGCCAAACAGAAAGCAGGCAGTCATCAAGATTATATATCATGACTAGGATTCTTTCCAGAGATGCAGGAATCATTCAACATATGCAAATCAATAAATGTAATACACCATATTAACAGAGTCAAGGAGAAAAACCATGCAATAATCTCAGTAGATAGAAAAATTGTTTGACAAACCTCAACACCCATTCATGATAAAAGCCTATCAGAAAATTGAGATAGATGGTCATTATTTCAATATGACAAGACAACAGCCAAGGTCATACTAAATGGTCAAAAATTGAAAGGTTTCCTAATTGATTCTTTGTAGTATTTCCCATGCCAACAGGGTTTTACCTATGCCAATGTCTCCAAGAGTTCTACCTATTTTCTCTTTTAGCAGATTTAGTGTTTATGTTTTAATATTTAGATCTTTAATCTACTTTGTTTTAGTTTAGTGCATTGTGAAAGATATGGGTGTAATTTTAATCTTTGACATGTGGAAAGCCAGTTTTTCCAGCACCATTTATTAAACAGGCTATCTTTTTTTCAGTGAATGTGTTTGGCACCTTTGGCAAAGATAACATGGCTGAATGTATGGAGTTATTTCTGCATCTTCTGATTTGCTTCACTGATCTTTCAGTCTTTTTTTTCCCAATATCATGCTGTTTTAATCACAGTAGCACTGTGATAATCTCTTTAAGTCAGAGACTGTGATGCTTCCTGTCTTGCATTTTCTGCCCAGAATTGCCATTACTATTCTAAGTCTCTTCTGGTTCCAGATGAATTTTAGGGATGTTTTCTCTAGTTCTGTGAGGTATGCTGTTGGAATTTTGCTTGGGATTGCATTAAATCTGTATAACAATTTTGAAGTATGACTCTTTTCACCGTATTAGTTCTTCCCATCCATGAGCAAGGGATATATTTCCATTTTCTGATATCCTCTTCAATCTTCTTTATTTAGAGTACTGTAGTTTTTAATATAGAGACCTTTTACTTCCTTTGCTAGATTGATTGCAAGGTATGTCATTTTTTGATGCTATTGTGAAAGGTGTTGTTTCTCTAATTTCTCTCCCAGTGAGTTTGAATCTGTTTTATGGACTCCATTTCTTTCCTACGTTGCACATTCATGATTTCCATCATTTTCCTAAACTCCTCTATTTTTGAAAAATCTGTAGCTGTTCTAGAGTCATGAAACCTGTTTTTCACTGTGGTCACCATCTCTGTAGTTATGGGAGAAATTATCTAAGATTGACCTTTTCTTTGCTAGAGCCTTCTTTATCAGCCTTGTTGTTACAGTTTCAGAGTCGAGGTGGTTGGCTTTAGAAATGCCTCCTGGGTTTGCCTTTGGTGAACTGGATGTCTGGGGTTGCATCTTGTTTAAATGTTTCTCATTTTCTATTTTTTGTTCTGTGTTGATGCTTATATATTATTGTTGCTGGTAAGTGGCTTTATTGCTAGTATCAAGAACTCCATAGAAAATGACTGCTTTTCAGAGATGTTTTCTAGATTTATCTGGATTTTGGGGTTTGAGTCTGTTACAAGATCCTATCTCTTCAATTTATTTGGGGTGAGAAGTTGCTGCCCATTTTGTCTAGCCCCTGGTTCTTTAGTACTGACCTTTAATGTTGTTTATGACCTCAGTCAAACTGAATCTTAGCATACAGGGAAGAACAACTGATTAGAACCATTACATCACCTTGGCTAGAATACTACAATCAATAGTATCAAGCACAGCCTAGGAAATGACAAACTGAGGTAACTATCAATTTGTCACCTTTAACCTTACAAACAAGATTTGTAGTTATGTAAAAACCAGAACATTATAGACAGTGAATAATCCCTCAATAGAGTAATTTTACCTCCAGGGGAGATAATTTAAAAGGGACAAGAGGGAAAAAATAAAGAAATGGAAGATAAAGAGATTAGAAGTAAGACTGAAGGACAAAATAAAATTATGCAAGCTTTGGGAAACTGGTGAAAAAAATAAGAGGGAAAGAAAGAAGGAAGAAACAGGGATAGAACAAAAACAACAAAGAGAAATAATGTGATATTCATAGAAAAACAAGAACAAACAATGAAGAAAAATAAAAAAGCAAAGAAAGAGGACTGGGGGTTTAGCTCAGCAGCATAAGTGCCTGCTTGGTAAATGCAAGGTCATGAGTTCGATCCCTGGTACAAAAAAAAAAAATTAACAGTGGCAGAGAGGCCTCAATGGATGGGGCAGGCAGTAGAATGAAGGAGAAAAGTAGACAACTAGTGGTAGAAAAATAGCATAGCAGAAATGAGGCAGAGAAGTTTGGCTATAATCTCTAACATAGATGGCCTTGATACACTATTAAAAAAAAAAGGAAAAGAAACACAGGCAGAGTAGATCAGGAGGTAGGGTCCACCGAGATGCTCTACATAGGAAATATAATCAAGCTGAAAAAGGTTTATGGACCAAAAATCAAATATGAGAAAACAATGCTCTATGTGACAGGGAGCCAGAGAGAAACAGGGGCAACTCAACCACCACCTGCAGATAGGTTGGAAAGACAGGATACTTATGTGCAGTAGAGAACTTCTCAGCTGTACTGAAGGAAAACCTTGAGGCTTTTGTAGGTAAAGAAATACAGCTTGAGATCAAGTCCAGTGGTGAGAAGGTTTGGAACCACTTAGGTAAAAAGCAGGTTGCCTCCCCTGCCAATCTAAAAACTGAGGGAGTTGGTGGGACCCAAAATGTGCAGCATCCTGTGGAAGTTGAAAGGGTAGAATAGTCTAAAAAAAAAGAAGGCAAAGGATATTGCTAATAGTGTATCAGGATTTAAAACCCACATTACTCACACCACTCTGTTAAGATGGATTATATTCTGTTCCAGTTTGTCTGCTTGTACTAGATTTGAGGGCACAGACAGTTATCCTGAAAATAGCAGGATATAGTATGGTAATAATCCTTAATTTCCTATTAACTTAATCTGAAACGCTGTATAACTTACACTGTTTTACCATGACTGATCTTAATTAAATCTGGTTTGTTAGATTGCTGTTTTGTATTGACAGATTTTATTCAAAGCTGTTATGATTGATAGTATGAAGACTGAAAGTACAGACAACTACACTGAAGATGACAAGATTCACTAGAGTACCTTCTCTGGTTTGACTATTACCTGCTTTTGACGTTTTACATTGTCTACAGTGTTTTGTTTCTATTACTATTGTTATGTACTGCTATATTCAATTATACTGCTATATTCAATTATGCCTGATGATATGGACAATTCTATTGATGATAACAAGAGACAACACAGTAACCATTGTAGATCACCTTGTACTGTGATTTTATATGACTTTTTCATTTCATGTTTTTATAGGAATTTTTTTATTTTGTCTTGCTATGTTATGTTTTCCCTCTAATACAGAAAAGATATAAACACATGTAGAGACTCATGCATGTGTAGAACCTATAAACAGTTTATATAATGAATGGTGAAAAGAACAACTACTTCGAAGAAAAAGAGACACTACAGTAACCAGTGCTGATTCCATAGCATCATGATATGAAATCCAGCAATACTATTATTCTTTGTTCAGAGTGATTTTAGCCTGTTTTGTTTAGTTTAATTTCAACATACATGAAGATATGGAAAGCTATTTTGAAGAGAATGAGAGACACTTTGACATCCATTGCTGACTTCCCTATTGTCTGGTCTTGAAGACCTAAAACGCCTTCCTCATCCTGTTCAGATCAGTTCTACACTATGTTATTTCATGTGAATTCTCTGTATGTGAAGATATGGACATCTTGTTGGAAGAAAACAAAAGACAATATGATAGATAGAGAAAATCTCTGATGGTCTTGCTTTGAAATTTATGTCTCTTGCATTTCTTTTTGTTGTTGTTGTTCTGTTTTGTTCCACTTTGTTGTGTTTAATTTTACCCTCTTTAAAATAAAAAAAAGTAAAAAAAAAATAAAAAAAAGAAAGAAATCCACTTCAGGGAATGTCTCTGCTGTCACTGGCAAACAATGGAGGCAGACAGAACTCAGATCCCTGTAGTCTGACCCCAGCAAGCCTGTAGTAGAATTATGGTAGGGATTCTACCAAGCTTGTGTGTAAAATTGTTCTAAAATTCAGACCAATCCTGGTTTCTGGTTGTGAGACTGGGAACTGTGTTGTTAAACCCACAACACTCTGGGTGTCTCTTTCTGGCTCAAATTGGCTCCCTGACCATGGGTGTGTCCCATGACTGTGCTTCACCATGACACTGGGATCCCTGAGATGGAGCCAACTCATGGCTGCTCTGGGTCCTAGGTTCATTCCACCTTTTCCAAAATGGTGATGGGCCTATCACCCTCTTCTGGGGAGGTCTGAACCGGAGTCACACACTAACCACTGAAGCAGCCTGAAGCATCTACGGTTCTGTTCCACCAGTGCATTTCTTCATGGAGGCCCCTGGAGCCAGCCATATAGTGACTGTGCCTCTGTAGGTTTGAGCTGCATCTCATACCGTGAGATGGCCACCTTCCTCTTCTCCACAGAGCTTCCTCTCTTTACTTCCCTGTGGACTCAAATTCTTGCTTCAGAACCTTGTTAGGTGTGGGGACCCATTTCCCTCCTTCTTCGTTTCTCCTTATTTCTATATTCCAGCTTCTTGACTCCAAATCTCAGAGAGGGCGATTTGCTGCTGTCCACCACTCTGCCATATTTGATAATTTTAATATTTTAAGCAGCTCAATTTGTCAGTGAATTTGTTTTTCCTACTGCTTTTTCCTATGTTTGATTGTAGGAATTTGATGGTTTTCATCTAAATGTAGCTCTATAATTCATTTAAAATTGATTTTTGTATGTGGTGTCAGTACAGTTTGAAACCAAGGAATTGAGTAAGTCAGTCACTCCCTTCCTTCTGTTTAATCCAAAACAGTACCCTGGTGTTACTCCTGATGCTGTTGTACCAGCAAAATAACAAAAGCTTAAAGATCACTGATGTTCTAGGTAAAGAGCACTTACACTATGAGAGATTCAGTGGGAGGCACCTAAAAGCAGAAGCATAGACCTTTAAACTCTGAAAGCCTGAGTTCTTGGCTCCTTTTTTGATTGTTGCCACTGCCTTTCACCTGTGTGCAGTGCTTTTCTGTCAGGCCGGCATCTTTCTTGGCCTGTGTTGTTCCTTTGTTGGCACAGACTGATTCTGAGGACAGCTCCCCATAATTTTCAATAAACACAGCTACAGGGAATAGGATTGGCAATACTTTCTTCACTCTACACAAGAACCTGGACTATTATTGGCCCATTCAACTGTAACAATGTAAGGCATGTAGGTTGCACTTTATTTTTTTCCTCACATATAATTTTTTCAGCATCACTTGTTAAGAAGTCTTGCACAGAGAAAATTTTATATAAAGAACATAAATTCTGTTTTTTCTTGATTATATTTTCTGCTTCTTTTTTGATAAGTACTAGATATTTTGGACAATATGTTGTAGAGAATTAGATTTGTGCTATTTTTTGGTCACCTACTTAGCAAAAGGTGCAATAATTTGTTGATTCCCCAGAACTTGTGCACCTTGATTTTATGCTTTGTGAGTTAGAATTTGTGATTTTGCAAAAACTCTGTAATGGTGGGTCTCAAGCTCTAGACTCTGTATCTTTGTGGATCTTGTTAGAGTTTGGCTTTAGGTTTGTTTTGTTATTTTAAGACAACAATATGGTAGTATTAGACTTTAAAAGCTTTTAAAAAATTTATTTGTACACATTTGCAATGCATAATGATTACATTCATCATGGAGAGTAGATACACGTATATAACACATTTTGATTCTGATTATTTTCCCTTCTCCCCCTCTTGTTCTATCCCAAGGAAATATTTTTAATCTGACAAGACTGGAACTTCAAGGCCCACAGACATTGCTTAACCTCCAATATCTTTGTTCAGTTTGCAACTCTATAGCAACTAGCTGTTAAACATCTGGCAATTTGCCTTGAACCTATACAGCTCACCCTCAGCTATGGTCTCAAGGTGATTCATCCATCACACATTTCTGGGACACCCCCGTGTCCCACTATTTCCCATCTATCATATTCCAGCTGCTTCAGCTACTTAGAACTCTGATTTCTGCCTCCTCAGCTCAGTGGGACCACAGTGCTCTGCTTAACTCTTGTCAGTTATAATCATAAAATTGTCCCTAGAGAGATAACTGAGCAACTGAGTGGGTATTTAGTTCATGAATCTCTCTCCTCTCAGGGTTCATGAGCTTAAATTGTACATTGTCCCTTGCCTAAAAATGTTCCTTGAGATGTTTATGGCAAGAAGTCTAGATAGGCATCATTTAATCTGTGACTACCTATGCTGAAATCTCTCTCTACTCTGTTTTTAAATAGAGCAGTAAAGTGTCCTTTGTACTTTACAGAGTTACCCTGGCTGCAATGATAAATGAATTGATAGGGAGGAAGACCGGGATAGACACTCAATATATGGTTCTGAAAATGGCAGTAATCCCTGGAAAATATCAACAAATATATACTTAGCCTAATTCTCATTGTATTACTAACAACACCAATCCTGTGGCATAAGTACTATTATCTCTAGTTTGTGGGTTGGAAAAACTGAAGGACAGAGAGGCTAAATAATTTAACAAAGAAATAGAGTTGGAATTGAATTTAAAGGTTGATATGATTGATAAACATGTTGCCTTAGTTAATCTTGACTGTTAAATGAATGGGTTAAAAGGCTCTTGGTGAATGATCGGATTTTGAGGGTTGACATGCTAATGCTTTTATAGTGGAATTGGTTATTAGGAGACGGAGCCGAGTGGAAGAAAGTGGATCATGAGAGAATGACCTTGAGGACTCCTCTTCCTTTGGATGCCCTTCTCCCTCCTCTCTGATTCCACAGTGTCATAACCTGTATAGCTTCCTTATTCCTACTCTTCTGCCATGATGTTTCTGACTTGGATCCAGTCAGCCATGGACAGAAACCTCTAAAAACATGGGCCAAAGTAAATTTCTTCTTACAGTGGGAAATGTCAGGTATTTTGTTCCAGCAGCATAAAGTTGGTTAATACACACATACTTTGCTCCAATGTGACTAGGACAGTAATTCAGGCATCTTGAGAAACAAGGGAAGTTATTTAGGGCAGAAAATATTCCCAGTCTTTCATCTGGATAAAGACTCTAAAAAAACATAAAATCATGGCAAAGTAATTGTTGCACAAAATGTTTTTCCTGAAAAACTCCTGAAGTTTTAAGCGGATACTAAGAAAAGTGACAACTGCAAAGACAGGAAAGAATAACTATAAATTATAAGATTAGAGTCTGTTTTGATATGGGTTATATTTTTCAAGATGAAACCAGCCATGGTCCTGAGAACAATGATCAGGAAGTGTGTGATGATAACTTGGCTTAGAATCAGCAGAAAATAATTTGCCTCTGAATTTGCTTTCCCAGCCTTAAAACGAGTCTAGAGTTACCACAGTCAAGGACATATAGCATTCAATTCATCCTCATTTTAAAAAATGTCCATAAAGTTTTCTACTAAAATGTATGCTTCTACAATTGCTGAAGGAAAGAATGATAGAACAATAAACTGAGGATGTGAAAAAATACTTGAAAATTGCCACTCATAGTTAATGAATGAAGTGACATATCTGTTATTATGAAATAATCTGACTTCGAAGGTCAGAAAACATGGTTACTGAGGCTAAAATAAAAATAGAGAGTTGTGAGCTCAGTGCATGTAAGTCTAGGTCAATATGTCATGTGTATCAAATTAAGGATGTCTTCCGAATTTTGGCGATAAACAACCACTCAGATTAAAACATGCTATAAATATCATGTTTTAAAAGTCCTGTTTACATTTATCTGTGGAAACTTCTGTCTTGCTGATAACCCAAATGGATGACTTGAGCCATGTGTTTCTTTTGCTGATGTTAAAAGGAATGATGCAAATGTTATTTATGCCAGTGAGTTGGTTTATTGGGAGGTTACTGTATTTTATCAGCATTTTAACATGGTATACCCAAGACAGTTATGCTCGAGGCACATTTTCAAGATGAGTTTCATAGGTACCTCCTCTTTTGAGGATGGAGTTGTGCAGAGGGGTACTAGAAAGATAGCAGCATAGGCTAATTTAAAGAGATTAGGATTTATCAATTCTACAAGTTCTTAACTCTGTTTAAGGTTTACATGCAAATCAGAGAGTTTCATAAGAGAGGCTACGATAGAAATAGCAAACATTGTGGTGGGAAATTGATCTCGTTTCAAGGTTTATCTGTTTTGTTTTGGTCAAGTTGTGTGAATTTTCTGATCTTGGTTTCTGCTTCCATAAAATGACTGACTCCCATATGTGAACACCTTAAATCTTAAACCATGTGAGCATGATCTTTGTAGGGAAAGGAGTCTTTGCAGATGTAACTGAGTTAAAAAAACTGGAGAATCATAATTCTGTGTTTTGTGAGTGGGTTCCAAGTCCAATGACAAATGTCTCTATAAGAGCACACAAAGGAGATGCACAGGGAGAAGAGAAAGCCATGTGAAGAGAATAGACTGGAATTACTGAACCACAGGCAAGAAATACCTAGAGCCATCAGAAGCTGGAAGAAGCAAGTAAATAACCTCTTTCAGAGCTTTTAGAAACAACACTTTCTTCAGTTGCTTTGATTTCTGACTTCTGAACTCCAGAACTCTGAGAGTAGATTTCTGCTATTTTAGGTCCCTATTTTTGTTAATTTGTTATGACAGTTCCAGAAACAGATACAATGACTTTACAGGATCCTCATAGGGAATATAGATAGACTAGGGTACAGTCCAAGAGTTTTGGGATTGTTTCTTTAGACATGGCTCACCAATGAAAAGTGTTTAATCTCCTTCTTGCCTCAAACAAAGAAATGGATAAGGCAAGCCAAAAATGATGCCAAAAGTTTATTTGTAAAGTGAAGGGTCAAGGGGTGAGGGAAAAACTGGCTCTATAGAGTGAACTTGGGCCAAACAAGAGAGAAAAGGATGAGAAGAGTAAAAATAAAAGTACACTCGTGGCAGATTCAGGTCAACCAGCCCTGTTAGAGAGATCAATGAAGATGCAAGAGACAGAAACTGTCTTTATCTGGGGGTCAGGGGTCTTCATCAGAATAGAGTGAAGCACTAACCTACCCAACCCCCAGATTTTATTAAGGAACAAAGGCAATAGAGTTTCACTGAGCACATGGACACAGATTTTATTTTAGGTAGCAAGGTGGGCAAGCAAGGCATGGTGATAATTTGACTGAATGATTAACTTTTATTAGATTGTCCCCTTGGAAGCCTTCTTGTTTTCCCAGTGAGGTCCATCTTTGGATGAGTTGACAAAAAGCTATGTCTTCAAGATGTTCCAGTTCCTCAGAATCAGCAGTCCTCCATTTCCCAAATCAACTTGAGCAGGTATCAACCCAATGGGTGTTGCTAGGAACTTCATGCATCCTGGGTCTGGGAGACACAGAGTGTATACTGTGAAGAGTCATGACAGTGGGGTCTTCATGGCATCTGTGTTTTTATATGCCATCCACATCTTGTGGGGGCCCATGAGAGGTCCCACATACAGGGTCTTGGGAGCCTGCTTTTCCATGCCTTATCTCCTGTTTCACAAATAACCATTTAATCACTCCTTGCTAGTATGGTAATAGTACATGGTATTTTAAAATATGGTTATAAGAAACTTCATCAAACCAAAGATCAAAGGTCTTCTACTCCAGCACAAAAGTTTATAAGATTGAGTGCCCAGATTACCTCTAAGGATGTTCACAAAAAGTTAAGGGGTCTTACAGTCTAATGGTAGTGAGAATCTAACTTCCACTGTAGATATGAAATTCACTTAAAGAACAGAGCTAACTTTAGAGGATAAAATTGCAAATACCCATTTCAGAAAAACTGAGCCTATGGTTCCTAGATATGAATAGATGTAATTAACATATGACAAGAGGAAAGATGCATTGGCACTCCTGTGAAAAGAACAGGGAAGGAAGCAGAAGACAAAAAAAGGTCCACACTTTTAAGATCTAGCCCACTTTCCATAATCATCTTTGTGAAAGCTACATACAACACAAACTATGCATGATTTCATCTTTCCCTCGCATCTGATCCTTTTCACTGGTGAAAATTAAAGAGAAATTAAGCAAGGAAAATAGAAAAGTTAGACATATGTGAATGTGAGGATGTAGTGGCAAAATGATGCCAGCATTTATTCTTTGCCTAGATCCAAGCATTGCCTTAGAGTCAGGTTAGTTTACAAGGTGGACATGTGCATAAAAATTGTCAGAGATTAGGCTAAAGTCATGATGTTCCTTCTCCGTTTGTAAAACTTACTAAATACACAGTTCAAGAACTGAAAATTTTTATCCATAAATTTCATGTATTCTAGATTTGGAATATTTTTCTGGAATGGAAAACTAACATTTATAATGTGATTTTTTTCATATTGAGAAATCTAGTGACAGCATGTATATATATATATATATATATATATATATATATATATATATATATATTTGAAGGACATTATTATAATTATTATTAATTTTTGGTACTGAGAATTGAACTCAGGACTTTACATTTGCCAGGCAGGTGCTTATGCCACTGAGCTATATCCCTGGTGCAAGGATATTATTATTAATAAAGTTTGCTCCAATTCAAACACAATTTCAACTCATTTTAATCATTTGCAACAAAACTACTTAATTCTCTTTCTTATATGTTTAGTAAAGAACTGAATAACTGGCAAAATTACATACTATATGTAGTACAACACTCTTAACTACTTTTTTGATCTATAGTCTTGAAAACTATTTTTTGATCAATTGTACATCATATTTTTGAGAAAAGTTATAAAGTGTTTGAAAGTGTTGCAAATAAGATATAAACTTATGGCACAGTAAAACTTGAATTCAAGTTTTACAGCCAGGAAGAGTTAGAAGGTAGTTATAAAGTTAAACTTCATGAAAGCGAGGCTTGACTGGATTCTATAAAAGAAGGTAGGGGAGAAAAAAGGACATTTACTTCTTCATCTCACTGAGAGAAAATGTTAATGAGATCTCAAGGGCCTGTAAATGGAAATTATATTGAGCATTCACTTGTCAAATAGAAGAAAATGGTAAATAGATAAACAGAAGTCCCAGGACTGTCCAAGAAGGCAGAAGGAATAATAAGATTGGAGGTACAGGGATATTCCCTTATGTACTTAGGCTCACAAGCAAAGAACTAAATTTTACTAGTGTTTAAGTGAGAAACTGGAAAAAATTTCTAAATTAAAATGAATTCTTTTAAGTTGAAATTTTTGCCCAGCTGGGTAGATTGGTTATTCTGGACCCTTTGGAGACATTTAAGAATTCCAAAATGCCTCCAATGAGCTTAGAGTGCCAAGAATGTGCATGAATTTGGTATTTAAAATTCTAGACTTGCATTTGCTAATCCAATTAAGTCTAGCATTGCCAGACACAGGGGCTAAACTCTATTTCACATCAAGTAGCTGTAACAGAAAGACTCAAAACTTGTGTGTGAAGGAAAGCCCATTTTAAGTTCACAATACCTATTTATTACTAACATTTCTTTGAGACTGATTGTTATTTTCAAACCCTCTGTTCACTAAAAATAAAATCATATGAAATAAATAAAATAGGGAATAAGTTGTTAATATTGGAACATATTTTGTTTTCAAAACCATTTTATTCTTTTTTTTTTTTTTGGTACTGGGGATTGAACTCACAATCTCTAGCTTGCAGGTGGGCACTTAAGCCACTGAACTAAATCCCCAGCCCCTCAAAACAATTTTGTATTTAAATTTTATGTAAGACTTTACTCATACATTCCCATTCTGCTCCGAAACACCTTGCTTATTTCACTTAATTAAATCATTTAAATTCTTGCTGAAGTCCACTTCTAAATTTTTATGCTTCTAATGATGTACTTAACACTGTCATATGAATAATATGTACAGTTTATTATCCCAAGATGGTAATTATATGGAAAAAATATAACTCTCAACCTGTTAGATGTCAAAGATGTTGAGTTTATGGTCCCACAGGAATGAAGTCACAAACCAAAGGAAGAAGTTAGGAGTATTTTACTGAAAGTAAGGAAAGAAAAGTAGCTTTTGGATTCTTAGAAGAGTTCTTGAGTGAGTGGACACAGAGACCCTTTGCCAGGGGTAATCTATATATCAAACACAATGTGGGTACAACAATTAACCTATAGGATTATAAATATAGCTCCTTAGCTAAGGTTGATCCAATAGGTAAACCGAGTCACATGGCAAGAGTACATCGAAAGGGCAAAGTCATTTTGGGGAAGGAAGGAGAGTATGGGTCTGGATGTTTTTGCCACCCACCTACTGTGCATGCTTGATGTCTATCTGGGCCCACTGTATGGGAATAAATGGCCAAGCCTGCATGCTTCCTAGAGATAAACAGCAGTTTAACATACTATAATTAAAAACATAGTAATTTTTGAAGTAGCATTCAATAGGTTCATAATTCTAGGTTAGTAGTTTTTTTTCTCTCAAGATGTTAAATATTTCAGTATGTTTTCTTCTTACTTGTATGGTAAGTACAAGATACTTACAAAGTAAGATACAGCTTTCTTTTCTTGTTGCTCTTTTCTAGAATACACAATTAAGGTGATTTTTCTCCACTCTGGTTTCTTTAAAGAATTTTCACTATCTTTGATATCCTGCATTTTGAATGTGATATCCCTAAATGTTGAGTTTTTTCTTTTGCTTTACATTTACCTGTGCTGAGCTTCCTAGTTTGATATCTGATATTAATTTGGGAGAATTCTCAATCACTTTTATTTCAAATATTCCTTCTACTTTTTTATTCTCTCTGATATTTCCATTATGCACATTACATCTTCTGTAGCTTACCATGGTTGTTGGATATTCTGTTGTGTTTTTAAAACCTTTGTTCTTTTTGCTTTTCAGATTTGAAGATTCCCATTGTTGTATCCTATCGACCTATTTCCAATCTAATAAGCCTATGAAAGTCATTCTCCAGTTTGGTGACAATGTTTTTCTTTTTGGTTCTTTATTAAAATTCCAATCTCTGCACTTGCGTTGCTCTTCTGTTTTTCATGATGCCTACTTTATCCAGTAAAGCCACTTGCATATTAATCTTAATTGTTTTTTAATTTCCTGTCTGACACTTCCAACATCACTGATGTGTCTACATCTGGTGCTTTCTGATGCTTTTTGTTGCTTACTCTGTCTTTTCAACTATACACTTTTTTGTTTGTTTGTTTTTGTTTTATTATTACTATTATTATTATTTTGCCTTCAGTATTTCTTGGAATCTTTTTCTTGATAGCTGGCATGATGCACTGGGCAAAAAGATCTGCTATCAATACACCTTTAGTAATATATGATAGTGGGAAACATTTTATAATTCTATGGTTAGGGCCCAGTCTTTTAGTGAGCCTGCACTACCTATGGCTCATTTTCTTTTTCTCTCTCCTTCAGTGCGATGGGCTGGCCAGTGTAGGCTATATCTTGGTATTTTACTACACATATATGAAGGGGTAAAGTAGACCAGCAGTAATTTCTTTCTCTTCCAAAGAGGGCTAGTGCTGGACGGAGTCGGATATTTCCTTTTCCCCAGGTCAGTTAGGCTAACCCCAGCATGTTAGGCTCTGGTTAACTACTTTCTAAAGAGTGCTCTGATATATTTCAAAATGGCTCTTCTCCTTTCCATGTTGAAAACACAGGGACATTTTCCTCCAGTATTTATTGTGAGAAGCTGATCAACTTTCATGGGCAAAATAAAAGTGTGTGTGTGTGTGTGTGTGTGTGCGCGCGCGCGCGGGTGATTGGACTCACTTGGCTCTTTTAACTGATTTGTCAACATGTAGCCTTTAGTGGTGCAGCACAGTAGAGGCTTTCTCTCACCCTGGTATCTGACGTTTCTGCTCTATTTTGTTGTGATCCTCTGTATCCAATTTTGCGTGTTTTCTTTGTGACTTCGTTTTTTTCACATATTTAAAAGAAGTTGATTTTTATTTTATTCATCTTTTCAGTTGTTTAGATGGAATGGTGACTTTTATGTTCCTAGCAAGTGGAACTGAAAATTTGACAGTTTGGTTGTTTTTTTTTTTTTGTAATGAAGAAGTTGAAGGTGTGATTCTGGAGCTAAGTGTATTCTGTGAAAGCATTAAGAGATTTTTTAAAGGAAGTAAATGATTTGTTAAACATAGAAATACAGAAAAAATAGATTATAAATATGGTGAAAGAGGAGGCTGTCTGAGAAAGACTATAGTTAGAATATTTCTGATGGCACTTTCAATGAATATTTACATTTAGAAACTTTTGGGGAAAAAATCAAGATGGCAGTGAAGAAATTATTGAAAAACTGAATAGATATAAGCCATTGTAACTTTATGAAAATCAGAGCAGAAGAATAATTTCTTAAAGTGATCCTACATGCTTTCAAATACTCCATAAAAATAAAAATTTTGTTTGGGGAATTCAGACTTTAGAGCTTACAAAAACCTTCCTTGCAGTAGATTTTTAATATAATCAAACACTGAGTTCTCAAGTTTCCTTGGTAACATGTTATTCTTCAACTACAAAAATTAAGGATTTTAATATCTGTATGGCAATACTATTATAGGAATTGAAAATATTACTACATTAGATGATAAATCAATTTGCCATTTTAATATCTGTTAAATAATATTCTGAACAAATGGTTATACACTCTTATTAAGCACTCTGATTATCTATTGCTGTGTAATAATTACCCAAAAACTGAATACCCTAGATTAGCACAGTTGTTTATTTATTATTGCCCTATCACAGGTCTAGGAATTGACTTTACTCAGGCACTTTTTGGTCAAAGTCTATCATGTGGCTGTAGTAGCATAGTGGAAGTCATCTTACAGGATTGGCAGTTAATGTTGGATTTTGGGTGCGACTTCAGTGAACTTGTTAGCTAGAATACCTGTGAGGCCTCTCACATCCTAGAGCTCTCTCCTCAGAGCATGATGTTTGGGTCCCAAAGCAAACATTCCAAAAGAAAATCAAGTGGAACTCGAGCCATTATATATAATCTGTCCTCAGGTGTGACATTGTACCATTTCCTTTTGAAAATTTTTTAGTTTGTATGAGTACATGTTTTTGGTACATGCAATTTACAATCATCTTGGGGGTGGATACATGTACATGATACACCTTGTTTTCTTTTTTACATCCCCTTACCCCTCCCTTATCCCCCCTCCCTCCCTCCTTCCCATTTTCCCTCTCTCACCTGTAATTTCCCCCTTTGCCATTTTCCTTCTTGTTGATATTGTTGATCCTAGCTCATGTTTATAACATATAGTGACTAAATTCATTGAGATTATTAGGTCCCTTTACATGGTATGTCTTTATTTACTTATTTCTCCTTCCCCATTCTCTCACCCTTCCTTTGTCTCTTGAACCCTTTCCCATTTATAAGAGACCCATCCTTCTATCCATCTTTTCTTACTCTGTTTGTACTTCGTCTTAATTCAATGAGAGATACCATATGGTATTCAAACTTGTGTGTCTAGTTTATTTTGCTCAACATTATATTTTCCAGGTGCATCCATTTGCCTACAAATGTCTTGAATTTGTCCTTCATTATACCCAAGTAGTATTCTTTTATGTATACGTAGCACATTTTCTTTATCCAATTGTCTATTGATCAATATACAGGCTGCTTCCAGGATTTAGCTGTTATGAATTGTGATGCTATAAACATTGGCATGCATGTATTGCTGTCGTGTGTTATCTTAAGCTTTGCAGAATGATATGTAGAAGAGGAATATCAGGGTCATACGGGATATCTAATTTTAGTTCTTTGAGAACTTTGCATACTGATTTCCATAATGGTTGTGCTAATTTATATTTTCCACCAAAAAATGTGCAACATCAGCATTTGTTACTTTTGATTTCTTGATGCTTTCCATTTTTTTCTGGAGTAAGATGGAATCTTAGAATTGTTTTTCTTTGTATTTCTCTAATGGTCAAAGATGTTAAACTTTTTTGTATATTTATTGGCCATTTGTACTTCTGTAAAATGTCTTGGTGTCACTTCTGTTATAGTCTTTTGTTATAAGCAAATCATCATCATTAGTAATCAAGGGAGAAGAACTAGACTCTATATCTTGATGGGATGAGAGGCAAAGAATTTATGGATATGTTTAAAACAACCACAGCAACTTTCTTTTGAACACAGCCCAGCATGATTAAGTGTGAAATCACATCTCAGCAAAATTACTTAATCTAAAGAAAGCTTAGGGTAATTTTTGTGAACATTTATATCTGTGAGTATTAAATGTGTATATTCCGAGACAGCACACTGAGACAAAATAAACTAGATGTTTAAAAGTATTTCGAGTTTCTTTCTTCATGTTTCTTTCTTCTTTCTTTCTTTCTTTCTTTCTTTCTTTCTTTCTTTCTTTCTTTCTTTCTTTTTCTTCTTTCTCCTCTCTCTCTCTCTCTTCCTTCCTTTCTTCCTTTCTTTCCGCTTACTTTGCCTCTTCTTAGCGGGGTCTGTGACACTATAACAGTGAGATGGCAACATGCCCAAGTCCAGGGATGTGGTAGTTAAACTGAAAAAGCAGCAAGAAGCTGAGGGTTGAGAAAGTGGATAGCATGGTTGGAAGACTAGTTAAATATAAGGCAAAGTAAGTATGTTAGAAAATAATTTTAGGGTAATTAATCCATCCTTTTTACTTTAGGAAAAGTGTTTTCAAAAAACTGCCAAGGAGGATCATTTGAAAAACTCACACTTATGTGAATGTTGGTATTAGGTGCTGGATTGTAATTAATAGTATCAGTGTGTTTGTGGAAGCTAACAGTTCTTTTAAAAAAGCAACTGGGTATGGTGCTGTACATCTGTTATCCCAGCACTTGGGAGGCTGAGGCAGAAGGATCACTATGAGTTTGAGTCCAGCCTGGGCTACATTAACCAGTTTGAGGCTAACCTGAACTACATAGTAAGACCTTGTTCAAAAAAATCAAATCACCCCACCCCACCTCCCAAAAAAGCTACACACATACACATGCAAATCTAAAACTGTGTTTTTTTCTGGTGGAAACACTTAAAATACAAATTTGACTTATCTACATGCGAGGTTTCTGCCTAAAGATTTGTAGCATGTCCTATTCACTATCATGGCATTTCATACAACATTGATTAGGATCAAGGCACTCCTCCCATAGCAAAAGAAGTGTGGGAATGCAGTTCCAAAACAACTAATTTGATAGAACATTAAAATCATCCTTGGGACACTGTTACAGCACCCACTAGGGGGTAATATATTGAAAGACTCAGGCAAGATTATCCAAAAGGATGTATATGCTCTGAATCAGTGTCCAATCTAAAATATTGTTTCTTCCATAGCCAGAATTCATGAGATTAGTTCAGAAGTAGAAATAGGAGTGGCACCACTAACTATTCTGGTAACACAATACCAAAATTTTTGATTCCTGCTCCCATGACCTTATGTTCTACTGGCCTAGAAAGTTTATTTCTAGAGGGAAGACTGCTTCTTCCTGGGGCACAATTCCATGGAAACATCACTTTGAACATTTTATGTCTCTGAATCAAGAGGCAAAGAAGAGTTACTGTGCTGACTGGGGGAATTGGACTGATACTGCACAGTGGAATAAGGTATTTATGAAATAGAAAAGATCTCTTGGGGCATCTCTTAGTGTTACTATGCCCTTTCTAGAAAACTACTACAGTTTGATCAAGGCAGAATTTCTAATGACTCAGATCCTTCAAAACTAAAGATGTGGATATAGAATCATGGTTTAAAACCATGACCAAACAAGGTTCTTGCTGAAATCCAATAAAATATAGAAATAGTAGTGGAAGAACATAGTTATAAATACCACTTAGGACTGCATGACTGATTATAGAAATGAGGAGTGTTGTCATGATTATTTCCTCCTTATTTTGTTATGACTATGTTTGTATGTAAATATTTTTGTTTCCCTCTCCCTTTTATTATCTTATCATATAATCTATATCAACTTTTACATTATAGCTTCTAAATATTGTTAATTTTACATTACATTACTTAAATTCTTAAGATGTCAAATAAAAGAGTACACATCATTCAAGGACCTTACCTCTATTTTTGGGGAAGTGATTAATATATTTTTGGTTATACATAGAATCATTGTATCTGTTAAAAGGAATTATAAGTGTTTTATTATCTTAATTTGGAGATAAAGTATGGTTTAAGCAGATGTTTATGGGTGCCATAGTGACAAGGAGTAAACTTTTAATAGGTAATTTTATGTGTCAACTTGACTGAACTGTGGAGTATCCAGATATTTGTTTAAACATTATTCTGGGTGTAACTGCGAGGATTTTATTTTCACTAACATTTGAATCAGCAGAATTAGCAAAGTAGACCACTTCTCTAGATGGGTAGACTTTATCCAGTTTTTTGAAGGCAGGAACAAAACAAAATATTGCAAAGGAGGATTCATGCTCTTTGCCTTACAGTCTTTAAGCTGAGACAACTGACTTTTGCTTTCAGACTCAGACTCAAATTGGAACATACATCATTGATTCCTCTGGGCTTAGGTCTTTGGACTCTTATGAGAATTTATACCATCAGCTCTCCTTGTTCTCAGGCCTTCATTGACTCTCTTGAGTCTCTAGCTGGGACTCCTCAGTCTCCATAAATGCATGAGCCAGTTCCTTATAATAATTCTCTTTCTGTGTATCTATATCTATGGATATATTGCTCTACAACAGCAGACTTATTCTATATATTCATTTATATCATATATATAGCTACAGATAGATTTAGATATAAAGATAGATACAAGCATATCTAGATTTAGATAAATGGATAGGTAGAGACACAAATAGATTCTTTTGGTTCTGTTTCTCTGGAGAACCCAGAACAGTGATGGAAAATCTATGTCAAGGCGCTGCAGTAGGCAAACAGAGCTCTCTCTGTTGGCATGTGAGCCAAGTCACCCCTGCATTACCCCAGTAGCTGAGCATCACATAACAGAGCACATTGAGTCCATTTGCATGCTCAGAAAGCAGACGCAGCACCAGGCACTGACATCACAAGCCATTACTTGAGTTAAGATTCATCTGAGATTTTGTATGGCTGATTAGTGCATTGCCATAGTGACATGCATCTTCTTGGACTGGTTGTGAGTTTCAACACAACCGTTTTTATTAACACAAGATTTTAGTTTTGTGTTTTCTTGTGAAAAATTGAAATATATCTAAGATTTAGCAAAGACATGTCCTCATTAAGAGACTAAGATTCTTTTGATGTTGTGTTGTCCCACTGGCATATTCGAATTGGCAGCATCATATTTAGTTATTTGGGAAGAATTTATGAAAACAAAGAACAAGTGTACAGATATTTGCTAGAACTGGCTGTGCTTTTAGCAGAAGCCACCAAAAGATAGGAAATTCACTTAGATACCTTTTTCACAGCAGGCCAAAAGCTAATGATTAGTGGGAAATACCTCCGTTCACTGGTGGTTGGCAAATTCAAGAGGAATTACAGTTGAGAATCACTGTTATATAGTGTTTATTCAGGGAACATTCAATTCTTATTGTTAACTAATATTTTTAGCTATTTTTTGATTTGTTTTGGGTGCTTCATTTTAGAAATTTTTGTTTTTTTAGACTCAAGTCTTAAACAGTAAAAACACTACAACAAAAAAAGAAAAACTGAAAAAAGTGGAAGATCATTCTAAGAAGCTTGAACAGTCATTTAGAGTGATTGAACATGATGGGGAAATGTTATGCATTCTGTGTGGTAAAAGTGTGTATTGCATATCAAGTGTCAGATGGAACTTTGACACCAACCACAAAAGAGTTGCTTTTGTATGGCTGGTTAGCACACTTGCTAAAATCGAAAGAGTTTCTTGAAAGGAAGATGAGAAAATACCCTTCCCACTATCTCAGTTTTTCCAACTACCATTCTAAAACAAATCATGTGACAGCTGCCAGTTTTCAAATTCCACTATGCATAGCAAAACATGGTCAACCCCTCCCTGATGGGGATTTTATCAAAATGGCCACGTTGTCTGGGAGTAACTCTCTTTTTGATAATTTCCCAAACAAGGATGCAACATGTATCTGAGATGGCACTTAGCAAAAATATTATTAAGGATTGAGCCCAGCACATTGCAAGTGATGGTAGTGAGCAGCTCATCAATCACCTACAAAAGGCAGCCTGTTACTCCACGTGTTTGAATGAAAGAGCAGATATAAATAATCATGCAAGGCTAGCAATATTTTGTGCTATGCTGTTGGTGACATCATGAGAAAAAAGCTGGTGAAACTTGTATCTTTGCCTGCAAGAATATAAGGGATAGATACCTGCAATGCTGTAATAGAGGCTTTTTTGTCAGAAGACATGAGACCAGAAAAGGTGGTTTCAGTTACTACTGATGAGGCATTTTCCATGGTGGGGGTAATTTCTGGTTTCATATAGTTGTTTGTTAAAAAAAAAAAATCCAGCCATCCAGTTTCATTGTATTATACACAGAAACTCCTTATTGCCAGGGAAAGCAGCAAAAATTAGATGATATCTTCAAAGATGTCACAAAAATGACCCATTACATCATTGCTTGCATTCTTGATTTTCAATAGTTTCAGGAACTTCTTGATGAGGTTCAAGCACAGTCTGATGTTTTACTTACATATAATAATGTCCAATGGCTGAGCAAAGAACAAGTCCTAGGAGAGATTTGGAGCTTGCTTAGATAAAATAAGGCTCTTTATCAGTAGAGAAGATAGGAATATCCACAGCTCAACGATATGGCATGACATAACAAACTTCATGCTTTTCACAGATTTTACACTACATTTTAATGAACTGAATAAAAATGTACACAATTTTGGAAAAACAGCAGAAGGGATGTTTTGTGATATCAAATTATTTGAGAGAAAATTGCAGGTTTTTGAAGGAGACCTTGAAAATGGGCAGATTTTCCAGACCTAAAAAGGCATTTAGAAAATTCTGCAGCATTTTCAGACAATCTTATAAGCCATCAGGAAATCTGTAAGGAATTTTCTAGCATTGTAGCAGCTGCAAAGACAATTTTAGTAACAAATTTTAAAATCTGTAGAATGGAGACAACCCTGTACTTCCTTACTTCTTCAGATAAATCCAAGAGCTTGAAGAATTTGATTTTTCCTGCATGCACTGGTTGAATTTGGGAAATATGAAAATAGAACTATGGGAATTTCAAGAAATCTCTATGTGGCAGAATAAATTATATGACTTGTGTGCAACTCTTGAGAAGATAAAGAAGATAATGTATAAAAGGATGACAAAGGACAGTTCAGCTGCTAGTTGTGAGAATGAAATCCTTAAAGTGTGAAATTCTCTGCCAAATAATTCTAAGTCAGTGAAAGCACTTGGGATTGCTTTTCTTGTGTTGCTTAGACTGTCTTATGCTTGTGATCAGCTGCTTTCAGCTTTGAATTATATCAAATTTGATACAAGAAACAAACTGACAGATGACCTGAGTGCTACATGTGTTGCTTTCAAACTAATGAAGTGTGAGCTAGTTTTGGCAAATTATCAGCATGCACACAACAGCAAAGATCACATTAATTGTGGGAAAGCATGCCAAATGCAAACTTGTTCTTTTCAGTAAAAAGCTGTTTGTATCATTAAAAGCTCTGTTATTGTGTTTTTCTTCTAAGACAAAAGGAGTTAATGTATGAGTTGTTTTTTCTATACTAAAGCCTTAATATTCAAGTTTAATTCCATTGTTGGTACTTTGCAATAAATACATGGGTTTGGGTTACATTTTGAGTATTGTGTCTCTAAAAAGTTTACCATCACCAACTTAGACTAATTCAAAGGAAAAATTTTCTTATTGTATATTGCCAAGTAATAAAGACAGATTTGGCAATATTTATAACAGCAGTTGATTCAGACGAGATTCCTTGGAGAATGGTAAAGCTTGTTGTCGAAGCTTTGGTACAGAAAAACATATTAGCATATGCCCCAAAAGTCTTACAATTACTGTGAAGGAAAATGGTGACTTACAATGAAGAAATCTTGTAGGCCTAGCAATCAAAGTTAGCTTTGCTGGTAGTGAGATGGGTAGACATGAATACTCTGTAATGTAATGCATTGAAAAGAACATAATGTCACTTCTGTAGCATCACCGCCAAAAAAATTTAAAAGCAATCAGAGTAGCCTAAAGGAAGCAGTATATGCATTTAGGTTGAAGAAAACATTTGAAAATTCTTTCATTATTATATTGAAGACCATGGAAGCCAGACAATAATTAAGAAACTCTCTGATTTGAGAACAAATATGATGACTGTAACTATGACTAATGAGATATGACTGTAAAATGTAACTCATGAGCTACATTTGATGTTAGAACAGAAAATAAAAAGACACAAAATTGGTAGAGTTGATAAATCTGATAAAATCTATATATAAGATAGTTGGATGATTATTAATTTCTTTGAATGGGTACATATGGTGTCACGGGACTGTGTTCTTGTTTTGGAAAATGTACACTGGAAGATTTATGCTAGTAAAAGTGTGAACAAATTTAATTTAATGTTCATAGTGAGAGCACTTTGGTGAGGGATACTTCTTTGTATTGTTATTTTAATTTTTCGATCAGTTTGGAAAGCTTTAAAAATAAATTTTATAAAAGGTAATTAATATAAATATATATTTCCCACCAAAATTTCCTGTCCATTACCCAATTAATCTGTCTTTTTTAAAATCTCTATGTCTTGTTCCTTTCACTACTACTAAATCATTCATGTCTTTATCTAGTTTCCAAATATTTCTTTCAAAAAATTTTGAGATTTATTGAAAAGAAACAAAGATACAGCCTTTATAAATTACACATACCTTCCCCTTAACTTTGAGCAGTGCTTGAATCTGAATAGAAATTGCAACCCACATGCATTGAGTTTCTTATTCTCAAGTACAAAAACCAGATTTACTACATGTATTTAATCTAGGAAACTTCTAAATATTGGGAGCTGAAGTAGAACTAAGTATATATGTAATCACAATAAAGAAAAAATTATTTTAGCATGAAAGCATGCCACTGGATCAAAGAAGCTAGCTTCAAAAAGCAAGAAACTAAAATATGGAAAAATATCACATTCTTCTCAGATGCTCCTAAGCCTAACATTGATGATGTCCAATGGCATTTTCCATGACCACAAAAAATGTTTTTTCATTCCAGAAATGCACATTCATTTGATCCTTATGAAGCTGCAACTCTCCAATCCAAATCAGAACCCAGACCGTGGGCTTAGAAGACTGTTTTGATAACAACTAAAAAATTCAGAATGTTTTACAGACACAATACTGGGAAAGATCCAGTGAAGGAAATAACTTTACTCAACAGAAGATATCCCAGAAGGGCTCATATTGATTTAGTCTATACCAATCAAGAAGGTGGGTGGTAACAAATGAAGTTTTTTACCCAGAAGCCAGTTTTTCACTGGGGTAAAGAAAGCAGTTAAAACATATTAGAAGCTAGACAAATTTGCAATTATATTTTGTCACTGGATCATATTCTACCTAAGGCTGCACCAAATATTTTTAATTCCTAATCCTCAAAAAAGTAAGTAAGTAAAAGAAAAGAGACACTGGCATAGAATATAAAGCATTCTTTCTCTAAGCAAATGGGCACATTTTCTGCATATTTTCTCTAACATTTTTACAATTGGGAAAATGCCCCAGAAGGCTAACAAATATTTATGTATAGTCTAACCTCGTCAAGAGTGTTTCTATGACTTGCCTGATGTTTCATAACACATGAGTTGCTGGTGACTGTTAGATCACAGTCATGAACAGTGGCAAGAAAGAAAAATGCAATCCTCCCCCCTCTCACCCCGCCAAAGCTAAATATCAAAGATCACTGGTAGTTTAGAGTTAAATGGTGCATGTATTTCTACATGTTTATGATGTACTACTAGAAGACAGAAAATAGTGAACAAAAAAGAACTAATAAGTTGTGTTCTCCTTCTAGCATACTAACTGGTAATGATGGGACCACATGGCGTACCATATGGCTTTAGATAAACTTACAACTTTTCTACACGTGTTTTATTTTATTACACATGTTATATTTTCTACATATGTTATATTTTAAAGAAGAAGTCATAGGAAAAAGAGTATAAGAATTTCGGTCTCAGAAGCAGTCACCTATAACATCAAGTGGCAGACTCATATGTTTTAGCCTAAGTCAACCAGAAGCATTCATAAAATTGGTAGCATTGTGTTTTGGTGCACAGAGCAATTGTGAGTCACTGTTGTAAAAAGTGTTTGGGTAAACTATTAATAAGGAATCAAGGGAAAAAGGTAATAAAAAAGGAATGTTAAATATGCTTTTAAGTCATCTTCAAGGACTGAATGGTTGATGTAATTTCAAATTTTTACTGACCCTATGTTTGCATATGTCACTCTTACTTGTCACTCTTGGTGATGGTGGGAACAATTGTTGTTCTTGCTGAAGGAAATTTGGTCATTAGTAATAGTGACAATAGCAAAGGTGATGTGTTTATAGTTGCTTAGATAAATACCAAATCGTAACATCAGGCAGATAAGAACACATTGCCACATGCTTCTGAGCTTTCCAGAAGACTAAGCATTTATAGGAATAAGATCTTTAGTTGGAGAAGTTCATCTTTCTATGGCCAAAGGAAAGAATAATAGTCTAGCTTGAGAACACCATTTGGCTGGCTTAATCTAGCTTTTCTTCCTCACAACCATGCCAGCCACCTTTGACAAGGCACATCCATAACATGAAGTTTATGCATTTATAACATGAATTTTTCTTATTAATTACAGAGCAAATTCCTAGGAGTAACCAAGTGTTCTCTCTGCTGAGCATGCCTATTTATCTTCATAACATTACCATCATTAAAAGCATTAATTTTTAAATTCCTAATTGCACAGGACCCTTGACTGTGCACAAAAGTACAGTCAGTTTATGTCTTTTATGAGTTTCTAGTCTAAAAACGTTTTTAAAAGCTACAAAAAAGAATATAAATTGACAACAGCCACATCAATAAACAGAGACCATCCTAGTCTCTCTGAAGCTATCCCATGGAGAACCAGAATTTATAGTGCCACTCGAAGGATATGTAGGATTTAAATAGAGAGTATGAAGTTTTGGCATGGCCAAGGAGGATGGAGGGGGGATGACAGGTCACAGAGGTATTCTAGGTGGGTGAAAAAAAAAACATACTGATGAGAAAGTGTAGTTTGTTTGAGCAACAGTGACTAAGGACATTTGATGGGAGTGAAGAGTTCTTGAAGGTAAGTGGTGAAAATAAGTTAAAAGAAGGGTTGGAGAGGACAGTCAGTACCAGTTTAAGAGTTTGAACTTTATCCTTTGCTGGTGAATGTCACCAAAGAAAATTCTCATCAACAATTGAGGAAAACCACATGTCACAGTGAATTTGTCAAGGCTACAGTTAGAGTAATGACCTCGGACCACCTTTTTATGACATAAATAGAACTGGTTCTCCCAATAGGCACAGAATCCTGCTCTGTTTTACACAGTTGGATACTTATAGTGCTGCCACTGTGGCAAGACCTCGTGGGCATGCTGTTTGAGCCCTCAAGTTGGTAATCTCTGAGCAGACATTCCAGACACTTAGAGGAAAACCAAAGCAGTCATTCATAAATAGCATCAACTCAATTTGCATAGTACCTTTTCCTCCAAAATACTCTAAGTACTAAAGAGAGCCTGGCTCTTCACAACAGGGCCATGCCAAGACTCACTAAACAAACTACTGGCCTAAGAGGGCTAAAATCCTTGAACAAATGAATCTGTAAACTTTCTACCTCCCTCATTATGGCTTGCACTGTGTAGTGCCCCCGATTCAGTAAGTGGCCTGAGGCAAAATATCTCCAGCTCAAGAGCTGAAGCAGAAAGGCTGCCTGTGGCAAGTGTTGTCTTTCAGGTCTACAGCAATGCCATAACTGGAAACAAATTCCATTAACTTTTGGCTGGCTTCTCTGGCCAAAGAAATGAACTCCTATCTTTAAAAAGCGTGTGGTTGGGAATTGATAATTTATAATAATATACACTTAGGGAATACAAAGCGATGACTTAGGAATATGTGGAATAATTAAAGATCATTAACATAGCATATCTCAAATACTTTTTTGCATATGGTAGGAATGTTTGAAATTTGCTATTAGCAATTTTAAAGTTTGTAATACACCATCAACTATATTCACTGTGCTGTGCAACAGATCTTAAAAAAAGCTCTATTTACTTTATACCTTTAGATTATTATCTTCTCAATTCCCTTCACCTCCCCAATCACCATTCTACTTCTATGAGTAAAACTTTTTTGGGGGGTTGGGGGCAGCAAAGTGGCAAAAAAGTTAAACTCAGGATCTCATGCTTCCTAGACAGACACTTTACCATTGAGTTAAATCTCTGGCCCTAAGTATAATTGTTTTAAACTGAATGTATAAGTAAGAATATTTAGCATTTGTCTTTTATGTGCACATTAATCTAATATACTCAGTGTCTTCATAGTAGAACAAGAGACACAAAGAGACATAGAGAGTATATAACAGAGGTATTTCACCTAGCATGTTTTCTCCAACTCCACATAAGTGGGCAAAAATAGAAAATTTCCCTATATATATATATATATATATATATAATATATATTATGATGATATATGTATATCATCATTTTATCCTTTCACCTGTTGACAGATATACTTGTTGATTCAATTACTTGGCTATTGTCAATAGTGACAATGAATAGAGAGTTCAGATATCTCTTTGCTATATAGACTTCAAATCTTTCAGGTAAATATCCAGAAATGGGATTACTGGGTGACAAGGAAGTTCAATTTTTAGTTTTTGAGGAAATCCTATACAATTTTCCATAAGAGCAATATCTCCACAAAAGATGCTGGAGTCCTACTCCTGGTACTTATAAAGGTTACCTTTCTGGGAATGTTAAGATGAGTTTATTAGACTGCACTTTAATCTAGTATAGTCAGAGTCTTCATATTAAAACAAGAGACATAAAGAGACATAGAGAGCGTATAGCAGAGGCAGCGAGTTATGATTGCCAGTAACTAAGCTGAGAGAAAGCTACTGGGCACTGGGCACTGGGCACATCGTATCTTAGAGCCTTTGGAAAGAGCAGGACTTGATGACACCTGCATTTCATACTTCTGGCCTCTAGAACTGTGATAGGAAAATACTCTGCTGTTGAACATCACCCATTTTGTGGTACTTTTTTGGGGAAGTCATAGGAAATAGATTTTGGTATTTTAAAGAGGAGTATAGTCTTAGTTACTTTTCACATTGCTGAGACAAAATACCTAACACCTAAAATTAAAGAAGGGCAGGATTATTTCAGTTTACAGTTTGTAGAGGTTTCAAGTCTCTAGTTAGCTGACCTCAAGGCAGCGTGGTGTGGAAGAGAGGCATCAAAGAGGAGAAACAGTTTATGGTGTAGCAAGTAGGAAGCAGCAGAGCCTAAAACAGCGAATCTTTTCCTTTTATCCTATCCAGGCTACAAGCTTTTTGGATGTTGCAACCCACATACAGAATGAGGCTTCTGTCTTCAGTAAATTGTTTAGCCACACCCAGAACTACACTAATTCCAACCTGTGGACTAATTTAGTTCTACACATCCTTGATATTAGTGTGAAACACACTAGATTCAGACACCTCCAAAAATCCCCAACTATGAGTGTATGAGGGTTTAGAGGACCATCTAGACAAAAGTCATAGCAGTACTTGTTATCAGATTCCATAACTGTGGAATTCCATAACTGTGGATTTGGAAATGGTGGATGAAGAAAGGTTAGAATTCTGGATCGTTGAATACTTCTAGGCTGCCTTGAAGAGATTATTGGTAGAAATATAGTTGTTCAGTGTGAATCTAATGAGGGCTCATAAATAAGAGATTAAAAAATGCAGTGAAAACTTCTTTAGTTTTAGAGAAAACAAATACAGTCACAAGCAGGTTGTTTTAAAAATATAAATATCAAAATGCTCTAGAGAGGTTGCAGACATAAATGTGGACCATGTTATTGGACATTAGGAAAAAGGTTATCTTTGTTATGATGTTCTGCTCCTTGGAAGAAAGTAGAATCTATGAGTAGTAAAAATAATAACTGAGAGATTTTCAATCAGAGTTAGAATATACAGAATGCTTTCTCCTTGTTTACTATACTTAACTGCAAGAGAAAAGAGAAAATTCAAAGAGGAAACACTAAGAAAAAAGGAATAAGTTCTTGATAATTTTTAGTTTTTAGCCCCTTCAAATAGCATGATATTAAAAAAAAACCAATGAGATGTCTCTACAAATATTTGCTAGAGAGATTAAGTAGTGTCTGACTTATAGATCAGATCATCCATCTTAGCAGAAACCAGAATACAGATGTGGTTATCCAGGAAGAATTTGTAGAAAACCTGTTTATCATCCAAGGGAGACCAATAAAGATTTTATGAGTTTCATATCAGCAGAAACATTCAGCATGGACTAATAGAGAAAGAATGAAACAAAATGAAGGAAGGATGACTCCAAGGGCAAAGTTATGTAGATGTAGAAATCTAGAAAGAGTTGAAACTTGAACATGGTAACTGAGGCCAATGGAAGCACAGTGGGCTGGTGCAGGGCCACTGGTACAATGGACTCTTGGGCTGAGAAGGTGGGTCAGTGTGGCATAGCCTGGAAGGGTATATATCCCTCCTGTCTTGATTGCAGCTGCCTTCTTCCAGCCACACCATGAACTGTTTCTCCTCTGCCACATCCATCTGCCACAACACCATGGGAACCAGCCAACTATAGACTGAAGCTACTACAAACTGTGAGCTAAAATAAACCTTTCTTCCTTTAACTTGTGGATGTTGGATACTTTGTGTCAGCCAATGCAAAAGTCATTAAGATATCATGTGAAGAGATACATATATTCAGGGTGAATACTTTTTTATTATTATTACTATGAAGTTTCATTAATTTTTAGATATTTAGTTGCTTCTCTGCTATTATTGTTGAATTTTTTTCTATTGTTAACAGTAGTGAATCCCATCTGAGAACACTAGAAATAAAGAAAAAAATCAGAAGATGACTCAAAGTTCCTAGAGTCAAATGACAATGGAAACAACAAAGGTGGGACACAATGAAAGCAGTCCTAAGAGGAAAGCTTACACCTGTGTTGTATACATTAAGGGAACTGAGTAAACCCAAATAAATAAACCTATTGATGCATCACAAGGTCTTAGAAAAAAAAGAGAAATTCAAATCTCAAACTTGTAGACAAAAAGAAATTACAAAGATCAGAGTAGAAATTAATGAAATTGAGATTAAAAAATACAGTCAATGAATCAGTGTTGGTTCTTTTAAGGTATAAACAACTTATCAAAGAAAGAAAGAAAGAAAGAAAGAAAGAAAAACTTCCTTATCAAATAAGGAAAGAAAACTTAAAGAAGAAGAAAAAAACCCAACATCAATGCAAATACAAATGAAAAAGATGGAATCATAATTGACAACAAAAGATTATAAGAAGCTATTTTAGAAACTTATATTCTAATATATAGGATGGAATATATATATATATCAGGGATTGAACTCATGACCCTACACTTACCAGGCAGGTGCTTCTGTCCCCAAGTTGCACCCCCAGCCCTTATTCTAATAAGTAGGAAAATTTAGAAGAAACAGAGAAAGTCCTAGACATTTGTGAATGACCAAAATTGAACCAAGAAGATATACAAACCCTGAATAGACTATAAAAAGTAATGAAATAGAGGTGACAAAAAAAGTACCAACTAAGAAAAACCTAGTACATATAGATCCAACACAGAATTATACCAGAATGTTAAGGAAGATCTATTGTCAATATTCTTTAAATCCTTCTATGAAGTTGAAAGGAAAACTACACTACCAAAAGCTATCATTACTGTGGGGCCAAAACTGGATTAGAATTTAACAAGAACAACAACAAGAACAAACAAACAAACAGCCCCCCCCAACAGAAAAACAAACAAAAATAAGAAAGAAAGAAGAAAGAAAGAAAAAAAGAAAGAAAGAAAGAAAGAAGAAAGAAAGATAGAAAGAAAGGAAAAATACAACCCAATCTCCTTAATGGACATAGATGTAAATATTTTCAACAAGATATTAGTAAGATACTAATGCAACAAATCATGAAAAAGATCATACATTGGGACCTAATTTGCTTCATTCCAGGAATACAAGGATGACTTAACATATGTAAATTAATAAATGTAATACATCATATAAGCAGACTGACAAAAATTACACAATCATCGCAACTGATGCAGAAAAATCCTGACAAAATCCAACATCTGTTTATGATTTTAAAAAAAACCTAAGAAAATAGGTAGAGAAGGACCTTATCTCAAACTGATAAGCACTGTTTATTACAAACTCACTGCCAACATTACATTTAAATGAGGAAAAATTGAATGTATTTACTCTAAAATCAGAAACAAGACAGTGCTGTGTTCAGTACAGTGCTTGAAAGTTTAGCTGGAAGAATTGGGTAAGATAAAGATATAAAAAGGATACATATGGGAACAAAAGAATTCCAAACCTTCTTACCTATGGATGACGTGGTCCTTTAAATAGAAATACCAAAACTCTACCAGAACACTCTTGGAACTAATGAACAAGTCCTAAATAGCTCAATCATGGCAACAGCTACATACCAACGTATAAAATTTATACACAAAAATCAATAGGATTCCTGTAAATCAACAGTGAAGCCAATAAGAAAGAAATCAAGAAAACAATCCCATTCACAGTACCTTAAAAAATTTAAATACCTAGTGATTCACCATAGCAAGAAGGTGAAGACCTTTATAACAAAAACTAAGTACTCTGAAAAGGAGATCAGAGGACATCAGAACACGGAAGCAATGAGCACGTTTGGCTATTAGAGAAATGCAAATGAAAGTAACATTGAAATTTCATGTTACTCCACTAAGAATGACTATTGTCCAGGACACAAAAAACAACAAATGTTGGCCAGGTACTGGCGATAAAGGAATACTTCTAAATCATTTTTGAATATATGAATTAGTACAATGACTGTGGAAATCACCATGTAGATTCCTTAGAAATCTTAAAGTAGAGATTCCATTTAACTCAGCTGTACCTCTTCTGGGTATCTTCCCCAAAGAGTAAAACAATATCATATTACAGTGATACATGCATGCCCATGTTTATAGCTGCACGACTCATGATGCCTAGATCTTGGCAGCAGCTCACATTGGTCTGATAAAAGTAAACAAATAGAATTAGTGTACCAGAAAAGTACCACAGAGAAAAAAGCTCAGGCTCAAATAGGTTCACTGTTGAGTTCTAAAATTATTTAAATTAAAATTAACAACAGTCTTATACAAATTCTCCCAAAAATTAAAAAGTGGAGGACCTTTTTAGTTCATTCTACAAGCCCATTCTTACTCTAGTAATAACGCTAATGAAAGACATCATAAGAAAAAAATTCAAACCAATACTGCTTTCAAATATAATACAAAAGTCCTAAATGAAATACTAGCAAAAAAATCCAGTAATCTATGAAAAGATTTATACACCACAACTAGGTAAAATGTATACTAAGAATGAGAAATTTGCCAAATGCCTAAAAATCAATGGTTATAATTTATCATACTAATAAAGGATAAAAACTGTAAGGTTATTTTAATGGTTGGATAAAGTATTTATCAAAATTTACTATTTCAGGATGAAGGATTTAGCTCAGCAGCATAAATTCCTGCTTGGCAAGCACGAGGTTATGAGTTTGATTCCTGGTACAAAAAAAACCCTAATATTTCTTCAAGATAAAATACTCAATATGACAGGAATAGAAGGAAACTTCTGTTTTGTGATAAAGGGCATCTGTGAAAAATCACTTGACTTTATGTTAAGTAAAGTAAGTAGTGCAAGTATACTAGTAGTGAAAAAAACAAATGCTTTCCTCTAAAGATCAGGTGTAATCAGGTCTGCTCTTCTCAATTCTTTTCAACACCTTATTAAAGGCTCAAAGTACATCATGAAGAAGGTGAAAAGACCATCCACAGAAAAGAGAAATTTTTTCAAATCATTTGGTAAGGAACTTGTATAAATATGATCTAAGGGAAGCTTTTAATAATTAAAATTAGTAAAGGTTCTAAATAGAGAAGTTTCCAAAGATGATACATGAGTGTAAAATGTGTTGTGAAAACTTGCTGAACGTCAGTCATCAGGGAGGTGCAAATCAAAACCACAATGAGATACTACATCGTATCTACTGGGATGACTGTAATCCTATGAGAAGACTAATGATAAGTGTTTATGCACATGTGGAAAAGTTGGAATCCTCATACACCATTGAATGGGAAAATAAAGTGGTGCACCTTTTTTGGAAAACAATCCAGCAGTTTTCAAAAAGTTAAACATAGAACTATGGCCCTAAAATTCAATTCCTAGGAGTATAGTCATGAGGAATTAAAATATATGTGTTAAAAAGTGTACACATGAATATTCACAGAAGCAGTATTCATAATAGCCCCCAAATGGAATTATCTCAAATATACAACAGATAGAAAATAAAATGCAGTATATACACAGAAGCGAATTGGATCAACAAAAGAAGTAAAATACTTGACATGTGGAGTAAAAGAATCCAGTTACCCAAACATATACTAAAAGATTTCATTCATATCAAGTGTCTAGAATAAGGGAATCTGTAAAGACAAAGCAAATGAGTGGCTGCTTGGAACTTAATGGGAGAGTTAGGAGGGAAGTACGGGTTGGCTGTAGTGGGTATGAGTTTACTTTCAGGGGTCATATAAATTTTCTAGAATAGAGTGTGGTTACATGGCTGCACAACTCTATCAATCTACTCTGCACAACTCTGGGATGAATTGTAGGGTAGTTAATTATATCTCATGAAATAGTTATTTTAAATATAAGATAATAAGGCTGATTCATTGATATTGAACTCATAGACAGTAGAACTATAACTCATGCATTTTTATTTTATTTTATTTATTTTATTTTCTAATATCTTTGAGACAGGATCTCACTATGGAGTTCAGGTTGGGCTTGAACTGACTTTGTAGCCCAGGCTGGCCTCAAACTCATGGCAATCCTCCTGCTTCAGCCTCCTGAGTTCTGGGATTACAAGCTTGTGCCATCACACTGGCTTGTGACTCCTGCTTAAGCAAAGATTGTCTAATACACATATTTTCTCTGTAAGGGACAATACAGCCTTTTTGTAGTTAGGAACATTAGTACTTCCACCCCAAACTTGATGATTAAACTGTGAAACTACCAGCAAAAACACATGAATATGTTATGTAAAAAAACTGTGGGACTAAATTGACTGACTATAAAGAGGGTTACATTGATAGTATGAAAGCTAAAATGAAAAAGTAATATCACCTGTTAAACCTTAGCTGGGGACGCACATGACTCAAATATTTTACTGCTTTGAACATGTCTATAGATGACTATGAAAGCACTACAGGTATTGATTTCAAGTACAGTACAAATAATTTTTGTACAAATAATGAGTAGGCAAATTTACAAATATGGAATCCATGAATAATGCAGATTCATTATACACTTCACTCTCTTTTTAAATCATGTTTGTTTTATCACTGTTTACCACACCATTTTCTTTCTTATTGCAATAGCTTGATATATTTCCAGTATTCCTTGGAGTTAGGTATGATCTTACAATTGGTTTTCTGTTAATGGAATGAACTCAGGAAAAATAAGCAACCTTTCCAAACTTGGCCATTAAAATATTCCAACCAAGAGTCTTTGTGGTTTTTTTACCTTGTTACTGCCTGGGATGGAGATAACCTGTAGAATAAACTTGGAAGCTGTATGCTGAATGTGCCAGAGCCAAAGGATAGGAGAAACAATAAACAAGAAAAAAGTTTCACATTTGGAGCTGACTGCTCAACACGAAGAAAAATATTTGTTTCCTGTTTACACCACCGAGAATGGGAATTTGTTTAGATATGGTAGCTAGAGTCACTTTAAGTACACTTTTCAGCTAACTATTCATATAGTATGAGAGCTTGTATTATACATTTTGTATGTCTCTACTGTCTAATTTTCCTAAAGTTATACTTTGAATGTTATGTAAGATTTGATGCAGATATACCCATTTCTGGTCAGATCCAGCATCCAGGCTAAAATGATCATGAAGAAGCCGAGTTAATGACTATTGACAAAGTTGTTGATAGAGTATTCTTTCAAGGAAATAGTTTTGGTGCTAATTACTACATAATTGCAATAAGAAGCCTAGGTTTATTTCAGAAATTATTTGATTACTTTACCAGTTACTAGGAGATACATGATTATTTCTCTATCTGCTATGGCAGACAGGTAGCTTTGCCTGAAAGATACATACTCGAAAAGGAAACCCGATCTGAGTGCAACAGGTCAAGGTACATTAAATGCACATAAACCTAGAAAGTGAGGGGAAAGTTTACACATTTTAACTCATAACATTCCTGGAGTGTCCTTAGCTTCTGACTCCATAATTTCCTTTCACTTAATTCTCTCTCTTCTTCAGTTTTTTTTTTTCACAGAAAGTATAATTTAAGATCCTGTAGGAAACTAACATATTAATATAGTTCCAAAAATGTTTTTCCCTCTTTGATGGGAGCGCTCGGGGGGAGAAAAAAATGAAGTTATTATGCAGCTCCATCATTTGAGGGCTTTGTGTTCTAGACTAGTTACTCAACCTCTCTGGACTGAGAACCTTCCCAGTTCTTGGTCAACTTTTCAACTGCTAGGGGAAGTTTTTCTTGTATCAACAAGCATTTTGCCAAGAAACTGTTTTCCAAGCCCATTTTAGGTACTAAACTGAGAATTAAAAAATGGCAAGGTCTCTCTGTTGTGGAGAACAGTATACCTGAATAACATATTAAACAATGTAATAAATACAAGATAGAAATGTCTAAAGAATTTTATAAGAATGTATGTGAAAGAGCCACAAATTATATGAAGGCATGACTGAAGAATAAGGGCAGGTAAGAAGTCACAGTGAAAGAGACATTGAACTGGCCTTTAGAGTTGTCCCTTCTTGACTTGCACAGGGGGAAGGAAGCATTCTGAGCGGAGGCTGTAAGAGCCTGTAAAAGCTCCAGAGACACAAACAATATATTGTCTTCCTGTAATGGTAAGAAGCTTAGCAAAACTGAGTACAGTAGAAGGTAGGAAAGGGAAAACTAGAGATTATATGAGAAATTTTAAAATGAGGCAGCAAATAAGATCTACCTAACACTGTTTTCTGAGGAGAATGGGTTAGCAGTTAAAACATATTTAAGTTTTCCTGAATAAGGTGATGAAGTAGGTATGCACATTCAATATATATGGTCTACTATAAAAGTCATTCTTACTACAGTCAGAATAGTTATTATTAAGGACACAGAAAGCAACAAATCTTGGTGAGAATATAAGAAAAAAGCCTTTCTACATTGTTGTTGGTATTGTAAACCAGTACAACCACTATGGAAATCACCGTGGAGATTAAAAATTAATAAAGAAAGAAGGACAAAAAGAAAAAAAAGCCTTTTGACCCAGGTATATCTCTCCTGGATATATTCCAGAAAAAATTAATGACAACATACCATAACAATACATGCCATGTTTTTAGCAGCACGATTTGCAATAGCTAAATTCTGGCAACAACTTAGATGTCTGTCAACAGATGAAGAATACGTACACAATGGAGTATAATTTATCCATGAAGAGAAATTAAATTACGTCATTTACAGGAAGTAGATGTATCCTGAGACCCTAATGTTAAGTGAAATAAGCCAGAAATAGAAAGAGATACATCACATAATTTCTTTTATATGAGAAACCTAAGATATCAATGAATAAAATAAAGGAGAGATGGTAGGAAAGAAAAGACAAATTCTTTGAAGATGGCAGAGGGGATCAGAGGGAGGGAGATAAAGGAATAAAAATGATCAAGATATATTATGTTACATGTACCAGTTCCCCAAAATGAATATCACTGTTATGTTTTGTAAACATAATATTGTCATTGAAATATTCAAATAATTCAAACATGAAGCAAACAAATAAACAACAAAAGGTATTTGGCAGAAAGCATCGATTTAAATACAGACTGTAGTTTCTGGAAGATTTAGGGCCTTTATGTTGAAAAGGTTAATAAAAAAGCCCTAAGCATTCACACAACTGAGAAAAGCCTGAAAGAGTGGGTTGTGATGTGGGTTTATTGAACAGTTT
Source organism: Hydrochoerus hydrochaeris (assembly GCA_004027455.1). NCBI lineage: Eukaryota > Metazoa > Chordata > Mammalia > Rodentia > Hydrochaeridae > Hydrochoerus > Hydrochoerus hydrochaeris. Next base: position 312,682 of record PVLA01000715.1, read on the forward strand.
GCTGGACGGTGAATGTCCCCTGGTTTTCCTATGAAACTATAGGCAACTTTGATCTTGCCTTTAGTATTTTGGTATGATTGCATTATTTATGGAAGACTTCAAACAAGTGCTGAGTTCACCTATGCTTCAATATTGATGCTGGATGAAAACAGAAACCATCAATGAAAAACAGTTAATCATGCTAAATTTTACACTGGTCAACCCTAAAATCCTCTAGGGTCCTAGGTTTTTAAGTGGATAGGTAATACTATATTAAATTTTGGGACTAATAATTATAGATTAAAGTGCATTAAATAAGTGATAGTGGGGAAAACATTGTACAGTACTCATTGGTATTCATGAGCTTGTCTTCTTGTATTGGTTAGCTTTCTGTTGCTAAGACAAAACACCCAGCATACACAATTTAAAGAAGGAAAGGTTTATTTTGGTTTATGGCTTCAAAGTTTCCAGTTCATGGTCATCTGGCTACTAGGGAGAAAAATCATGGTGGGAGTGAGCAGTGGGACAAAGCTACTTATTTCCTGGTGACCAGGAAGCAGAGAGGAAAAGCACTGGAGGGAAAGGGGCTGGAGACCAGATATACAAAAGGTCACACCCTGTGACTTATCCAGTCACACTCAGAAGTGAACTTTGTTAATCTAAATATTTCTCAAGCCAATCAAGTTAATAATCAAGATTAATCATCCTTGCAGCTAAAGCTTCATTTTCCAGGCTTCCTTGCAATTCACTTATCACGATATGATTTGATTAAAACTGCCAGAAAGTGGGCAGAAATCATGGACAGTACTACCAGTTCTACTGCATTAAAACGTCTTTCACTCTCTTTTCTATTTGGCTTTATCACATACTCTGCAGTGTTGCCATAAAATATCAGCCAATCTGCTCTCTCGTGTTTTATGCCCTCGTGCTGCCTTTGCATCTTTAGGAATGTGGGGTCTACTGGGCAACTTCCTCCAGTTTCACTGCAACTCAAGACTTGCTTCAGATAGTATCCTTTTTTCTTTAATCTATTACTTTAACTCTGCTGAAGGAGTAGTGGTGTCTTTTCCATTGTTTGATGCAACTGCCCCAGTAACTGTAATACTTTTCATACTAAACTATTCCCAAATTTGTGTAACTTTTAACTGGAGAAAATTGAAGGCTTATTGTCACTGAGGCTTAGTGTTGCTGAGGGCTTCATATAAATTCAATGCTTTCTAGTACAAATATGTAGACTTAAAGTAGAATAAATTTTTTTCATGTCTTCCACCCATAAATGTAATGCCTTTTCTATTTTAATTAAACATTTAACATGCATGGTGGCATACTTTTAAGGTGTCACAGAAAAACTACCACAAACTTCTTTTTGCTTCACAATTTCATAGAAACATTGTTCTTATCACAAGTCGCATCAACCTTGATATGCAATCTTTTTATTTATTAATTTGAAAACTTTTAACTTTTTTCTTAAAAGCTTTTATGTTTTATCTTTGGCATAGGAAAATTCCCAAGTATCACTCTTCTTGTGTTCTGGTACCATTATTAACTGTGAAAGTGGTACTTGGACATAAACCCTGTGACATAACACTGGTTTATTTGAGAAGTAAATGATAGTAAGTGCCTAATGGACAGGTAGTGCAGATAGCACAGACGCTCTGGACAAAGACCTGATTCACTTCCTGGACAGGATTAGGATGGTGTATTTCATTATGTTATTCAGAATCATGTGAACTACTTTATGAATTAAGTTATGAATACCTGTTGACCAAAGATAGCTAAAACTGCAGACAGTGAAACTGCAGATGTGGGTGAGGATGACTATATATCCATTGTCATTTATCACACTACTCAGCTCATTTAACACAGGAGAGTCTAATCATATTTTTGAATGGGACAAATAACTAGAAAGAAATATGACAGTATGATCCTATTTTATGAAAAAACTTTCTTGGAAAAAGTAGGAGGATATAAGGTAAAATTTTGAGTAATATCTAGATGAGAATTTAGATGAGTCAAATTTTATTTTGTTCATAAAAGTTTCAAATAATCTAACAAATTTATATTTTTGTGGTACTAAGATATACTAAGTATAGTTTTTAAATAGAAATTTCAGAAAGATGAGTCAGACATTTGAAAGAATCCAAAGGATGGTTTTGCCAATCATTTTGAGTCATAAGATAAAGGGATAAATCTCTAAAAATAACAAGAAACAACACTCATCTGGAAACATAAACTTTGAGATGACAAATGAAATTGTGTTACCTGAGAATCAAATTTCTACTTAACTAATTAGCTGATTAAAAGCTAGATACTGATGAGGTCAAGTAGTCTCCTTGATGAAAAACAACCAGTACATTAGTTATGATTTCAGAAGAAATATTTAAGAAAACAGAGGACTTCCAGAAATTATTTTATATTTAACATTATACATATTAATTTTCCTGATTGTATCAATTAATTTTGGTTACTGCAGTCAACCTCCAGAAAAAAAGAAGAAAGTCTAACAAAATTATCTTAGCACACTTACTCAAATATATAACAAATAATATTTGTAATTACTTGTTTTACCATATATTTGCAGAATTTTGTAGATTATTCTCTATAGATAAGATACCTGAGAAACAAACACCTTATCCTTAACTGACTCTTCTGGTTGAGATGACACTTGGTCTTTAGTTTTCTGGAGAAGCCTCTCTCTCTGCATCTTACTATAATTCCTTTCAATCTTTGAATCCCTTAAGTTTTTTTTTTCATGTTTGTTTCCTTACTCTTAAGTGAGTTCATGGTACTAACTATGAAAGCAATGTATTTGTGAGTGTTGAATGATATTTTAAGGGTTTAGATCAATGTTTTCTTATAAATTATTATCAAATGAGTTATTGAACATAGTTTTTTTAAAATGATTTGAATCATATTTCAAATCTATCTCAGATATGGCAATAAAGTACAGCAGAAAAGCTATTAACAGAGGCAAAATAAGATTTTTCTGTTGTTTCATCTAATCTTGTTCTTCCAGGCCTAAGTGCATAGAAAGGTGTTTCATTTCTGTAACCCTCTAGTCCATGATAGATGGGGTATATTTGCTCTTCCAGTGCTAAATCTCAGATCATGTGCATTCTAAACTACCCACTATAATACCTGCAACCAATATGTTCATTGGCAGAAGAATGGATTAAAAACACATAGATACACACAATGGAATGCCATTCAGTCATAAAATAAAAAGGATGAAATCTTATCATTTGCAGTAGCATGGATGCATAGGAAGACATTACGTTAAGTAAAATAACCAAATACAACTATTCCATGTTCTCATTTGTGGAAACAAAACTTTGATGAAATAGAAGTGAAAAATAGAATAGAGGGTAACTAGAGGCTAGGAAGGGGAGAGGGGACAGTAAGACAGGATAATGTAACACATCTGAGAGAGGTAGCTCTGTTTTACAACACAGTAGGGCAGCAGTAATCTACAACTATACATTTTTTCTCTTTCTTTCTTTCTTTCTTTCTTTCTTTCTTTCTTTCTTTCTTTCTTTCTTCTTTTTTTTTTGTGCCAAGGATTGAATTCTCAACCTTGTGCTTGCAAGACAGGTACTTATACCACTGAGCTAACTCCTTGGCCATACAATTATGCAATTCAAAATAATTATAGGAAAAAATTTGAAGTATAGAAATAATATTCAAGGAGATGGAAATGACAACTACCAAATTTGATTCTTACAGGTTACATACATGAATTTAGTTATAATTCTGAACATATATAACACAGCATACAGTAATTATAGATAATACATGTCAAATTAAAAAATTAGCTATCCCACACTTTCACTGGCCAAAATGGAGCAATTATAGCTTTCTTATTAACTCCAAAGGTGCCTTTTATTTATATCTCTTGCATTTAATCAGAATTATTCAGCAGGTAGGCTGCCACATTTCTATGAAAATACAAGTTTCTTTTATAATAATGTGAATTTGCAGTGATAAATAATCCCTAGTATATTACAATTTAGAGATATAATTATCAACCTTAGGTGAGGGAATAGCTGCAGCCATTTTTCTCCTCCTCAAAGTCTTCAGTTTAAATATCTTGATTAGTGTTAGGGAAAAATTGTCTAGACATTTTTAGTCATTTGGGCTTCAGTTTGTTGAATGAGTTTCAGGTACTTTCTAAGAGCAAATTTACACTAAAAAGAAATGAACAGACACTTATCATTCAATATATGGAGAATGTAAAACAGGAATTTCACTTTGTCACGTTTAGTTTGCCTGTGGCAAACTAAAATTCTTCAGTGTTAAATAATCATGTTTTAAATGAGTTGCAAGCAAGGTGCTACTGATCTGTGTTTTGCAGAACCACAGGAATAAAGTTTTCAAATTCTTTCTTTTTTCATATTATTTTTATTTAAAGAAAAAAACAGGAAAAAGGTAAAAATATTACAGAATTTCAAGAAAAGAAGATAAATAGTAAGAAATCACTAGTTGGTACATTACATATTGTTCTTTTAGAAATAGCTATTCAAGTTACAGAATTAAATCAAATTCTTTTGGTGGGAAATCCAGGTATATATAACGATATTCAAGAGTTCGCTCCATAGAAATAAACTACAAATATAAGTAAGTCTACTATCAAAAGTCTGCCTCAATTGAATTCAGTGAGAATTTGTAACACATTCTCTGACTATTCTTATAGCACTTGGAGATGTCAAGGAAAAAAGTCCCCTCTCAAGTTTGAAAGCATAATTTTAGTCAGCTGCAAAAGATATTCATGTATCTTGTATACACCACTGACAGAGAAGCCACCTCCTAAAATATTACCAGGGAAAGCTAACTCTTTCTCTTTGAGAAGATGGGGCACTTCTACCTAGTATAAATAAAGTATGAATGAAGATCACAACCTAAATGAGTTTTAAATAATCTATTATAATAGCTTTAATTTAGAAAATTATTTTAGGGACTACTTTATATAGATAATACTCCAGCAAGAAATTCATTTTTTTTTGCTAATCAAGTGGATTGCTTGTTATAATAATGGAATCTTAAAATAGGCTACTTTATATTGTTTTGCTCTTTGGTGAAGGTTAACATAAGCAAGGGATATCAGCTATGATCTTTCCCATAAAGTAGTCAAAACTATGGAATATACTGTCCTTCAAATTATTAAATAAGTAAAAGAAAAACCCTAATTATTAAATAAATAAAAGCCGTAATGAACTAATATTGGGAGAAAGCTGTTTCCATGGCAACTGAACTATCAGAACATGCAAAGAACAGAAACTCTTTCTCTAGCTAGTTTATTTACGTAGCTCCATTTTTAACTCCTTGGTACTGGTTGTCAGAATCAACAGGAGCTCGAGTTATCCAAGTAAATATTTACTTTCCAAAACACGAGATATAAATTATGGTCCAGTTATCATTTCTTAAAAGATGATCTTTAATCCCCAGAGAATGGAGAATGGAGAGATGAAAGAGATGTTTCTGAAGGGCTTGGAACAGGAGGGCAATGAAGATGAAAGATGCAACATAACTCCTCAGCTGTATTTAACAAACATGTACTGACTGCCAACTACTTAGGAAACACAAAGCTGTAAGGAAAAGCTGGCCTAGATCTCTAGGAATTCAGAACCTACTTCAGAAAGTGATTAAGTGAAAAGAAAAGTTCTCTATATCCTTGTAAAAATCTATGATGGTGATACAATCAGAGACTAGGGAGATTACATTGAAGAATAGCACTCATTCCTTGAAATGAAGCTGTGGGTTGCCAGAGAAGTGAAGCCTGTGCAGCTTTTAAAGAATGAGTTGGAGCTAGATAATTCAAGGAAGATGAAAAGGATACTTGAGGCATTGTGGTAGGTAGGTGAAAAAGAAAAACAGGAAGGTATGTATGGAAACTTCTAAGCAGTTGCGTATAACTGCATCACAAGTGCAGAATGGCTGGCCAGAGAGGCTATTGGGCAGAAAATAAAAGGACTGTAGATAAGAAGATTTAAGACTTTGAAGTTTGTGCAGATGAATGTCAAAGATTTCATATGACCTTTCTTGATAATGTTAATAATATAACAAATTATAATGAGAACTGTAGCAACTTATTAAGTGCTTAGTATATATTAGGCAGAGAATTGGTGCTTTATAGAACATTAATTTAATCTTTATCTGTGAAGTACATTCTATTATTCTCCTTTGTAATATAGTTCTTTAATGGATTCACTACGCTTGCAAATTCCCTTTGGGAGAGTTAAATATTTGCTTTCCTATTTTTTTTAAGCTAAAAATAACCATATTGTATGGCTCTGTTTGGTAAGGCATGAAATGAAATTGAGATCTCTAGAGGAGATTTTGCTTTTCTGATTAAAATAGGTAAAACAGCAATAGTCATTGATGTTACTTCGATCAACATGAATGCAATGAAATACATGCAGTTAAAACAATCAATTCATTACCATGAAGTAAAGGAATTGAAGAATGACATAAGGAAAGGTAGGAAAACTAGTCCTGAAATTATCAAGCTTATTTCACTGAAATCAGCAGCTGCTTAACACTATATTTCTTGGTGGTTGGAGAAAGTAAGCCTATTAGCTTAAGATACTTTTCTTCCCTGGGAAATAAAAAATGGAATGAACACATTACCAATGTCTTATTCTTGCCACACAAAACTGCACAAAACTATATGATATTAATGCTTATATTATATTCAAACATTAATTTTTAAATTAATTAATTAATTAACTTTTACAGTAGTAGAAAAAGAAGGAAGCTGGCAAAGGCTCAGAAGAGCTTTCTCATCACCTTACATTACTATACTCAGACATACATATTTACCCTACCACTCCTAGGGTAAATTTACTGTATCTTGCTGGACTAACTACTTGATGCCATGTAAGTAGCTCTAATTCACAAGATATAGGCACAAAATTTTGGTACAGTGAAGTAATGTAAGATGGTGGTTAAGACTAGTGTCAGATTGTCTGGATTAGAATCACAATTTACTATTATGTAACCTTGGAATCTGTGTGCTTTTGCTGCCATATCTTTAAAATGGGGGTTACTAATAACTTTACCCCATAAGTTTGTTGGGATAGGTTAAGAGAGGACTGATATTTGAGTTGTTTCAAGGTTTGCAGAATTACAAATAAAACTGTGATGAGTATTCATATACAATTATTTGCATGAACAAGTCCTTTCATTTCTGTTGGGTAAGCATATGCTATTTCAATGGTGAGATGGAGCAGTAGGTAAAATTTTTAATTTTTTAGACGCCAAGAAAACAAATAAAAATTATAGTGCACTGTTACCTGTTATCACTAGGCTAGCTATAAGTTTAAGAAGATAATGATTGATGAAGGTGCAAAGAAATTGGAATCTTAGCATATTCTGGTGAGAATAAAAAATAGTAGATTTACTGTGGAAACAGTGTGATTGTTCCTCAAAAAGATTGGGAAGTAAGGAAGCTGTGGGTGAAGGACAGAAATGATCATGATATGTTATGGACACATACCAATTCCCCAAAATGAACATTGCTGGTCTATATTGCAATTATATACTAATAAAAGAAAATACCTTTTTAAAATGTCAGTGAAACAGATAATTTTAACACAAACTATTTTATGACTTGATATTTCATGGTGATGTGACAATTTTATCTCAGTGTTTTAATTTTTTTTCTAAAAGTGTGGTGACATTGTTACATTGTTAGTAAGGTTTAAAATGCCTTTGGTTAGAGTGGGAGCCTCAATAAATGATTGCAATTATTAAAAAAAAAAAAGAAAACCTTATGCTAAGTGAAAAAGGCCATATGCAACAAGTCACACACTGCATGATTTCATTGGCATGAAGTATCCAGAATAGGTAAATCCATAGAGACAGAAAGCATATCAGCAGTGATTTTCAGAGGTTAATAGGGAACAACAGATGTTGCTTTAATGGGCATAAAGATTTGATTTTAAAGTGGAACAAATGTTTTGGAACTGTGCAGAACAGTACTGATCAATACAGGGAATATACCAAATACCACTGACTTGTATACTTCAGAATAATTAATTTGGGGACTGGGGAATTAGCTCAATGGCATAAGCACCTGCTTGGCAAGTGCAAGGTCGTGAGTTCAATCCCTGGTACCACACACACACAAAAAAAACACATTAATTTGTTATGTGAATGTCATTTCAATAAAAATATAACTTTAGAATGTTTTGACAAGTACCCAGGCACTAATCTCAGTGCAGAAGAGACCCAAATTATCTGTGTTTCAACAATAGTTTGTATAAACTAGACTCTCAATGTTAGACTTTCAGTGGAAATACAGTAATATCTCATTGTGGTTTTATTTTTCCCTAAGGACTATGTTCATTATAATGTATATATATGTATATTTCTCAGGTATAATTATGCATATTATATATATGTAATACTTGCTAAAGTGTCTTTTAATTGTTTTGCTCAAACTTTATTGAGTTTTTGGAGTCTTCTAGTTATAAAGTTATGAGTTCCTTACATATTCCAGGTTATATTTCTCTTACTAAAGATATGGATATTCAGGATTTTTTTGTTGAACAGTTGCCCCTCACTATAGTGCCCTGCCTTGGAGCCAGCTGATTATGGACAGAAACCTCCACAAACTGTAAGCTAAATAAGACTTTCTTTCCTTAATTTTGTGAGTTAGGTATCTTGTCTTAGCAATGAAGAAAAGTATCTAAGACAGAAATTAAGACATCAAATTATCTTCACTTGCAGAGGACATAATAACCACCAAAAACACTTAGAATTACTAATCAATTTCAGCAATGTAGCAGAGTACACAATCAACATAAAAATTGATAGTGTTCATGTATAAACTCAATGGGAAACAAATTTGGAAAACAATATCGTTCACAATAGCATCAAGAAAACTAAATATCTAGAAATTAACCTAAGGAAGTGGAAGACATTTACAAAGACAGCTACAGTGATCTAAAAAAGATTGAAAAGGACCTCAGAATATGGTAAGCTGTCATCTGTTTTTGGATAGGCAGAACAAATATTGTGAAATGGCCATACTCCCAGAACTGATACATAGATTCAATAAAATCCCAACCAAAATACCAATAGCATTACTCATAGAATCAGATAAAACAATCTTAAAAGTAATGTGTGACCTGATGAGACCGAAGATGGCCAGAGCAATCCTGGACAAATAAGATCACAGCAGGAGGCATAAAGATATCTGATTTCAAGTTATACTACAAAGTAGCAGTGATAAAAGTGCCACAATATTGGCCCAAAAACTGATGTATGGAACAGAATAGAGGTTTCAGAAACAACCTCTATTTGATCTCTGACAAAGGGGCCAAGAACACACATTGGAGGAAAGATAGCCTATTAACCAAACAGTTCTGGGAAAATTGGGTATTTGTAAAAATTGATCCATGTTATGAAATGTTCTAAATTTTTAAAAATTTTATATTGGTTGTACTAGTTTATATTCCTACCAGCAGTGTAAAGTTCCCTTTTCCTCCACATAATTGCCAGCATTTATTTTTTCCTGTGCTGGTTAGCCTTTGTCACTGGGGTGAAATGGAATGTCCATTAACTTTGATTGACGACGTCAAACATTTTCTCATATACTTATTGGGCATTTGAATTTCATCTTTTCAATTCTTTTGCCCATTTATTGATTAAACTATTTGATTTTTTTGGTGATAAGTATTTTTAGTACTTTATGAAATCTGAATATTAATTATCTTTCATAATCGTACCTGGCAAAGATTTTCGCCCACTTATAGGTTGTGTCATCCTCTGTTATTCCTTTACTGTGCAGAACCTTTAAATTTGATGCAGTCCCATTTGTTCATTGTGCTACAATTTCTTGTTCTGTTGAAGTACTATTCAGGAAGCCTTTGTTCACATAACTTTAAATTTTAGTTTGACTATACTGAATAGAAGTGGTGACAACAGGTGTCATTCCTGATTTTAAGAAAATGTTTTCAAATTTTGCCTATTTAGTGTGTTGTTGGCTGTGTATTTGTCATAGTTACCCTTTATAATATTGAGGTAAGATTCTTCTATAACTAGTTTCTTTGGGACTGTTACTAGAAAATGATACTGACGTTCTTTTAGACTTTGTTACCTCTACTGAACTTTCTATCCATGAATCTGTTTCTGTGGTGTATTAAATGTATTAATTTTCATATGTTTGGCCATCTTTGAATCAGTGAGATGAAACCAATCTGGTGATGGTACATAATATTTTTAATGGGTGGCTGATCTCTATTTGCAAGAATTTTATTTTCAATTTTTACATCCATGTTCATCAATGGCATTGACCCATAATTTCCTTTTTATTGTTGAGTATCTCCTTTTGGTATAAAGGAAATATCAGATTCACAGAATAAGTTTGTAAGCATGGCCTCATTTTGTTTCATGAAATAGTTTGAAGACCATTGGTGCTAGTTGTTCTTTGAGAGTTTGGTGAGATTCAGCAGTAAATTGATCCAGTGGAAGGTTTTTATTTTTGGAAAATTTTTATTACTGCTTTAGTCTCATTGCTTGGGGTTATCTATTCAGTTTTTTAAAAATATATGCTCTTTGTTCAATTTTTGTAAAGCATGTGTTTAGGAACTTACTCATTTCTTCTATGCTTTTTAATTTATTGAAATATAAATTTCCAACTAATTTCTATGAATTTCAGTGATACTTGTCATAATATCTCTGTTTTCATCTCATTTTATTAATGTGAATCTTCTCTGTTTTTGTTTGGTTAGTTTTGGCTAAGGCTTTATCAGTCTTGTTTATGTTTTCAAAGAATCAACTCAGATTCACTGGTTCTTTGATCTGTTAGTCTTTTTTATTATTTTCAGCTCCGATTTTTATGTTTTCTTTCCTTGTACTTTTGTTGAATTTTGTTTGTTCCTGTTTCTCTAGGACCTTAAAATGTATCATTAGGTTTATTTGAGATCTCTCTGTTTTTCTGATGTAGGCTTATAGCTGTGAACCTTCTTCTTAGAATTGCTTTCATTACATCTCACTAATTGTGGTATATTGTATTTCCTTTGTCATTTGATTTTAGGAATTTCAAAACTTTCCCTTGATTTCTTCCATACTATCTTGATCATTTAGAAGTGTATTATTATACATTTGTGTAGTTTCTGTGGCTTTCATTGCTGCTTATTTCTAGTTTTTTCCATTATAATCTAATAGGATGCATAAAATTATTTCAGTTATTTTGCATTTGTTAATGCTTGCTTAATGGCCTCAATTATGATATACTTCTGAGAAATTCTATAGCTGCTGAAAAATATGTATGCTGTTTTTCTTCGATTGAACTCTTTAAATATTGATTAAATCCATCTGATCTATATTGTAGTTTAACTCTAGTGTTTCTATGTCTCCCCCTCCTGGGATAACCATCGTGTATGACATTAGTAGTCTTATATAAGAGGCCCAAAGATCAGCTCACCCTTACCACCAAATGAGGACATGGATGTGAGGTAGCACCCATCAAGAAAGCAGGTTCTCAGCAGACAGTGAATTTTCCAGTGCTTTAATTTTGGATTTTTTGGCCTCCAGAATTGTGAGAAATAAATTTTGGTTCTTTAGCCAACCAGTTTATAGTATTTTTGTTATAGAAATCAAAAAGGACTAAGATTAAAATGTCAAATAAAAGTAAATGAATAAATAAGAAAGAAATGACAACATATACCATAGAAATTTAATTCCTTGTATTGATTTCATATGTTCTAAAATGTAGAATTTAGTAGGAGACATCAAATCTTATATAAATTTTTGATTCATTATGTTTTTCAAAAGCTTATTACCAAAACACAAAGTAGAATGCCACATGATAAACTAAGCTAATTTTGGAGAAGGTGAAGTAGAATGCTCCGATGCCTCCCAGCACAATTCTGACTCCTAACTCAGCACATACTTATACTAATGAACATTTTCCAATGAAAGTGATAAAAAAACCTCACTCCTCCCTTGCTCCCTACTTTCCTTGTCAGCTCAGACCAACATGTGGCTTCCCTAATTATTAAACAGACCTAACATTTGGGTTGCTTATACACAAGGCTGAAGTTGCCTGGAACTTTATTTAGCTCACAGTTTGTAGAAGTTTCATCCCATACTAGTCTGGCTCCAATGCAGGGTGGCACATGACAAGAGGGGAAACTGTTCATGGCAGTAGAAGACAGCAAAAACAACAAGAGAGAGCCAGACAAGCCTCTTTCTGTCTTTTATATTGTATCCAGCCTACTGGAATTTTGGCCGTGCCAATCCAATCAGTGGACTGATCCAGCAATCACCCACCCTTAATCCCAGCACCCTTTATTCTGTCATCGCACTTGAATCAATAACATACTCTAGATTTATCTACCTTTGCAAAAACCTTATGAGGCTTTGGGAGACATCTAGACAGACTCCATAATAACATATTTTCTATTGTCAGACAAAGGGCTGTGCATATAAATATATCTCTGAAGACTCTGTAATCTAGCAAAAGGAAATAAATCACAAATGAAAAATAAATATATGTTGGATTATTTAAAATTAATGCCTGCGTGAACAAATAAAATAAAATGTTGGAGATTTAGTGACTGTGTTTGTAAATGGTGTCTGGTGATTCTTGCCTGTTGTTATTCATGCTCTTTTTCAATCCATTTCTTCACTGAATAGGGATGACTTCTATAACTAATAAGGTATTGCGGGAGTGATAAAAGCTAGGTCATAAAACAAACTTTGAGACTTTTTCTCTGTCATTTACTCTAGCAGAAATTTTCATGACATAAAAACACCCAAGGAGTCATATGGAAAGGTTTACATGGAGGATAAACTCAGAACTCTAGCCAAAAGCTAGCATCTGCTTTTTAGGTGTATAAGCACCTACATTGGAAGTGGCTTCTACTCAGATCTTTAGATGATCATGTGGCTACCTGACTTCTTGCTTAACTCTCAAAGGAGATTCTAAACAGAATTTTTGAAGTCTTGATTCAAAAAAATTAAGAAAATGCAAGAAAAAGTGACCAATATAGAGAACAAGAGAACAATTGTAGTAGGATTAAGTTTTATATATATAAGGAGATCAGTGATTTGGCTTTGATGATGTGACACACAAAGTAGAACTAAAAGGAAGTAAAGGACATGGATATCTGAAAGAGGAATATTCTAACAAGAGTAATGAACAAGTAACAATTGTCTGGAGTACAAAAGTGCTTGAGAAAATTTCAAAGTAAAAAGTCAAAATAAGGATACAATGGTAGCAGAACAGAGATCATTGTGAAGACTATGACTTTCATTCTTATGCCATGGAAAGATGTTAGCGACTTTTGAATGGAACAGTCACATGATTTGAATGAAGATCACAATGATTGTCATATTAAAAATAGTTCATAGAAAAGAAATAGGAAAGGAACAGGGACAACTGGGAGGATAGTGCAATATTCCAAGTGTCTTGGCTATCTTTCTCCCATTGCTGGGACAAATTACCTAACAACCAAAATTAAAGATGGAAAGATTTATTTAGCTCAGTTTGTGGAGGTTTCAGTTCATAATCAGCTGGCCATAGGACAGGGTGGCATGGCACAGGGACAACACTTCATGGTGGACGAAAACAGCAAAAGCAACAAGAGCCAAGTGGGGGAGAACAAGCCTTTTCTCCTCCCTTATATTGTAAGCAGGCTACCACCCCTCCCTAGTGCACTCCAACCCTCCTCTTCCACAGCCTGAGAATATTTACAAAATAAATACTCTGTGCCCCTGCTAAGTTGCTTAGTTAAACTTCTGAACTTCTCAAGTTGACACAATGTATCAAGCATTACACCAGGTAAGAGAATATGTTGGATAGGACTGAGGTAATAAGGGCAGAAGTTATATGAAGTCATTGGGTTTGTCATGTATAAACTGTTGGTGATTGGCTCTTAACCTCTATACAAGCCCTCTGTTCTCAAAAAAAAGCACGCTGAAAAATTTTTAAAACTTTTAAGATTTTATATAAAAAAAACCCCTCAAAATTTCAAAACATTATAATTAAGGGTAACAATGGTATATACATTGTGTATTGTTATTTTCAAATCAGTTACTCAACAGTACAAGATATCTACTTTTAATTGACTGAACAATACTAGTCAAACATTTCTTCAATGAGATTAGAGAAATCAGTAGTGTAACCATCTTAACTGCTATATATATGTATAGTATATAATGTCTATCTCTATATAGTATATATATTAATATATAATATATAATATATAATATATAATATATAATATATAATATCTATATATATATACTATATATATGGCAGTTAAGATGGTTATACTACTGAAAATATATAAGATAGTTACACTACTGAAACTATATATTTATACTACTGAAACTATATGTATGTGTGTATATATATATATATATTTTTGTATATATTGTTTCTTTCAGAGTCTCACATTAGTGAGACAATGCAATGTTTACACATGTATGTCTGATTTATTTTGCTTATGATTATGGTCTCAAGTTGCATCCATTTATTTATAAATATCTCAATGTGATCATTCTTTATAGCTGACTAGTACTCCATTTTATACAAATATCACATCTTTTTTATCCATTCCTCAGTTGATGGGAATTTAGGTTGTTTCCAAGATCTGGCTATTACAAATTATGCCGCTATAAACATGGGTGCACATATATGACTGTGATATGATATTTTCAGTTCTTCTTGGGATATGCCTAGAAGTGGAATAGCTGGATCAAATGGGATTTACAATCCCACCTTTTTGAGGAACCGCCAGACTGACCTCCACAGTGGTTGCACCAGTCTACAGTGCAGAAGATTTCTTCCCCACCCCAGCCTCTCAAGTATTTTTCGTTGGTAGTTTTCTTTATCCTGGCCATTCTTTCTGGAGTGAGATGGAGTCTCAGTGTGGTTTTAATTGGTATTTCTCTAATGACCAATGATGATGAACATTTTTTCATGTATTTATTTTCCATTAGTATTTCTTCATCTGAGAACTGTGTATTCATCTCAGATGCCCATTTTTGGAATGGGTCTTTGAATTTTGAGGATCTGATTTTTTTTTTAATTCTTTATATATTCTAGGCAGAAGTCCTTTGTCTGAGGGACCATTCACTAAGATTTTTTCCAATTTGTGGGTTTTCTTTTCACTATGCAGGATATTTCTTTCAACATGCAAAAACTCTTTAATAGGATGTGATCCCAGTTATTGATTTTGGTATGTATTTCCCATGCAGTTTGATTTTTGTTCATGAATTCTCTACTTACCCCTATGTCTTCAAGATTTTTACCTGCTTCATCTTCTAGTAGATTTAGTGTTTCTGTTTTAATATTTAGATCTTTGATCCATTTAAATTTTACTTTAGTACATGGTGAGAAGCATGGGTCTAGTTTTAGTTTTTGGCATATGGAGAGCCAGTTTTTCCAGCACCATTTATTAAAGAGACTATCTTTCTTCCAGCGAACATGTTTGGCCCCTTTATCAAAGATAAGGTGGCTAAGTGTGTTTGTAGTTGTAGTTGTATTCTCTAATTTATTCCATTGATCTTCAGGTCTGTTTTTATTCAAGTACCATGCTGATTTTATTACAGTAGCTTTGTAGTATAACTTCAAGTCAGGAATTGTGAGGCCTCCTTCCTTGCCTTTGTTGCTCAGAATTGCCTTTTCTGTTCTAGGTCTTTTCTGGTTCCAGATGAGTTTTTGTAATGATTTCTCTAGATCAGTGAGGTATGCCAGTAGTATTTTGACTGGAATTGCATTAAATCTGTATAACAATTTTGGTAGAATGGCCATTTTCACAATATTTGTTCTTCCTATCCTTGAAGAAGGAATGTCTTTCCATTTTCTGAGGTCCTCTTCAATTTCTTTTTTCAGGGTATTATAATTTTCCCTGAATAGATCTTTTACTTCTTTTGTTAGATTGATTCCTAAGTATTTCATTTTTTTGGATGCTATTGTGAAGAGTGTGGCTTCTCTTTTTTCTCTCTTGGTGATTTTGTTGTTTGTTTATAGAAATTCTATTGATTTTTGAGTGTTGACTTTGTATTCAGCTACGTTACTGAATGTATTTATTATACTAACTAGTCTTTCAATGGAATTTTGGAGGTCTTCTATGTAGATTATCATGTCATGTGCAAATAATAATAACTTAACTTCTTCTTTTCCTATCTTTACTCCTTTTATTTCTTTCTCTTGTCTACTTTCTCTGGCTAGTATTTCTAGTAATGTATTGAATAGGAGTAGTAATGATGGACATCCTTGTCTTGTTCCTGATTTTAGGGTAAAGCCTTTTAGTTTTGGGCCATTTAATATGATGCTAGCTATTGGTTTGTCATAGATGGCTTTTATCATATTGAGGTACAGACTACCTATTCCAATTTTCTGTAAGGTTCTTATCATGAATAAGCATTGGACCTTATAGAAAGCTTTTTCTGCATCTATATAAATGATCATGTGATTCTTATTTTTGGCTTTATTAATATGGTGGATTACATTTATTGATTTGTGTATGTTGAACCACTCCTCCACTCCTGGGATGAATCCCACTTGGTTGTCGTGTATAATCTTTTTTTTTTTTGGTATCAGGAATTGAACTCATGACCTCACATTTGCCAGGAAGGTGCTTAAGCTACTGAGCTAAATCCTCAGCCTGTGGTGTATAATCTTCTTAATGATTTGCTGCATTCTGTTTGCCAATATTTTATTGAGAATTTTTGCATCTATGTTCATTAGGGATATTAGCCTGTAGTTCTCTCTCTCAGTTGGGTCTTTCTCTGGTTTTGGTATTAGAGTAATATTTACTTCCAGAAATGAGTTAGGGAGAATTGCTTCCCTAGAAATTTCATTGAAGAGTTTGAGGAGTGTCAACATTAACTCTTTGAATTTCTTGTAGAATTCTGCAGTGAATCTGTCTGGATCTGGGTTTTTCTTTATTGGTAAGGTTTTAATTACATTTTCAAATTCATTAATCAAAATTGGGTTATTCAGAAGCTTTACATCTTCTTGACCCAGCTTTGGTAATTCATATGTTGCTAGGAATCTGTCCATTTCTTCTGTGTTATCAAGCTTATGTGAGCAGAGGTTTTCAAAATAGGTACTAATGATCTTCTGTATTTCCACAGAGTCTGTAGTGATTTTGTACTTTTCATTCCTTATTGCATGCATTTGAGCTTTTTCTCTCCTTTTTAAAATAAGGTTGGCTAGAGGATTATCAATTTTATTTATTCTTTCAAAGAACCAACACTTTGATTCATTGATTCTTTGTATTATTATTTTAGTCTCTACTGCATTGATTTCTGCTCTGATCTTTATAATTTCATCCTTTCTTTTGGCTTTGGGCTTGACTTGTTCTTTTTCTAGATGTTTGAGGTGTAACATCAGGTTATTTATCTGTGTTCGCTCTGTTTTCCTGATGTGGGAACTCACTGCATAAATATTTCTCTGAGTACTGCTTTCATTGCAGCCCACAGGTTCTTTTTTCATTTGATTGCAGATATTGTTTATTTTCTTATTTAATTTCCTCTGTGACCCACTGATTGCTCAGGAGTGTATTATTCAATTTTCATGTGTTTGTGGATTTTTGTGGTTTCTTTTGTCATTAATTTCCGGTTTCATGGTGCTATGATCCGATAATATGCATGGGATAATTTTTATGCTTTTGCAATTACTTAAGCATGTTCCATGGCTAGTATATGATTTATTTTAGAGAATTTCTCATGTGCTACTGAGCAGAATGTATATTCTGATGTTGTTGGGTGGAACACTCTGTATACATCTATCAAGTCCATTTGTTCACAGGTGTGATTCAGTTCTGTTATTTCTTTGCTGATTTTCTGTCTAGTTGATTTGTCCCTTTGTGACAATGGCATGTTAAGGTCTCCTGTTATAATTGTGTTATTGCTTATTTGATTTTTCATTTCTGTTAATACTTGTTTTGGATAGCTGGGTGCTCCCAAATTTGATGCATAGATATTTAAGATTGTTATCTCTTCCTCTTGAAGTTTTCCCCTAACTAATATATAGTGGTCATTCTTGGTTTGAAGTTCACATTGTCTGCAAACAGAATAGCTAGCTCCGCTTTTTTTTTTTTTATAAGTTACTGTTTCGTGAAGTATTTTTTCCATCCTTTGACTTTCAGTCTATTGGTTTCCTTTTGGCAAGTTGGGTTTCTTGTAGACAGCATATGGTTGGATGTTGTTTCTTGATCAATTCTGCCAATCTGTTTCTTTTTATTGGTGAATTGAGGCCATTTTTATTAATGGCTATAACTGATATATATTGGTTTATTTTTGAAATGTTATCTTTCTGCTATTGTTTCCTTACCTTTCCACTCTGTTTAATATTTTGCCTTGCTTAGTGTTTTTTTCCTATGTCTATCTAGAATGTCTTTCAGTATTCTTTGAAGCGTTGGTTTGGTGGTCATAAAGTTCTTCAGATGTTCTTTGTCATGGAAGTATCTTATTTCTCCATCCATTTTGATGGGCAGTTTTTCAATCTGGTTGGAAATTTGTTTTTCTTTAGGGTCTGAAATACTTCACTCCATGCTTTTCTTGACTCCATTGTTTGTGTTGAGAAGTCTGCTGTGATTCTGATAGGCTTTCCTTTATAGGTGATCTGTCTCTTCTCTCTAATAGCTTTTAATATTCTGTTCTTATGTTGGATTTCTGGGATGTTGATTATTATATGTCTGGGTGTAGTTTTATTTTGGTTATGATTATTTGGATTTCTATATGCTTCACTTATCTGTATTTGTTTTCAATTCTCATGTTTGTAAAACTTTCAGCTATTACTTTAGTAAATAGCCTCTTGATATCATTTCTGTTATCACCTTCTTTTTCATTCATACCTATCAATCTTATGTTGTTTTTCTTTGCATCATCTTGCAGCTGTTGAATTGTTATTTTCTGTTCCTTGTTATTTTTAAAAGATCTTTCCTGTTCATTAGCTGCAATCTTGTCTTTGAGGTCTAAAAGTCTATCTTCACTTTCACTGAGGTGGTTTTTCCAAATATTGATGGAATTTTTTTTACTTTGAAGGTAGTAAAATACAACAGAACAAGACAGAACAAAGCCAATCAAGACAATGCAGTGAAATTGGTACAGAACTTCACAATAGGTTACCAATAACAGTAATAGGTACCATAGTATATCTCATTATCTTCACATTAGTTGTCCTTTCAATCAGGTATAGAAAAATTAAACCAAATACAGAACATAATAAAACCTATCAAAACAGAATATTGAATAGGTCAATGCAATTAATCAAAACAAAGCAAAACAGTGATAACAATGTTTGCCTTCAAAAAGATGGTAGGAAATCCCCCATGTTTGCTATAATGCACATGGTCATCCTCCCAAGAGATGCTCAAGGGCTGGGGATTTAGCTCAATGGCTTAAACACCTGCCTGGCAAGCGTGAGGTTGTGAGTTTGATCCTCGGTACCAAAAAAAAAAAAAAAACTTATTGGCCAGGGATTTAGCTCAGTGGCATAAGCACCTGCCTGGCAAGTGTGAGTTCATGAGTTTGATCCCTGATACCAAAAAAAAAAGTTACTTAAAAAAAAAAGAGATGCTCAGACCTCTGGCTCCCATTTGCTAATGGGGAGAGAAGAGGATGGGAAGTTTGACTCAGCCTGTGCACCGGTAGGCTCATGGTTGCTTACCATGGAGGTGAGCAGGTTGCTTTTTTGCCCAGTGCCCTAAGTCCCAACATGGTGAGATCTCAGGAGATACTGGCTGGTTCAATCCCTGGGTTGCCTGCCACTCACTTGAGCCATGGTTTATGGAATTTTTGATTTCCCATGTATCACTTTGAATCTGCTTCATGCATTCTGTGTGTTTCCTGTGTTTTTCATTCAAGGTTTCCATCTTTTTGCATGTTCCTCTAATTTTTTAACTATGTCTTCTTTAGATGTGTTCAGTATTTCTTTCATTACATTTATCATTTCTTCTTTTACCTGGGAGATTATTTCTGATCTGAGTTCTTTTATGGCTTCCTGGAGTTGTTTCCTTACTTCAGTTGTTATCATTTCAGGAGTTTTGGGTGTATGGTTTACATTTTCTTCTGTGTCCATGTCTCCTAGGCTTTCTTGGATGGGCTGGAGGCTTGAGATTGCATTTTGCTCTTTCACTTTGTCATTTTCCTATATTCCCAGGCTCAGAGCAATGTGCCAAAGATTCCTCGTTTTCTGGAAATTGCTGTGTACACTTTTGGCTCACAAGGTGGAACACAGGCACCTGTGGGCCACTAGGTGGTCACTGGATGGGGCAAAAATATACCCAGAGGGACCTTCTGGTGTGTACTCTGATGATGTGTGATGCTGGACAGAGTCTTACTTGGGCTTGGAGTAATGCACCAATGCTTCCCCATGGGCTGGAAATCACCTCATGCACTTTCAGCTCACGAGGCAGAACACAAGCAGCTGCAGGCCACTCAGTGGTCACTGGGAATACCCCAGTGGGCCTCCATGGACCTCCGGTGCATCCTCCACTGATGTGGGATGCTGGGTGGGGCCTTATTGGGCTCATTTCTCCATGGGCTGGAAATCACCTCACCCACTTTCCTAGGTTGTTTCTAAGATCTAGCTGTTACCAACTGTGCTAGTATAAACATGGGTGCACATATGTTGCTGGGGTATGCTGTTCTTAATTCTTCTGGGAAGATATTAAGAAGGGGACTAGTTGGGTCAAATTGGACCTCCAAACCTAGTTTTCTGAAGAATCTCCACTCTTATTTTTCAGAGTGATTGCACTAATCTATCACCACTACCACCAACAGTGGAGAAGTGTTCCTTAGACCCACAACACTTCCAGCATTTGTTACTGGTTATCTCTGTTTGTTACTGGTGGGTTATCTCTTCACTCTGTTGGTGCTTTCTCTTGCTATGCAGAAGGTTTTTTTAAATAAGATGAGATCCCAGTTGTTGATTCTTTGTGATAGTTCTGTGTAATTGGGGTTTTGTTCATAGATTCTTTGCCTACACAAAGAAGAGTTCAAGAGTTTCACCTACTCTTTGAGCATATTTATTGTTTCTGTTTTAATATTTAGACCTTTGATCCATTCTGAATTTAGTTTAGAGCATGGTGAAAGATATGGGTCCAACTTTAATCTTCAGCATGTATAGAGCCAGTTTTCCCAGTACCTTTATTAAAGAGGCTATCTTTATTCCAGTGGTTGTGTTTGTCACTTTTGTCAAAGATAAAGTGACTTAATGTGTGTGAAGTTGTTTATGCATCTTATCATCTGTTCCATTAATCTTTAGGTATTTTTTTGGCCAGCACCATGCATTTTTTTCCAGTAGCTTTAAAGAATAATTTCAAGTCCATGATTGTGATATCCCCTATCTTGCCCTTGTTGCCCAGCATTACCTTTGCTACTCTAGGTCTCTTCTGGTTCCAGATGAATTTTAGGATTATTTTTTCTAATTATGTGAGACATATTATTGGAATTTTGTCTGAGATTGCATTGACTCTATACAACAGCTATAAAAGTATGGCCATTTTCACTATCTTGGTTCTTCTTACCAAACAGCATGAGATATCACTCTATTTTCTAATATATTCTTCAATTTACTTATTCAGGGTACTATAGATTTTAATGTAGGAGTATTTTACATCCTTGATTAAATTGGTTCCTAGATATTTCATTTTTTTGGATGTTATTGTGAAAGGTGTTTTTTCCCTGATTTCTTTCTCAGTGAGTTTGTTATTTCTGTACAGGAAGGCTACTGATTTTTAAGTGTTGACTTTGTATACAGCTATGGCATTCAATTTGCTTATTAAATTTATCTTTTTTTAGTGAAGCTTTTGAGGTCTTCTATGTAGAGTATCATGTCATCTGCAAATAATGATAGTTTAACATCTTCCTTTCCTATTTTTATTTCTTTCTCTTGTCTAATTTCTCTGGCTAAAGTTTCCAAGACTATGTTGAATAAAAGTGGGGACAGTGGACATCTTTGTTTTGTTCCTGATTTTAAAATAAAAGCTTTCTATTTTTGTCCATTTAGTATGATGGTGGTTGTTGGTTTGTCATAGATAACTTTTATCATATAGAGATAAAGATTACCTATTCCAATTTTCTGTATGAATGGGTTTTGGACTTTGCCAAAAGCTTTTTCAATATCTATTGAGATAATCATATAATTTTTGACTTTGGCTCTGTAAATATGGTGTATTACATTTATTGATTTATGTTTGTCTAACTATCCCTGCAATGAATCTCACTTGATCATGGTGTATAACCTTCTCGATGATTTATTGTTTTCCAGTATCTTACTGAGAATATTTGCATCTATGTTTATTAGGGAAATTGACCTGTAATTCTCTTTCCTAGTTGGGTCCTTCTCTGGTTTTAGAATCAGAGAAATGTTTGCTTCCAGAAATGACTTTGGGAGTATTCTTCCCTTTCAATTTCATTAAAGAATTTGAGAAATAGTGTTGTTAGGCCTTCTCTAAATTTCTTGTAGAATTCAGCAGTGAAACAGAGCCTGGATTTTTCTTTGTTGATAGATTTTTAATTATATCTTTGATTTCATTGACTGATATTGGTTTATTTAGGATATTTATATCTTTTTGATTAAGCTTTGGTAACTCATATGTGTCTAGGAATCTGTCCACTCCTTCTGTATTTTCCATTTTGTCAGAATACAAGTTTTCATGGTAGGCATAGATGATCTTTTGGATTTCTGCAGAGTTTGTTGTGATTTGCCCTTTTCATTCTCAGCTGCATGTATTTGAGTCTTTTCTTTCCTTTTTTGATAAGGTTGGATAAGCATTTTTCAATTTTGTTTAATCTTTCAAAGAACTAACTCTTTGATTCATTGAGTCTTTGTATTTTTGGTCTATAATGCATTAATTTCTACTCTGATCTTTATACTTTCCTCCCTCATATGACCTATGGGCTTAGCCTACTCTTCCTTTCTAGAAGTTTGAAGCTCATTATTAAGTTGTTTGCATGCATTTGCTGTTTTCCTTTTATCAGTATTTATTGCCACAGATTTTCCTCTTAAGTCTGCTTTCTTTGTGTCCCATAGTTATGATATGTTTTATTGTCATTATCATTCAACTGTAAAAACTGTCTAATTTCTGCTTTAATTTTATTTGTGACTCACTGGCTGTTCATGAGGATGCTATTTAATTTCCATGTGTTTATGACATTCTTGTGATTTCTTTTATCAGAGATTTCCAATTTCAATGTACTGTGGTCTGATATTATGCATGGGATAATTTCAATTCCTTTGCATTTACTTAAGCATGTTCTATGAGCCAGTATGTAGTCTATTTTGGAGAACATCTCATAGGCAGCTGAAAAGAAATGTGTATTCTGATGTGGGGTAGAACACTCCATAGACATCTATTAAGTTCATTTTTTAAAAACTTGGTTCAGTTCTAATATTTCTTTATTCATAGTTTATCTAATTGATCTGTCTTTTTGTGACAGTGGAGTATTGAGATCTCTCAACACAATTGTAAGAGGGCTTATTTGATTTTTCACATTTGTTAGTATGTGTTTTATATAATAGGATGTACAGGTATTTGTTGCATATATATTTATGATTGTTATCTATTCCTCTTGGGTTGTTCTCTTTACCAGGATGTAGCGATCATTATCTCTCTTAATCAGTCTTGGCTTAAAATTCACTTTTTCTGCAAATAAGATAGCTACCCCTGCTTTTTTCTGGGTTCTTGTCACATGGAGTATTGTTTTCTATCCTTTGACTTTCAATCTACAAATTTCTTTTTTTTTTAGTTAAATGTGTTTCTTGTGTGCAATATATTGTTGGATCTTCCTTGATCTATTCTGCCAGTCTGTGTCTTTTGATTGGTGAATTGAGACCACTGACATTGATGGTTATAATTGATACATACTGACTTATCTTTGTCATGTTATTTTCCTGTTGTTGACCCCCTCCCTTCTTCTGTTTTTCTTCTCTCTAATTGTTTGCTTTGCCTGGTGGATTTATTCTTCTGGGATTCATGGAACTGTAGTCCTTATTATCTCTTCCTAGAATGTCCTTCAGAATATTTTAGAGTGCTTGACTTAGTGGTTATAAATTTCTTCAGATGTTCTTTGTCATGGAAGTATCTAATTTCTCCAACAGTTTTGAAAGATAGTTTTGTGGGGTACATGAATCTGGGTTGAAAGTTGTTTTTCTTTAGAGCTTGGAATACTTTACTCCAAGCTCTCCTTGACTTGAGAGTATGTGCTGAAAAGTCAGCTGTGATTCTGATGGGCTTTACATTATAAGTGATTTGTTTATTTTCCCTAACAACTTTTAAAATTCTTTTTTTGTGTTGAATTTATGTAATTTTGACTATGATATGCCTGGCTGTAGATTTTTTTTTATTATTATGGCTAATTGGAATT
The DNA here is from genome assembly GCA_004027455.1 of Hydrochoerus hydrochaeris. Taxonomy (NCBI): domain Eukaryota; kingdom Metazoa; phylum Chordata; class Mammalia; order Rodentia; family Hydrochaeridae; genus Hydrochoerus; species Hydrochoerus hydrochaeris. The sequence goes on from PVLA01000715.1 coordinate 336,997, forward strand.
CTATACACCTTGCATATCTACATGTCAAATTGTTTTCTCTGCCAGGGAAGTTTTCTGCCATAACAGCTATGACCATTTTTTTAAAAAAATATCATTTGTGGTATCTCCTGATTTTTTACTGACTCCAAATATTCTTAAATTATTCTTCTTTGTTTCATCTAGCAGCTGCTGGATTGATTTCTCATGGTTTCTTGCTGTTTTTGAGAAATCTTTCTTCTACTGGTCACTAACTGCAAGTCTGCTTTCAATATTTGAGATCCTGTCCTCACATTGATCTAATCTACTTTAAATACTCTTGGTGGAGTTTTTATTATTCTGGGTATGTGCTTTAATCTGCTTTATGGATTTCATTTCTTTCCTATGCTGAGCTTCCATAATTTTCATAGGCTTATCTTTTTTTTGTCTGTATCTTCTCTAGCATCACCAAGCATTGACTTTATTTCAGACACCATCTCTGTAGTTACTGGAGAGATTATTTCTGATTTCATTTTTTCTAGAACCTGATTCAATTGCTGTGTTGTTACCACTTCAGAGAGGACTGGTAAGAGGATTTTGTCTCCTGGCTTTGCCTTTCGTGAGCTGGGTGTCTGGGTTTGCATTTTGTTTAAGTGTCTTTTCATTTTTTTAATTTTTTTTTTAGTTCAATTCCTGGGGTGATGCTTGTAAATTGCTTATGGTGGGTTGCTTTAATTCTAGTATTTAGGATCTTTAGGTCATGATTACTTCTCTGTGGTATCTTTCAGTTGTAGCAGGTTTTGGGGTTTTGAGTCTGTTGGAAGATCTTACCTTTTCAGTTTGTTGGAGATGACTTGTTGTTTGTTTGGCCCAGTCCCTTGTTCTTTGGCACAGTGACACAGCATTTTCTGTGACCCTTAGTCAGTCTCAGTCATAGAATACCAGGACCAATAGCTGTTAGAACAATTATGTCAAACTTAGCTACAGTGGTACCTATAGCATCAAAAAGTCTAGAAATTGAGCTAACCCTTAATTTGCCATTTTTAACTATATGAACTAGTTTTATGCTTATATAACAAAATTTAAAACAAACCAGAAAATTATATGTGGTATATTAGAAGTCCTTTACCCTCAGGGGTTAAAATTTAAAATAGATTCAGAAGAAAATAGAGAAGTGGAAGAAGTGAATGAGATTAGAAGTTGCAGGACAAAAGGGGATCATGATAACTTTGGGAAACTGCTGCAAAAGACTGGAGGCAAAGAGTGAAGGAACAGAGGAAAAGAACAGAATAGAATCACAGCCACAGAGAAGCTAGAAACAGTGTTCACACTTATATAAGAAGAAGATTAAACAATGAAAGAGAAAGTAAAAAAAAAGAAGAAAATGAAAACATACACTAAAAATCAAAAACAAATGAGAGACAGGAAAGAGAAGGAAAAAAAAAGTCAACTTCCAGATCTGTCTAGGTTTATATCTCCTTTCACTGGTAGATAATATGCAGAGGCAGAGTCCCAATCTATGCTTATCTATCTCAGCAAGCCAGCAGTAGTTTTTTGGTGGGGTAGTGGGTAATCTTAGTAAGTATGTACTTTCTGGTGGGGACCAGACAGTTACATTTGGCTCATTACTTTCTTTATATCTGCTGTAAATTCCAATCACTTCTTTATGAATCATACTTTCAGCTTCTCAAGTTATTGAGTCTTTCTCATTGTTCAGGCACTACTTTAAATTCAAGTACCACTCTCTGGAAAGTCTTACGTGGTAAAGTCCATATGTTTATTTGTATGACTACCACTGTCCATACCATTTACTTACTTTATAACAGTATGTCTGATAATAATTATGATATCTGTTTCCTTTTTTCTACTTTTTAATCTCCCACAACACATCATCTTTTCACAAAAGATCTCAATGAGACCAGAAAATATCTCTAACTTGATTTTAAGTGTAACTCCAATACCTGAAATTTAATATAATTGACATTTAATAAACATTTTAATGAACAAATAAATAGATAAGACAATTTTAAAAGCATGACCTTATACCTAAGTAAAATTTAAAATCCTTTTAAATTTTTTATTTAAAGAAAAAAAATGAAAAAAAGAGGGTAGAAATAATGCATAATTTCAAAAAAGGTAAGAAATCACTAGTTGATAATTATATATTTTCCTCTTAGAAGTAGTTGTTCAAGTTACAAAAGTAAAGCACACAAAATGGACATTTAAACAGTGAGACTGAAATCAGTTCTGTTCATCTATCCAACAAAAACTTAGTAATATGGTTATCAATCCTACACACTTAAACATACATGCAGTTATATCCTTTAGAATACTTTCTTTTCCTCTCTTTTTTTTTACAATAACTATAATCAATTTTCATAAACTGTTTAGAAGTTCTACACATGTATAAGTTTCTACATGTATACCTAGTCTTTCTGTATTAGAGGGAAAAACAAATCAAAACAAGTCAACAATACAAAACAAATTCCTAGAAAAACACAAAATGAAAAGGACATATAAAACCACAATACTAGGTGATCTATGGTAGTTACTTGATGTCTCTTGTTATTTTCAATAAAATTGTCTGTATCATCAGTCATAGTATAATTAAACATAGCAGTACATAGCACTATTAATAAAAACCAAACATTGGAGACATTATAGGACTTCAAAGACAGTTAATAATCAAACCAGAATGGATATCCTATTGAATCTTATCATTTTCAGAATAGTTGCCTCTACTCTCAGACTATCCAGCATTCCAGATTCGAATAAAATCATTCAAGACAAAACAGCGATATAGCCAATCTTCTCTGCCTCATCTCTGCTATGCTATTTTTCTGTCATTGTTGTTTACTTTTCTCCTTCATTCCACTGTCTGCTCCTTTCATTGAGGCCTTTCTGCCATTTTTCCTGGAATCCTGGTGATTTTCTTCTCTCTCTCTAAAATGTCCTTCAGTATTCTTTGCAGGGCTGGATTGGTGGTCACAAACTCCCCCACTTCCTCTTTGTCATGGAAATATTTTGTCTCTCCATTAATTTTGAGAGACAGTTTTTCAGGGTACATCAATCTGGGTTGGAGGTTATTTTCTTTAAGGGCTTGGAATACTTTGCTCCAAGCTCTTCTTGATTTGATAGTTTGCATCAAGAAGTCCACTGTGATTTTGATGAGTTTTCTTTTATAGGTAATGTTTCTTTTCTCTGACTGCTTTTAATATTCTGTTCTTGTGATGGATTTCTGGGATCCTGACTATTATATGTCTGGGTGTAGATCTGTTTTGGTTGTAGCTGGCTGGAATTCTGTATGCCTCATATATCTGAACCTCACTTCCGTTTCCTATGCTTGGGAAGTTTTCCTTAATTATTTCTGTGAATATCCTTTTTATTTCATTTGTATTTGTCCCTGCTTCTTCATTCACATTTTTTTATTCTTAAGTTATAAATCCTCTTGTCATCTTCTAGCCTTTGTATCATTACTTCCTGGTTCCTTGTTATATTTAAGAGGTCCTTCCTTTTGTGATCATACATTGCAAATCTATCTTCAAGTTTTGAAAGTCTGTCTTTAGTTTCTGTCAAGAAGTTTTGCCAGCTTTCAATGGAGTTTTTAATTTCCTGATATTCTCTTTGGATCTGTTTCATGCATTCTAGATTTTGTTTATATTCTTCATCAAAGGCTTCTCCTTTCTCTGGGTTCCTCTGTTTTCCATTTATGTCTTCTTGAGGAGTGCCCAGCATTTCTTTTTATTAATATTCTTATATCTTACTTCACCTGAGTTAGAATTTCAGATTTAAGTTTGTCGATGAGGTCACAGAAGTATTTCTTTATTTCCATTGAGGTCGTGTCTGATATTGCATGTTTGCTGCCCTCAATCTCTTCTTTATTTACCTCTCCTGGCCTTATTTTCCTGGGGTCGGCAGTTGGAGGCTTTTTGTTGTTTCTTTGTCTTGTCATGTTTCTGGTTTCTTTCAGACAGGTGAATGGTGAAGGTCTCAAGACCTTTTCGTATTGCTTACAGTTTTTCTGAAGCATACTGGCTATGGGATTGCTGCTCTCTCCAGTTTGCTGTTGATCTGTGAGGTGCACGCAGGGGTGATGCGGGCCAGCCTCTCCCCTATAAGCCAGTCAACCAATGAGTGTCTTCAGCACATTACTGTGCGCCCTGCAGATGTCACAGGTTTGGTACAGCCTTGTCCCTGGCCATTGGGTCCCAACCAGGGGCATGGCCCAGCCAAAGAGATCCCACCAATCCACTTTGGGCCAGGAGCCACTGACTGATGCCACTTCAGTTGTTGATTCAAGCCTGTCCTGCTCAACTCCAATATGTCATCTAGCTGGTCACCCCACTCTGGGGAACCCAGTTCTCAGCACTCACCAAAGTCTGTGCAGCTCAGTTCAGTTTCCACTCCCTGTTGCAGTGCCTCCTCCTGCCAAGGGTCTCGGTCTCACCAACCCCCACTCTTGGCAGGGCCATGACCTTGGCTCAATCCTGAGTCGCCTGACTCTAAGACACACCCAATACAGCGACAGGAGTATGCCCAGCTTCAGCCCTCCATCCATGTTTCTTCTTTTTTTTTTTTGTTTTTCTTCTTCCTGGGTCGTGATAATTCCTCTCCTTTCATCTGGTCTTCTCCATGGTGTTAAATTCTAGCATTTGAGTTGTTTTTCTCAGAGAGGCTCTCTATCATGCTACCTATCAATCCGCCATCATTCTCTCATCCAAAATTTAAAGTCCTTAATACAGATATTTTAATCCTACTTTTGAAAACAAATGATACATTTAGATTTTTATGTATTTTAAACTTTTCATTTGGAAATATTTCCAGATAAAACTACAAAAATATAGACATTCCTGCATCCTCTTCATCTAGATTCCTCAAATATAGAGATTTTCCACATCTGTTTCATTATTTCCTCCCTATTTAGCCACTCAGATATATTGTCTTTTTACCTTACAATATGTCATTGTACATATCACAAAATTTGGGAGAGTTTTAGAAATAATGCAGTGAAATTATCAAAACAGAAAATAACATTGACTAATGTATAGAACTTACTCAAATATAGTCACATTAACTTTTTTACAGTCAAAAAATGTATTTCTTTAGTTTAGAATCCAATTTAGGATCACACACTGAATTTAGTTGTCATATGTCCTTTATTATTGAATAGTTTCTCAGTTTTTAATGATCTTGTTATATTATAGAGTCCCTCAATTTTGATTTATCTGATGTCTCCTCAAGATCCAATTCATTTATAGAAAGAATAACAGAACAGATGTTGTTATTCTAGGTATACTGTATCAGGAAGCAAATGATACTCACTTGATCACTGGACATATTAACCTTTACACTTAGTTATGGTGCCATAAGTTTGTATACAATAAAATATTATTATCTGTTATTAATAATTTTCATGGGATATCTCTTTGAGATCATGCAAAAATCTATTTTTCTTGAGGATATTTCTGTCTGCTAGTAAGATTTAATCTAAATTTATCTTGATGCTCAAATGTTTGATCACTCAAAATAGTTTCTTTACTTTTTGTTTTCATTTTCCTCACTATTAGATCACTTCTGAAGTTACTAACATACAAAAACAGATGTTCTAATCTCAACTCAAACATACACTGGAAACAATTCCTTTTATATGGTGTCCTGGCTCTTTAAAATGAAGAATGTGGTTTAGAAACCAGATATTTGGAAGCTAATGATGCTTATTTGTACTAGGGAACATTGTCTCTGGGTCATCTCAGTGGACAGAAAGTATGCAATTTTTGCACATACAATAGGTACATATCTATTTCTGTATCTATCATTATATATTTTAAATTTATGATTTCATAATGACCTCACCAATTCCAATGTAACTTCAAAGACTTCCTTTCAGTTTCTTCCTTATTTACAATTTGCTTTTCTGACAAGAAACCTATCTCTCATAATCTACTATTATTATTTGTTTTGTACTATAATATATTTCAAATAGTCCAAGAATTGCTAAAATCAATAAAAAAAACCCCACAAAATAGACTTTGTCTTTGCTTGCAAACTGGTGGTTTATAATCAACATTTAGTGTTCCAAATTTTCTTGAATTATATACTTCTGTATCATTTAATAGTTACTTTGACTTGTTTTGTTTTCTGAGATACAGTCTTGCTACGGAATTCAGGCTGGCTCTAAGTTCACTGTGTAAGCCAGGCTGACCTCAACCTTTAGGTGATCTTCCTGATTTAACCTCCTAAATGCTGGGATTATAGGAGATGTGCTAACATGCCCAGCAATACAGTTATCTTAGTTATGTGAAATAAATTAGTCTCATTTGTTTCTGTGGGTATTCCATTTTGGCATTTCTCTCAACTGTTTTGATTTTTTGTGCTCATTTTTCCACTTTTAATTTTTCTATTAGTACATGTCTAGTGCGGGAAACATTGTCTTGGTACTAAAGGTCAGAACTGTGTAAATTGTATAGCTACAGAATTGTCTTCCTTTAATCCTCATGCATTCTGCTCCATTTTTTCCCTCCCACTTGTAAAACTGCATTCTTATTCATTCCTGGTCATAGTTTTTGGTTTATGTTTTCTGTTTTCTGCAGTCTGCTTTGCACAATATACAAATACATACACATTTCTATTATTTTTTCTTAAACAAAAATTTTATATGCTACAAATTTTAGTTTGCTTTAATAATAAAAATTTTATACAAAGTATACTACAAATGTTTTATATTAGTATATAAACCATCCTCATGTTTTTACAGCTGTTGGGTCCATGCATAGTACTTGACTGGGTGAACATGCTATAATTTTTTAAATTCCTGAGGCACACTAGGGATTTTGTAGCTCCAAGTAATGCAGTATTGAGTAAACTTACACATATATATTTCAAACATTTTGTAGCTACAAGTAATGCAGTAGTGAGTCAATTTATGCATATATATTTTTGAACTATTGAATGTATAACTCTAGAATAAATACCTAAACAGGCTGTCATGGTTGAAAAGTAAATGCATAAATACTTTTGTTAGATACTGTCAAATCCCTTCTTCAAAGTTGTACCAATTTATATGTTTGAGATTGTCCAGCTAGCAATGTATGAGTGCTAGATTATATACAATCTTCCCAATAAATGTTGCCATATATGTAATTTTTTCCAGTCTGAAAAATGAAAAAAAGTTTTATGTGGTTTCAATTTATTGCTGTATGATGAGTGAGGTTGAATAGCTTTCCATATATTTAAGGGTCATTTTTATACCTCCTTTGGCAAATTGTTCAAATCTTTTGCCAATTTTTCTTGTTTTTGTTGTTGTTCCTCAATTTTAAGAGTTATTTATAAATTAGAGATATTAATATTTTTGTTTGTATATTGCAAATATTTTTCCCAAAATTGAAAATATTTTTGTGTGCCCATCACTGAGTTTCCAGTTTTTAGTAGTTCCTTAAACTCTTAGATACAAAATATTCTACCAGAGATACTATTCACCTTTACCTCTTATCCTCTCTCTCTGTCTCTCTCTTTCTCTCTCTCTCTCTCTCTCTCTCTCTCTCTCTCTCTCTCCCCTCTCAGACATTGCAGGAATGCAAAATATTTCTACATTTTATTTCTAATTGTTTTACATATATATGAAGAAACGCATTGCTTGCCATCAAATTCAGTTCTGAAAATGTTTCAGTCCTCTGAGAAAAAAGTCCACCCTTTAGTACCCTCTGTTTTCTGTGCATTAAAATAAAGCTGCAAAATTCCAGATTTATAATTTCTTCAGAATTTTTAAGGCTTTTACACTCTCACTCTCCTGCTTTCATATTTTATATGTTGTTTAGAAATCCAACTTAGTCTATTTTTACTCACTTGTAAATCATTTGTTATTTTTTTTTTCTAGGAAGCCTTTTGAACATGCTTTTCTACACTTTGAAATCTAAGAGTTTTTCCAGGTTGTCTCTAGCTGACCACTTCAGTTCCATTTTTCCATATGCCTAACTGAGCCTTTTATATGTGTAGATTTAGATCTTTATTTATTTATAAAGAATTCTTGGATTATAATTTTAAACATTAACTCTGTTCCATTTCCTTTTTTTCAGTCTTCAAGGACTCCAAATAACAGATGTTCTTTCTTTGCCTGTCTTCCATTTCAGCCACTTTCTCTGTTCCTCTTTATTTATTTCTTTGTATTACTTTTCATTATCTTCTGTGTTGTCCTACTTTGACACATCATGACATGTCCATTTGAGTCTGTCCTACCTCATAAACAATTAGTCTTCATAACTGTGATAATTTTTTTTACTTGTTTCTTGGGCTTAGTCAATCACTTTTGATTTTTACTGCTTTTTGTTCACATTATCACTAATGTTTTATCTGAAAGTAATTGTATAAGAATTTTAAATCAGGTTCAGAGTTTTTTTTAAATTATGCTTTTTTGCTTTATGAAGTTTTGTGAAGACAATTTCCATTATGTAAAATATTTTTTCTTTTTAATTTTTTTTAAATTTTAAAAGAGCAAAACAGAAAAAGAGATAGAAATAATACAGAATAAAAAAAAAACACCAGTAAGAAATCGACACTAGTTAATATATTACACACTGCTATCCCAGAAATAGTTGTTCAGTTTACAAGATCTAGGCATGAAAAATGATCAAACAATCAAACAATGGTAGTACAAACTGCTCTTTTTGATGAAATGGGCATCAGTGATGAACATGCACTTCTCAGATGAAGAAATACAAATGGCAAATAAATACACTAAGAAATGTTCAACATCACTAGTCATTTGAGAAATGCAAATGAAAACAACATTGAGAGTTCATCTCACTCCAGAAAGAATGTGCCATCAAGAAATCAACCGATAACAAGTGTTGGTGGGGCTGTGAGGAAAAAAGAACCCTTCTCCACCATGGTGGGAGTGTAGACTGGTGCAACAACTGTGGAAATCAGTGTGGAGATTCCTCAAAAAACTAGGATTGGAAGTCCCATTCAATCCAGCTATTCCCCTTCTAAGTATTTTTCTAGAAACACTGAACAGGTGAAAATTTTTTATTCTGATTTTATTATAGTATTTTTGCACAGATTAATTCATTTTGTCTAATCCATATTGTGGGCCCACTGTGACTTACAAAATTTTTAGTTTAATGGTGCCCTCTTCTGTCAGTGTAGCAAAGTCCAGTTTCTTCTTCAATTTTTTTTTTCAACGAGGAAAGGGGGCAGAGAGTTGGAATGTTTTGTTTTTCACACCAAAAATAAATATTATAAAACTTCCTTTAGCAACACATTGTATTATTATTTTTTACATAGTTTTTCATCTTATGACTATCTTTAGTCTTTTTGTGAAAATTAAATTGAACACATATTGCTACATTGATCTCTATAGATACTTTACTAAAACACATGTGGCCGTCCCCTCTCCCCCACCAATGTAGAAAGAGGTGCATGTTTGTAATTCCAGCACTCAGGAGGCTGACACAAGAGAATCATTGAGAGTTGGAGGCCAGTCTAAATTACATAGTGAGTTAAAGGCCATCCTGAATTGCAGAACAAGATCCTTTGTTTCTCAAAATGAAATGAAACAAAACAAAAACATGAAGAAGCTTTTTTTTCTCACAGCTTCACTAACATATTATATTGTCTAACATATCTAACATTTTTATCCTTAACAATTTAACATATGAAAACGGCTTTACATTGTAGTTTTATATTTGTATTATAAATGAGTCAAGTATTTGTATTTCTTTTACTATAAAGTGACTATTATATCTTTTCTCTAATCTGACCCATACACAATTAATTATGTATGCCTCGAATTGAGGTTCCAAAATGAATGCTATGTGGACCCTTCCCTACAGTTACTAAGGTGTAGAATAACTGGATCAGACTGAAAGCAAAATTTTGAGACAGAATACCCATAGGTTGAATTGACCCAGTCAGATTCCCTTTTCCCCACATTTGAACTGGCTGAAGACTAAGTACCATACATGTTCATAAACTCTTAAGATAAAACATCTATAGTGACAGGATGTCACTTTCTGTTGGATCTGGTACTGTGATAAGCCAAAGCGATCTGCCAGCTGATGTTATGAGTAAAATGATAAATTGAGACAGCTAACTTCCCAGAAGACCAGGAAAAAAAAAAAAAAGGAAAAATACTTAGTGATGTGTGGAAATGAGAGATGACATAACTCTATGGAAAATGTGAATAAGAAGTTTATTTTGCTTCAGTATGATGGACATGTTCTTTTTAGGGAAGACTTTGAGATTGCCTGTTATAGTCTTTTGAAAAAAAATATCTTTTTACTTTAGGTTAGTTTTTGTGGATTTATTTTCCTTCTCATGGAATACATCATGTTCTCTATTGCTCCAAGAGACCTGAGGAATCAGAGTGTTATCTCAGTGGTTCAATTTATGGAATGCATTATCTTAGGTAGGTGAAAGCTTCCTTTTATTGAGACAATTTCACCACAGACTGAAAAACTTAGGCAGGATTCCAGAGAGAAGATATCAGCATCAAATGAATGAATGGTTCATATGCTTTTAAACTTACCTTTGGAATTGAAATTTTAAGATTCTCTGTTGATTCATTTAATGCTTGATTATGGATGAATAGGGGACCTTCAGTTAAAATGCTTTTATTATAGTAAAATATATTTTATGATTATAAAAGTGATTCTTCCAAGTCATCTAAAAAACAACTTTCTTGTTAATGAAAAATAAATCAGTTCATGAAATGTGGAAACTGATCTGACATAGCAGTAATTATGTGGTCAGGTAATTCACTGTAGTTAAGAAGTTGGCTTTCTGTTCAAGGAAAGAACATTTTTCGCTCTTCTGTGTATCTATTTATTGAGATACACTATGAAATTGTTTCCACTTTCTGATAGTATTCAATCTTCAATGAACCCCTGCTTTCTTGGACTTTTCCACATGTCACCCAACCAAAGCTCAAATGTTGTAATAGGTTCATTGTAACACCTTTGGAAACATTGTAACACCTTTGTATTTTTTTTTTAAAGCCATAGAATGGTTAGTTTAAACAAAGGAAATTCATTTTTCATAGTTCTGGAGGCTGGAGATCTAAAGTTGGGGTGCTAGCATAGTCAGTTTTTGTAAGGCCACTCCTCTTTACTTCTAGATTTCTATCACCTTCTCATGTGTCTGTACATACTGTGTGTGTGTGGTGGAGTGCAAAATGCCTGGTATTTCTTCTTAGAAAGGCATTAATACCTTTATATGGATCCCATCATGATTTTATCAAATTTTAGTTACCTCCCCCCCAAAAAAAAACTATCTCCAGCTACCATCACATTAGGGCTAGGATTTAAAATAAAGTTTGGGTACACAAACATTTAGTTGACAAAAATACCTCTATGGGATTGCCCCACAGTTCTGCGTTGTTTGTTCTCTCTTACTTTAATAGAAATAAAATCAACTTGTTTAAATAAAAGTGTGTTCCTGGCATTCTTTGGCTTGACAATGTTTACTTTAGAAAATGTTGCCTTTTAAAAAAGTCACTGTCACATTACTTCATTGTTTCAATTTTTAGAAAATTAAGAAGGTAGGAAGCATTTAGCAGATAGTATTTCTTGGAAGAAAACTGAATCAGTGTTGGCAAAATTTCTTCAATTTTAAGACCAAAGGCTTGATATTTGCATTTTATCTGCTTTCTTCCATTCCCATCATGCTACAAATGAGACAGGTTTCTGGAGTTGTCATTTAAGTAATAAAATTGACCATTAATTTGAGTACAAATTATATCAATAAATTCAGCTGCATAATGCCTAGAGACATCACCCAATCTGCTAAAATTTTTCAGAATATTTAGCTTAATATACTCTTTATGATCCTGCATTTCATGACCAATATACCCTTTAAATACCTCAATGGTTTTTCAAATGTTCTAAGGCAATGGTCTTTAAACTCTAAATTCTCAAACCTATATGAGCATAACTTTAAAGTTTTTCCTTAAAGCTAATATTTTCCATTATAGGCTTATATCAAAGTAGAAGAATCTCAGGCAGGCTGAATAAATACTGTCATACCGCAAATATTCCCTTCAGCTAAAGATGTGGACTTTTGAGAAGTACTACATGTCTTCTCCACAAAGGCAGATAATACCCTCATTCTTGGGGGACAAAAGTCTGTAAAAACTGACCTCCCTACAGGATCCATCTAAAACTGCTTAATGACTTTCATGCTCAGAACTTATAACAACAAACTAAATGCAGAAGTCAAAGACTTTAAATTACTTAATGTTTAATTGAAAAAATTGGCTTGCTTAGACATTTCTTATAGTTTTGGAGGAAGTAAAAGTCCTGGTCCTCTACACATTATGCCCTTTTATCTAGGAATAACTCAGAAATTCTATGCTTTCATAGTTTAAGGCTTGAAGCTTTTTATCTAAATGTAAACACTGTGATATTACACCTTAAAATAAATCCAGAGTAGAATCCTTCACCTAGCAAAATATTACACATGCAGACATTCCTTACAAATATTTCCAGGGAAGGATACTTTAACCAGGGTTACTCAAATATGCATAGGAGTCACATGACCTTGTTAAGATGCATGTTTTGATTCAGCAGGTTCTGTGGCAGTGTCTGACATCTTGTTCTCTGACAAATTCTCAGGTGACACACATGTCCCTGCTTATAGGCAGCCATTCATTATACTTCTTTCATTGATAGTAAAAAGCCATATGCCTGCTGTTTTGTTACAAAAATCAAAATATCCTCTTAAGACTTCCCTTCTCCTCATCTACTCCATCTTCTTTAAACTTATTTCTATTTTATAAAACACAACTTAAATAACTGAAACACATATTTCCTAAAATGTAGCATATTTTTTTTAAAAACTAAAGTCACTATAGTTTATATGACAAAGTCAAATGTTTCTCATTAATTTCCTCTCATCATTGCTAGAATTAAAAACTTGTCTGATGTTTAAATCTAGATTCATATTTATGTAAAAAAGAAAAAGTTTCACATAAATATTGTATAACACAAAGATCACTGAATTGCATTCAGCCTAATTCTGCCATTCTTCATATGTAATATTTCCATAAAAATTATCGCTGTGTACTTTTATAAAGAAAAATTAAGATCATCTGTAGCAAATGTAAAATCATCTTTTCACAATACTTGCCATTCTTTCCTTGCTAGAACAATTATTCTTTATACTCATTCTTTAATGCAAGTCAAATCCTGAAATTAATAATAAGTTGACAATTAGGGGAAGAGTAAACACGGCTGCATTGAATTCAAAACCTATGTATATGAAACCAATATAATAAATGGAAAACACTAAAATTCAATTATGCTGAATAACTGTTTTGACTGATCCTTTTACTCCTTGAATTGATCAAATCAGCTGATGTTGGCATTATCCTAAGTTTATTTCCAAATGTTTTCAACTTAGTTTTAAAATTCAAGCTTACTAAATATTTTTTCAAATCACATTTTTTTCTGCTATTTTTCAATTCAAAGGAAAATCGTAGGGGAAATTTTTCTTCTCAATTACTCTACAACAAATAATGGTACTACCTTTTAGTTTCAGATAATCTTCTTGCTATTCAACCACTGGTGGGGAAAGCCTTAGGGTGTTTATGTTTCTCTTTTCCATAACATTATTGCTTTCTCAAGGAAATTCAATTTTATAGAACATATTTTTTTAACAAAAAGAAAGCATAAGTGTTCCTCAGAGCAAATGTTTCTGTTGTAAATTCAAGGGTTCTTATAACTCGCAAAGGGCTAATTAGCCATGGAGACAAGAAGTTATGGCCATTTATTACTATAGTCAACTACATGGCACTCTTCAAGCCTCTGTCACCACCAGCAAACATACAGAACTTATGTTTTGGCCATTGATGTTGTATACGTTTTTGTCTCTTGGGTATATTCTGTTTTGTTTGTGAACATTACTGGTGGCCATTTTCTACTTTCCTTCCAACTTTCATGTTTCCTTAAGAAAATGTTTACTAATAATTTCTTCCTTAAGAAAAATGTTTACTAATAATTAAGATAAATTTGTTGTTAATAGCAAGGGGAGATTTTTTGATGCCTGCTTTGGTTATTAAATAGCATATTATTTAATTTTTTATATTTCTTCATGTTTTTGCTACCTAATTTCATTCTATTTTAGTGAGTGAACAAATGGCATATTACTTGTACTGTCAAATTTATGAGATTTATTTTGTAAAGTAACATATTCTATCCTGGAAAATATCCCATGAACACCTGAGAAGAATGTATATTCTGCTCTTGTTGGGTATAACTATAGATGTGTCTTAAGTCTAATGATGTTCAGATCAACATACCTGATAATATTGTTCAAGTCTTTTAATTCCTCATTGACTTTACGCCTAAATGTTTTCATTATTAAAAGTAGGGTACTGAAGTCTCCAAGCTTATTGTTGAATAGTCTGTTTCTAATTCCATTTCTGTCAGTATTTGCTTCATATATTTTAATTCTATGTTATTAGGTATGTGAATATATATAGTTGTTATATTTTACTGATGGATGGATCCTTCCATTTTTATTTAAAAATAGTCCTTATTTCTTTTTTCCTCTTAAGATCTATTTTTTCTGACATAAATATAGAATTTACAATTTTTTTGTGGTTGTTACATGTATAATACCTTTTTCATCATTTTCTGTCAGTCTCTTTATACCATTGAATATGGTGTTTTCCCTGTAGACAATGCAGGTCAACTCCTGTTTTATAGCCAGTCTGACAATCTCTGCCATTTGACTGAAACATTTAATCCATTCACGTTTAATAGTGTAATTGATACATCTGCTCTTAAATCTGTATTTCACTTTTTGTTTCTTATATGGTTTATATCTTTTTAGTTCCTATTTTCTTTACCTTTTCCTTTTGCATTAAGTAGATATTTTCTAAAGCAAAAGTTCAAATACTTGAAATTTCTACTATATTTTAAATTATTTGTATAATTCTTGCTCCAAGGCTTACTACTATGCATCTTAATTTACTAGAGTTTCAGATTAACAGTAACTGAATTCCAATAAGATATAGAAACATTACTCTTATACAGCTATTCATATTTACTTTCCCAAATTTTTTATATTATTGTATTTGTTATATCTATAAATGTTACAAACCAATGACAAATTTTTATAATTATCACTTTATGTAAATTTGTTCTTTAAAGAATCTAAAAGATGGTAGTAAATACATATTTATAGGTTTTGTTATATTAATATTAGTATATCTATTTACAGTTCTCTTTCTTTTTCATTTATATTTGTGAGGTCAAGTTACCATATGGAGGAATTTTCTCAGCTCAGTATGGCTTTATTTCTATTTATTTCCTATGTGCCATTATTGGCAGATATGTTAAATTTCTATGTTCAACCTATTTATAGGATATACATATTTTAATGAACTATTTAAATTAAGAAAAAATAAATATTTATATTGCCTCTACAGTTATATAATTTTCTTCATTGGTGGGTTTTATTTATTTTTTTTTGTTTTGGCTCATATTACTGTCTGAGGTTAGTTGTTTTTACCCTGAAGAACTTCATTTAGTATCTCTTGTAATAGAGGTCTTCTAAGAAAACATTCAGGTTTTATTTATCTACAAGTATCTATTATTTTCCATTCAATTTTGAAAGATAACTTTTTTGACCAAATATACAGTGAATGCTTACTTTTATTTATTTGCTTATTTATTTTTTTGAGACAGGGTCTCACTCTGCAATCCATACTGGCCTTGAACTCATTTTGCAGCTGGGATTATTCTTGATTCTCTTGCCTTAGCCTCCTAAGTGCTGCAATTATAGGCATGCACTACCACACCCAGATAGAGTGAATGTTTAAATATTAATATATAAATATTGCATAAAAGACACATTGCCATTAATCATTCTCAAAATACTCCTTCTTTTTTATCCTATCATTCTCACAACTTTCTAAAGCTGAAGTCCTATTTTGTGAGTGTCTTTATATGATCAAAAACTAGAATGAATGCTCCTTCTGGTTGCCATCCAATGGAAAGGCAGGCTCATATAAACATTATAGTGTGTCCTCACCCACCTTTTTCACTAGAATTGGTCCTGAGAGACTCCTGGCTCTCTTCCAAATCAAAATGACCATGAAAGGTAAATGTTTTGAATCAATTCAGGAACCAAGGTAGCCATGACAACTCAATTAAATACAGGAAGAAAACTTCCAGGCTATTTCAAGAAGTAGAAAAAATGAAGGGGTAAGTGCGCCTGAAGTGAGCAAGACTATTTTGAGGGGGATTAATGACTGTGTCTCCTTTTCTGCAATAAATATAAAATAAATTTTAAAGTTTTCTGCTTTTATCACACCTCATTGACTGCTTATGTGAAAATTCCCTATCCTTAATAGTTAAATAATTGTTCATTCTTTATTATCAATATCTTATTTTCCAGGCCAATTTTCATCAAGAATTCTGTTGAAGTGACCTAATAAAAATTCCTTCCCTCTAGCTATGATGTTTTCTGGTAGTTAATTTTCCGCCCACTGACCTTTATCCTGCTTCTTAATTATAACTTACCACCATCTTTGTTGGAATCAGAGTTGAATGTGATCTCTCTGCCCTACTGCAAAACCACATTGTAATAGTTCTCCCTTGAATAAAATCTTCATACTATCTTTTTTTTTTGATACAGAATCTTGCTATTCAGTTTAAGCTGTCCTCAAACTTGTGGCAATCATCCTGTCTCAGGATTCTAACTACTGAAACTTCTATACTATCTTAAAAAAGAGTCATGAGTAATACTATTTTTTAACATTATGCTGAATATACTTGACTGTACATAAGTTAAAGGACCCCTTCTCAATATCTACTGGCATCTTTCTATAATTTCTATTTAAAGCTTTTGACATAAAGATTTATGTTTAAAAAATATTTAATACTTAAGTGGTAGTCATGGATTTATGAAATAAACTATATAATCATATTTCATTATTTTCACAAAATCCTGAGTTCTGCACATATGTGTATATGTAGATATAGATAGATAGGTAGATAGATAGATATGGATATATTCAAACATTACATCTCAGAGAACATTTATTATTTTCTATGCTTACCCTTCCTTGGATATCTTTTTGTTAGCTTTTTTTTTCTTTTCTCTTTTTAATTATATTTTAAAGAGAATAAAATAAAACAAACCAAAATAAAACAGAACAAAGTAGAACAGAATAAAACAATGCAAATAACACAAGGTTTCAGAAAGACAGCAGGAAATCAACAGTAGTTACCATTAATGTCTCTTGTTTTCATCAAAATAGTTGTCCATACCTTCACACCCAATAAGCTAATACACATCAGAATAGTACAAAGCAATCAAAACACAAGAATGAGAGATTTTTTTAATTTTGAAGAGGGTAAAACTAAACAACAGAACAGAACAAAGCCAATTAGAAGAAAATAATGTAAATGACACAGATTTTAAAGCAAGATAATAGGATATCTACCATGGCTACCATAATGTCTCTTGTTTTCTTCCAAATAGTTGTCCATATCTTCACACACAATGAATTCATACAAAACAAAATAGTACTAAACTGATAAGAACAGAGTGATAAAGCCATTATAGGCCTTCAAAATCAGACAATAGAAAAATAAAAAATGGCTGCCATAATGTCTCTTATTCTCCTTCATATTAGCAGTCCATACCTTCATGTATGTTGAAGTCAAACAATAAAAAACAGACTAAAACCACTCTGAACATATAATAAAATCATTACTGGATTTCACAGCATGATGATACGGTATCAGCAATGGATACCAGAATGTCTCTTTTTCTTCAAAGTAGCTGTTCATTTCATCATGCATAATATAATTGATTCTCAAAAACTTTTAGGTAAAATTCTATGGATGTATAAGCCTTTACATGTATACTATCCTTTCTGTATTAGAGGGAGAAACAAACCAAAACAAAACAAATTACTAGAAAAACATGAAACAAAAAAGACAAGTAAATAACAATAGCAAAGAGCCCAAAACAATGATGATATAGGCCTTTAAAACAAGGTGATAGGAGCATAACTAGGTTTGTTATTTTACATAATGATTTTCAAGAGTTCCTCAGATCACCAGATATTAACATACAAAATTGTTCCAATCCTATGAATGTTAGCAGTTTTGTTTCAAGAACTTATGGATGTAGTACAATCATCTTAGCTATCGTAAGTGTGATTATATGATTTTAGATATTTTTTATTTTTCCCTTCTTTTTTTGTTAGCCTTTGTTCTGTGGTACTAAGGATTGAATCCAAAGCCTTCCACACTGAACTGCATTCATCCTGGTCCTTTTTAAATTAATTAAAAATTTTAAAAATTTTTTATTGTATTTTAAAGGTAATAAACACAAGTAAAATAAAACAGAACAAAGCCAATCAAAACAAACCAGTGTAAATGACACAGGACTTCAAAAACAATATGAATGCAGCAATAATTACCATAATGCCTCTTGTTGTCTTCAAAATAGCTGTAGATACCTTCAATCATAGTAGAAATCAAACAAAACAGAACAGAGTAGAACCAATGAAAACAAAACAATGAATGCAATAAAGGACTTGAAAACAAGACAATAGTAAATCCAAAATGCTACCATAATATATCTTTCTATCTTTGAAACAGCTGCCCATGCCAACAGATATAACAAAATCAAACAAAACAAAACAGAATAAAACTCAACCTACCAAAATAATGAAAATGTTACAGGACTTGAATCAAGATAATAGGGGGTTAACTATGACTACAACCTTCAAAGGGAGAGTCCCCCCTAGATGCCACACTGTGAACTGATGATCAGACCACTGGCCCTAGACCTACAAAGTCAATGAAAACACCACAAGCATCAAATTGCATTTCACTTCAGCAGTGATCCTCACAGCCTGTGTTTCTCCAGATCAGCAGGTTGCTTATGGTGTGTGTGTGTGTGTGTGTGTGTGTGTGTGTGTGTGTGTGTTGGGGGATGGGGGTTAGCTCTTCTTGTTTCCCAGCCCACATCTCAGAAGGGGCTGGGGTCTGGCTGCCCCCTGGTGGTGATGGCCCCGTGCATAGCACTGATTCGCAGGGAGGACGTCCTTCTTATGGATCTCTTGTTCGCTTTCCCTGCAGTCCACAAGTGACACTGACTTATGGGAAAAGGCTAGAGTCTGGCTGTTCTCCAGGTGGTGGCAGCCCACACATGGCTATGGTTCACAGGGAGGGCTTGCTTCTCATTGATTTCTTCTAAAAAAATTTTTGAGCTATAATATTGCTAATTTGGAAGTTGCCCAATCTGGGCTTTGAATTTGTGATCCTGTTGTATTAGCTTTCCAAAGTGCTAGGATTACAAGTATGCACCACCATGTCTGTCTTTTTACTGTGGATCTTTTCTACTACTACCCAAGGCAAAATTAGTATGATTGGAAATGAATCACCCATGAGCCTCTCTCAGTATTTATCACAGTTCCAAGAGCTGAGGCTTCATGTGATGCTCACAAGCCTTCAACGAAAGGAATAAAATTGACTTCCACAATATTTTGTTTTATCTGAAATCAGTGGATATGTCAATAATGAGACTCTTGTCCTTAGAAAAAATTGATCAAGTAGGTATACTTTTTTCCCTTAAATCAAGCAATAAAATTTAACATGTGAAATCTTCTCACTTGAGGAGCCAACTTTATCCATATTGCAAACACTTTATTTAAAAAATGGAGGAAAGAGTGGAGACTAATTTATTTAGAGGAATCTGTTTTTCCTTTGAAACAAATATTTAAAGAATGTTATGCTTATTTTATCTTTACCTCTACCATAACTATTTGAAAATAAGAACAATGGGAAACAGAAACAAGAGATAAATCAGAAAGCATGAACATAGAAAATTCCTAATTCCCAAGAATGAGTAAAAGTAGATCTAAATCAAAATCTTGCCTCAACATAGAAATAAATAGTTTAATTCTGTTCCTTTGAACTAATGACTGAGGAAAATCAGCTCTGCACCAATGTGTGCTGTGAACAGCCTTGAGGCCAAAACCTGCCTCTGGTTTTCATTCTCAATTCATTGATAATGGGGGTACTGAAAACCACAGCTAACATTCAGTCATGTCAGGAAAAAAGGAATACTTTTAACAGTCAGTGGTTCACAGAATGACAATTGCAGCGCTCCTTTTTTAAAAACTCTATATTAAATGTTTGAACTGTATATTCTTTCACTTTTTCCAGGGAAGAATATTATAAAATAGCTGCTGAAAGTATTGGAGTAAATATAATAAAAGTTGTGTTGGAGACCACTATGAAGTGGCTCTGAGCAGGATTTAAATTTTACTAATTGGCTTTCTGTGTTTATCTGTGAGTCTGTCCTAGGCCTCACCCCCTTGCCTGGTGATGGGAGCTGATTCACAGTAAGTGAACCTCTATGAATCACTGGTCCTGGCTGAGGCCTGTAATGTCCTATGAGGCCAGAGATACCTCAAAGTGCAGGATAAGGCCACAGCTGAAGACACTTTGGCTCCAACACTAATTAAGTAAATGAAGACAGCAGTTAAAAGAAGTTCACTCCTGCAGTCTCACTCCTACCATGAATGTTATCTTGGAGATAACTCCTAAATTAGCATAATTTACCACTTAGAGAAGTCTTTGAAGTGACTCCCAAGGTCCTGCTCATTTCCTGTGCTTTTCTTAGTTTTCTCACATTTTGTCCTTGGTCCTAATAAAGTGGGCTAATCCAGAGAAGACTTTGTCTTAGCCCTCAGAGTTAAAAGCTCAACTAAAGGGTTTTGATCCTCCTGGAGCCCTAAAAAAACATACAATTGTCTCTTTTTATTTAACCTCTGTGTACACTTGTTTGGGAGTTCAGGGATCTAGGTCAGGACCCAATAGGTTGAATATTGGAGAATCCTCCAACTGGGTAGTAAGGTCACATGTATTTCCTGAGAGTGATGCATTTACCTCATGAAGCCCTCTCAAAATATTTCAAGTTGATCTTTATTTTCATTGAGAAAAAAGTTATTGATATAACATTTGTATATTTTAAGGAGAAAAAAAGATAAAAATAGAGTGAATGCCAAGCAGCAAGCAGGGCACAGAATCCAGTCCCAGGACCTGACTGTGCACACACAGGCTGAATTCCAGCACTTGGGGAAATTTGGAACTTTGCTCCCAGATGGTAAGACCATGCCCTGTGTCTGAAATCACCCTAAGATGCATGGGAGGTACCTGCTGGCCTAACCAGGCCACCCCCAGCAAACTCCAGCAACTAGCAGGGCCCAGAATCCAGTTCAGGGCCCTGACTGGGCAGGCATGTTGAATTCCAGTGAGTGAGGAAGCCTTAGAACTTCACTTCCAGGCAGTAAGACCACACTCTGTGTCTGAAATCACCAGAGGACACACAGAGTCCCTGCAGGCCCAACTGGCCCACATCCAGTGAGCTCCAAGTGGCAAGCAGTTGCCTGCAGTCTGCCCCGAGAGCCAAAAGTGAGCCAGGTGATTCCCAGTGCACTGAGGAAGCTTTGAAACATCACTCAAAACTCGGAAATAGATGTGACTCTAGCCAGCACTGAGGAACACAGTACCACCCTGGGACCTTGGACCGCACCACTGCGAGCTTCCTGCATGACTCCTGCCAACCCTGGGGAATGCATGCTGCCCTTGGACCTTGACCTGCACAGCCACCCACTTCCTGCACAACTGCAATAAGCACTGAAGAATGCCACACTGCCCTGGGACCTTGGCCTGCACCAAGCAGACACCCAGATACAGGACATCTGCTGGCACCTCAGGGATACTCTCTACTTCCTGGACCTGATATTGCTGTTGATCTTCAGATCCCACCATTTCTCCCAGAATCTTGGACTCCAACAGATTAACTGTGCTAATGTGAAGGGAGAGTCAGTAACTGCCTCACCCAAACAGAAGATCTCAGCAGGCTCCAGTCAGTGTGGTGAGTATGCCCCTAAAATAGAGGTGTACAGTGGGTAAAAAGGGCCAGTAGTAAAGCTCCTTCCAACTAACTCAACCTTGGTGAGTCTGACAAGAGTGTGGGTGACTCCTTCCTGCACACAGAAAACATCAGGCAGGGTGAGGAGAATGCCAATGAGGACTCCCCCAACTTGGAGAAAATCAAAAGGGCTTATGAGACACACAGGCACACAATAAGGACACAGTAGGGCCTCAGACAACACAAACACTATAGACAGGGAGATTTGGTGACCTGGAATAACCTGAAGATAAAATAATAGCAGTAACTAAAAGTTGACCTACATCAATACTACTAGGCTTGTCAGCCAGGAAGAATATAGTACTAACCCAACATGCCCTGCAGTGGGAAGTCAGGTGACTGGCCCACCTGTTCATTGTGGAACACAGCAACTGAACAAACATCAACCTTACATTAAGACCCCAAGATACACACTACCAATAGTTGAACTAGTGGGATTGAAGGACCAAATATTAACTCAAAAGGGGAAAATGGCAAAAGGAAAAAGCAAAATGCAATCTCAAACATCTAGCCCACCAGGGGTAAGTACAGGAGACTCTGAAATAGGGGATTTCAAAAGTAACACACCAGAAATCTCTGAAAAGACAGTGAGTGAAATAAAAAAAAACTCCATGAGGCTATAGAGGAAATCAAATTAGAAGTACTCTCCCATGTAAAGATGGAAATAACAACCTTAGTAAAGGAGTTGATGAGCACAGCTAAAGAAGAAATACAGAAAAACGTATAGGAGCATAGGAAAATGATTGAAAGCTTGAATGAACAATATAGAAAACAAGCAAAATTCATGCAACAAACTCAAGGAGACATCCAAGAAACAAAAATTATATTCAAAGTTGGCAAAACCGTTTAACTGAAGCAGAGGATAGGGTTTTGAACCTTGAGGACAGGATTACAATTTGTGATCATGAAAGGATAGAACTTTTAAAAATAACAAAGCAGCATGAAATGACAATCCAGAAGCTTCAAGATGATGCAAAGAGCAACAATATAAGATTAATAAGCATTAGGGAAGATGCAGGCATCAATGCAAGTGACAA
Organism: Hydrochoerus hydrochaeris; assembly: GCA_004027455.1. Classification (NCBI taxonomy): domain Eukaryota; kingdom Metazoa; phylum Chordata; class Mammalia; order Rodentia; family Hydrochaeridae; genus Hydrochoerus; species Hydrochoerus hydrochaeris. Next base: position 359,949 of record PVLA01000715.1, read on the forward strand.
AACTAAAATATTCTCAGAATAGCAGAAAATTTCCCAAACATGGGGAAAAAATCTCATATGCAAATAAATGAGGCATATAGAATGCCAAACAGTCACAACCAACATAAATCAACACCAAGAGATATAATAATTAAGATCTCATACATACATCATAAAAACAAAATACTAAAAGCTGTTAGAGAAAATACAACTCACCTATCAAGGAAAGCCCATTATAATCACAGCAGACTTTTCAGTACAAACCTTCAAGTCAAGATGAGCTTGGAGTGAGGTATTTCAAGCCCCCCGGCAAAAATAACTTTCAACCCAGACTGATGTACCCAGAAAAACTTTCATTCAAATTAAATGGAGAAACAAGATACTTCCATAACAAAGAACAATTGAAGAAATTGATGTCCACCACGCTAATCCTAGAAAGAGTATTGAAAGACATACAAGATAGAAACAAAAATGACCACAATCCCCAGAACAACAACAGAAAGAAACTACCAGGTGGGACAAGCAATTAAACAAGGGAGAAAAGCAGAAAGCAAACAACTGGAACATAGCATGGCAAAGTTGAGCCAATACATATCAGTGATATCCATAAAAGTAAATGACCTCAATTCACTATAAAAAGAAATGGGTTGACAGAATGGATCAAGAAACAGGATCCCAAAATATGATGTATACAAGAAACACATCTGACCCAAAAGGAAACTCATAGATTAAAAGTCAAAGGATGGAAAACAGTATTCCATGCAACAGGAACCCAGAAAAAAGCAGGGGTAGTTATTTTATTCACAGACAATGTGAACTTCAGACCTAAAATGATTAAAAGAGATAAAGAAGGTCACTACATGCTCTCAAAAAATTCAAGAGAAAGAACAATTATAAATATATATTTACCAAATACAGGAGCACCCAACTATGTAAGACATGAAAATACAAGTACACAAGAACACAATTATAGCCACAGCCACCCCAGGGAAAGAACTAACAGCGTCTTCTGAGATCCATGCCATGTTGGAACTTAAGGCACTGGGGAAAAAAAGCAGCCAGCTCTCTGCTCTGGTAAGTGCCTGTGGCCTGGCAAGCCACGGTAACCCCAGGGTGAGAATCATCAGCGTCTTCTGTGCTCCATGCCATGTTGGAACTTAGGGTACTCAGAAACTAAGCAGCCAGCTGAACACCCTGATGAGTGGCTGTGGCCCAGCAAGCCCGGCAAGCCGCAGCCACCCCAGGGTGAGAACCATCAGCATCTCCTGAGATCTGCATCATGCTGGAACTTAGGGCATTGGGAAGCCAAGCAGCCAGCTTGCTGCCCTGGCAAGCACTGAAAGCCTACCAGCATACAGGCTGAGATTTAAACATCCCTCCCCACCATTAGCAAGTGGGAGCCAGAGAGCTGAGCATCTCTTGCAAGGTTGACTATATGCAAAATAGCAAATAAGGGGGATTTCCTTCTACCATCTCTTTAAAGACAAATATTTTTATCACTGTTTTGTTTTGTTCTGATTAGTGGTATTGCTCTATTCAATTTTATATTTTGATAAGTTCTATAATGTTTTGTATTTCCTTTGATTTTGCTATATCTGATTGAAAGAACAACTATTGTGAAGAAAATGAGATATACTATAGTACCTATTACTGTTATCCCAGTAACCTGCTGTGAAGTTATATACCAATTTCACTACACTGTGTCAATTGGCTTTGTTCCCTCTTGTTCTGTGGTATTTTACCACCTTAAAAAAAACACCAAAAAGACAATTATAACAGAAGATCTTAACATCCCATTGTCACAAAGAGATGGATCAACTAGACAAAAAGTCAACAAAGATATAATAGAACTGAATCATACCTGTGAACAATTAGACTTAGTAGATGTTTACAGAGTATTCCATGAAACCACATCAGGATACACATTCTTCCCAGCTGCACCTGGGACATTCTCCAAAACTGATCATATATTATCCCATAAAACATTCTTAAGTAACTGCAAAGGTATTGAAATTATTCTGTGTGTAATATCTGACCATAGCCCACTGAAATTGGAAATTAATGGCAAAAGAAATTGCAAAACCTGCATAAATACATGGAAATTAAATAACAACCTTTTGAACAATCAGTGGGCTGCAGATGAAATTAAAGAAACAATAAAGCATTACCTACAATTCAATGAACATGTGGACACTACTTACTGTAATCTGGGGGATACAATAAAAGTGGTCTTAAGAGGGAAATACATAGCAATAAATTGTCATATCAAAAAAACAGAATGAGTACAAATAAAAAACCTAATGCTTCATCTCTAGAAAAAGAAGAAAAAGTTAAACCCAAGGCTCATAAAAGAGTGGAAATTGGAAAGATTAGAGCAGAAATCAATGCAATTGAAACTAAAAAACAATACAAAGAATTAATGAATCAAAGAGCTATTTTTGAGAGATAAACAAAATTGACAAACCTCTAGCCAACCTTATCAAGAAAAAGAAAGAAAAAACCCAAATTCATGAAATAAAGACTTAAAAGAGGGAAATTACTACAGATCCCATGGAAATTCAAAAGATCATGAACACCTACATCGAAAAGCTCTACTTACATAGGGTGGAAAACACAGAGGAAATAAATATCTAGAAACATATGAACTACCAAAGCTCAATCAAGGAGATATAACAATTTTGAATAACCCAATATCAGCTACTGAAATCGAAACTGTGATTAAAAACTTACCAACAAAGAAAATCCAGGTCCTGATGGATTTATGGTTGAATTATATAAGAAATTTAGAGAAGATTTAATGTGAATACTCCTTAAACTCTTCGATGAAATTGAAAGATAAGCAGTCCTCCCTAACTCATTCTTGGAGGCAAGTATCACTCTGATACCAAAACCAGAGAAAGTCCCAACCAAAAAGGAGAACTATAAGCCAATCTCACTAATGAACATTGATGCAAAAATTCTCAGTAATATACTGGCAAATAGAATGCAGCAAATCATCAAGAAGATTATACATCATGACCAAGTGGGATTCATTCCAGGAATATAGGGATGGCTTAACATACACAAATCAATAAATGTAATACACCACATCAACAGAGCCAAAACCAAAAACTACATGGTCATCTCAATAGATGCAGAAAAAGCTTTTGATAAAGTCCAACACATGTTCATGATAAAAACTCTTCAGAAACTTGGAATACATGGTGTCTACCTCAACCTTATAAAGGCTATCTATGACAAACCAATAGTGAATATTATAGTAAATGGACAAAAACTGAAAGCTTTCACTATAAAATTAGAACAAGACAAGGATGTCCACTATCACCACTCCTTTTCAATATAGTTCTGGAAACACTACCCAGAGCAATCAGACAAGAGAGAGGAATAAAGATAGGAAAGGAAGAAGTTAAATTATTACTATTTGCAGATGACATGATACTCTATATAGAAGACAAAAAAAATTCCATTAAAAGACTGCTAGAAGTAATAAACAAATTCAGCAGTGTAGCTGGATACAAAGTCAATGCTCAAAAATCAATAGCATTCCTGTACACACACACAAAAAAAACCTCATTGAGAGAGAAATTACGGAAATATCCGCCTTCACAATAGCATCTGAAAAAATGAAATACTTGGGAATCACCCTAAGAATGTAAAAGACCCATATACTAAAAATCATGTTATGCTAAAAAAGGAGATTGAAGAGGATATTAGAAAATGGAAGGATATTCTTTGCTCTTAGATAGGAAAAACCAACATTGTGAAAATGGCTATACTCCTTAAAATGTTATACAGATTTAATGCAATCCCAATTAAAATACCATTGACATACCTCACAGATCTATAGAAAACACACCTAAAATTCATTTGGAAACAGAAGAAACCTAGAATAGCAAAGGCAATTCTGGGAAACAAAGGCAAGGCAGGAGGCATCTCAATTCCTGACTTGAAACTATACTGCAAAGCCACAGAAATAAAATCAGCATGGTACTGGCAAAGAAATAGAGTTGAGGATCAATGGAACAGATTAGAAGATGCAAGCACAAATACAAAAGACACTCAGCCACCTGATATTTGACAAAGGGGCCAAACATGTTCACTGGAAGAAGGATAGCCTCTTTAATAAATGGTGTTGGAAAAATTGGCTCTCCACATGCCAAAAACTGAAACTAGATCCATGCCTATCACCATGCACAAAACTAAAGTCTAAATGGATCAAAGACCTAAATATTAAAACAAACACTGAACCTACTGGAAGACAAGGTAGGTAGAAGTCTTGGAGACAGATAGGCAGAGAATTCATGAACAAAATGCAAACTGCATGGGAAACACTTCAAAGAATCAACACTGGGTTCTCATATTATTAAGAAGTTTCTGCACTTCAAAAGAAATCACCAATAGAGTGAAAAGAAAACCCACAGAGTGGGAAAGAATTTTAGCTAACAACCCCTCAGACAAAGGACTTATATCCAGAACATATAAAGAATAGAAAAACATCAAGCTCCCCAAATTCAAAGACCCTCTCCAAAAATGGGCATCTGAGATGAACACTCAGTTCTCAGAGAAAGATGTACAAATGGCAAATAAGTACATGAAGAAATGTTCAACATCACTGGTCATTTGAGAAATGCAAATTAAATCAATATTTAGATTTCACCTCACTTGGGAAAGAATAGCTGCCATCAAGTAATCAACTGATAAATGTTGGCAAGGGTGCGGGGGGAAAAAAGGAACACTGCTCCACTGTTGGTGGGCGTGTAGACTGGTGCAACCACTATGGAAATCAGTATGGAGATTTCTCAGAAGACTAGGATTGGAAATTCCATTCAACCCAGCTATTCCCCTCCTGGGTATTTTCCCAGAACAACTGAAAAAGGCTATATCACAGTGATATATGTGCACCCATGTTCATAGCAGCACAATTTGTAATAGGTAAATCATGGAAACAACCAAAATGCCCATCAACTGCAGAATGGATGAAAAAGATGTGGTATTTTTATGCAATGGACTATTACGCAGCTATAAAAAAGGATGATGTTGATGCTTTCATAGGCAAATGGGGACTACTTGAGGCTATCCTCATTAGTGAAATAAATAAGAGTCATATTTATAAATATCACATTGTGTCTCTAGTGCAAAAAGTAATAAGAAATGTAGGAGCAATAAAACCCAAAGTATGTAATTGTTACTGTAAAAAAGAGGAAAAGAAAGTGCTCTAAAGGATATAACTGCATGTATATTTTATGTGTGTAGGATTGCTAACCATATTACTAAGTTTTTGTTTGATAGGTGAACAGAACTGTTTGCAGTCTCACTGTTTGAATGTCCACTTTGTATGTTTTACTTTTGTAACTTGAACAACTACTTCTAAGAGGACTATATGTAATTATCAACTAGTGATTAATTACTGGTTTTTAAATTATGTATCATTTCTACCCTCTTTCTGCTTTTTTTCCTTTAAATAAAATTTTTAAAAAGATAAAAATAACAATGAGTTTAAAAAGAAGTTAGTAGGGCAGTTACAATAGTTAATATACTACATATTGTAGTATTCAGAGTACAAACAATATCAGCAAAAACATTTCTTTTCAATGAACTCAGAGAAACTATCTGTATAACTATCTTAACTGTAAATATACATATACATATTTTCTTTTTCCTTTTATTCCTTTTCCCTTTCCCTCAACAGTTTGTCTTTTATTTTGAACCGTTTCTTTCCTATTCTCAATTATCTGTTGTACATTTACTTATTCAATGTCTCACAAGTGAGACAATGCAATGTTTACACATATGGGTCTGATTTACTTCAGACCCATATGTGTTAGCTTATGGGTATTGTCTCAATTGCATCCATTTACCTATAAAAGACTCCAGTTTTTCCTTTGTTATGGCAGAGCAATACTCCATTATTCTTTTAATATAATGGAGTATTACTCAGCCATAACATTATATGGCTTGGTTGGTGAGTATTTGAATTGTTTCCAAGATTTTGTTATTTAAAATTGTGCTGCTGTAAACATGGGTAGACATACATCACTGTGGTATGGTGTCTTTAATTCTTCTGGGAAGATATCCAGAATGGGGATAGCTGGGTCTAATGGGACCTCTAATCATGTTTTTTAAAGGAATGTCCACACTGGTTTCCATGATGTTTGCAACAGTCACACTCTCATCAACAGTGGTGAAGTGATCTACACCCTTTTTTCCCTCATGTCCCTGCCAGCATTTGTTATTAATTGTTTTGTTGCTAACAGCCATCCTTTCTGGGGTGAGGTGGAATCTCAGTGTGGTTTTAATTTGCATCTCTTGAATAACCAGTGATGTTGAGCATTTTTTCATGTATTTATTTGCTATTTGTATTTCTTCATCACCAGTAGAAGTGGCGATAATGGACATCTTTGTCTTGTTCCTGATTTTAGAGAGAAAGCTTTGAATGTTTGACTATTTAAATGTTGTTAGCTATTGGTTTGTCACAGAGGGCTTTTATAAGATTGAGGTAAATACCATATATTCCAATTTTCTGTAGAATTTTTTTCATGAATGCGTGTTGGGCTTTATCAAATGTTTTTTTTTCTTTTTCACTTAAGATGAACATGTGATTTTTGTCTTTAGTTCTGTTATATGATGTATTACATTTACTGATTTGTGTATGTTGAATCATCTCTGCATCTCTGAGATGAATCCTCCTTGATCATGATGTATAATCTTGATGATTTCCTGCATTCTGATGGCCAGTATCTTATTAGGGATTTTTGCATCTATGTTCATTAAAGTGATTGGCCTGTCGCTTTCTTTTTTTGGTTGTATTCTTCTCTGGCTTTGGAATCAGGGTAATACTTGCTTCCAGAAATGATTTTTGAAGTACTGCTTCCACTTCAATTTCTTTAACAAGTTTCAGTATTTGTAGCATTAGTTCTCTAAATTTCTTGTAGAAATCAACAGTGAATCCATCAGGACTGGTCTTTTCTTTGTTGGTAAATTTTTATCACATTTTCAATTTCACTGGCTGATACCAGATTATTTAGAATTGTTATACCTTCTTCATTTAGTTTTGTCAATTTGATGTGTCTAGGAATCTGTTCACTTCTTCCGTTTCCCATCTTACTAGAATATAGGTTCTTATAGTAGTTATTGATGATCTTCTGGATTTCTATGCATCCATTGTGACTTCCCTTTTTTCATTCATTATTGTTCGAATTTGTGTTTTTTCTTTTCTCTTTTGATGAGGTTGGTTAGTGGCTTATCAATTCTTGTTGTTTCAAAGAACCAACTTTGTTTCACTGTATTCTTTGTATTGCTTTCTTAGTCTCAATTGCATTAATTTCTGCTCTTATCTTTATAATTTCCTCCCTCATATAAGCTTTGGATTTCATTCATTCTTCTTTTCCTAGAAATTTGAGGTTCAACACTAAATTATTTGAGCTCATTCTGTTTTCCCAATGTGTGAGCTCATCACCATAAATTTCCCTCACAGGACTGCTTTCATTGCATCCCATGAATTTTGGAATGTTGTATTAGCATTGTCACTTAACTGTATATACTATTTAATTTTGTCTTTTCCTCTGTGATCCATTGGTTGTTCAGAAGGATGTTGTTTAATTTCCTTGTTTTTCTGTAGCTTTGTGATTTTCTTTGTTGTTGATTTCACGTTTCATTGTGCTATGGTCATATAGTATGCATAGGATGATTTCAGTTCCTCTACATTTACTTAAACATGCTTTGTCAGCTAATATGTGGTCTATTTTGGAGAATGTCCCATGTGCAGCTGAAAAGAATGTGTATTCTGATGTTTTGGGGTGGAACACTCTGTAGACATCTACCAATTCCATTTGTTCATAGGCTTGGTTTAATTTTCATATTTCTTTGTTGATTTTTTTGTCTACTTGATCTGTTTGTGGGAGTGAGGTATTATGTGGGCTTGTTTGGTTTTTCATGTCTGTTGTGTTTGTTTTATATAGTTGGGTAAACCTGTGCCTGGTACAGAAATAGTTATGACTGTTATCTCTTCTTCTGAAGTTTTGCATTAAGAAGTATGTAGCAATCTTCTTTATATCTTTTGATCAGTTTTGCTTTAAAGTTTGCTCTTTCTGCAAATAGAATAACTACTCCTGCTTTTTTCTTGGTTCTTGTGGCATGAAGAATTGTTTTCTACCCTTTGATAGAAGATTCTATTGTTTGAATTTCTTTCTGGGTTAAATGTGTTTCTTGAATTATTGGATCTTGCTTCTTGATCCATTCTGCAAGTCTGTTTCTTTTTATTGGTGAGTTGAGATCATTTATGTTGATGTTTATAACTATTATGTATTGGTTTTTCTTTTTCATGTTGCTTCACTGTTATTTCTTTCCTCTTTTTTCTGTTCAGTTTAATTGCTTGTCCTGCCTGGTGGTTTCTTTCTATTGGTGTTCCTGCGTTGTGGTCTTCATTATCTCTTTCTAAAATGTAGAGCTGGTTTGGTGGTGATAAATTTCTTCAGTTGTTCTTTGTCACAGAAATATTTTACCCATCTATTTTGAAAGATAGTTTCACAGGATATATCAATTTGGGTTGAAGGTTGTTTCCCTTTAAAGCTTGAAATACCTCGCTTAAAGCTCTCCTTGATTTGAGAGTTTTTGTTGACAAGTCTGCTGTGATTCTGATGGGCTTTGATACATTTCTTTTCTCTAGTTGCTTATAATATTTTGTTCTTATGAATTTCTGGAGTCTTGATTATTATATGTCTTGGTGTAGATTTGTTCTGGTTATGGATGTTTGGAGTTCTATATGCTTCATTATTTGTATGTCTAATTCTTTATCCATGTTTGGGAAATTTTTTGCTATTATTTCTGTGAAGAGGTTTTTAATAGCTATTTCTCTCACTTCAGCTTTCTCACTGATCCAATTCAATCATATGTTGTTCTTCACTACTTTATCCTGTAGCTGTTGGATTGATTTTTTTTTTGGTCTCTTAAAATATTTAAGATATCTTTCTTTTCCTGATCACTCATCACATTCCTGTCTTCTAGATCTGATATTCTAGCCTCACCTTCATTCGATCTGTTGCATATACTTTCAGTGGAGTTTCTAATCTCCTGCATTTCTGTTTGATTCTGTTTCATTGATTCTATTTCTTGTCTATGTTTGATTTTCTTGATGTTCATCATTTTTCTGAGTTCTATCTGGTTCTGTGTTTACTTTAATTTCTTTTATTTTGGTAGTCATTTCTTTTGTCACCTTAGAGATTATTTTTTTCTATACCCCTTTCCATTTGCTTTTTCACTTTTGCTGCTATCATTTCAGAGAGTTCCATTTGTTGGCTTCTGATTTCTTCTATCTTTTTGTGCTCCGTATTCAATTTTACTTTATGAAAAAAATAACTAGTAAAAGAGTTGAAAGTATACACCTAAAAAGCAATTATTTAATTTTTATGCTTGTACTTATATCATGTATTTTATAACCATGAAACAAACATTCAACTGTGTTATGGACATGGAAGTATCCACAGTTTTAACCTTATAAAATATCATCTACATATCAATATTAATTTTTCTGATTGCAGCTCAAATAGCAAAACTTACTGTTCATTTCAATAACTGATCAAAAGAACTGAGTACAGAATCACTTTTTTACATTAATATAATAGATGATATATGAATTATACTATTACCATATGTAATAAACAGTTGAAAACACATTTTAAAATAATATAAAAATAAAATTTGATTATTGGTGCCAAGAATTGGAAATTTTTCACATTGGAAATGGTCATTACATGGATCAAGCTAGTAAATATGAAAATGTTTTAGTAAGTTTGGAATATTCATAAAAAAAACCCATGAATGGGACATGTGTGAGAGTCACTGCTGATAAAATTAAAAGTCAATGGAGTATTTTATAGTGTCTACAAGCATAAGATGGAAAATTATGCTTATGTTATAAGGGGGAATGATATCTAACACTGGAAATCATGTTCAACATGGAAAAAATATCAAGCTGCATTTATACAGTGACTAAAATGAAGTATTTTGTATGTTATTTTTCTGTTCTCTATGGACCAAAAAATACAACAGTTTTCAGGAACAACTGTTTAATTATATCCTAGTTTTTGGTCTATATTAAGTGTTTAAAAAATTAGTTGTAATATTTGGATCTGAAATGTTCCCTAAAGGCCCCTGTCAAAGGCCTGGCCTACAGTGCATGATGCTGTGGAAGGTAATAGAATCTTTAAGAGGTAGAACTAGATGGAGGAAGATAAGTCATTTAAGGGCATCTACCAAAACAGGGTACTGAGACCTGGGCCCCTTCTTTTTATGTTTGGTTCTTGGTGCTGTGAAGTGATTACCCCTCCTCTGCCACACACTTCCTGCTATGGTGTTTCAACTTGCCACAGGCCAAGTGACCAGGGAAGGTACTTCCAAAACTCTAAGCCAGAAGACCAACAAAAAAATACCCCCACAAAAAGCCTTCCATCTTTGTAAACTGATTATCTCAAATTTTTTTTCTCAGTGATAGCCAAATAAAACATTAATATGCAAATATCTTTACTGTTAATGGTATTTTCCCTTAAAGAGAATTTATGCTAAATGCTTTATATTATTCTTCCTTCTAGTTCAAACTATTGTCATCATTTCTTATAAGGAATCATCAACTGAGGAAATGTGACCAGTCAGTTCACCTGTACTGTCTATAAATGTATCAGCACTGGACACCTGGTTAATCAAATAGAAACATCCAAGATGTTTAAAATTAATAATAGTGTTAGGCTTCAAGCCAAGTATGATTATGCTTTTGTTGCTCTTGTCTATTTCCATGTTTCATTGGTTTTTAAAAACTTGAGAAAATGTTTCCTTTTATCCTCTATAGAATGAGAAATTTAAACAGACACATTTAAAGCTAATGTTAAGCATTATTTTAATAAACATATTTATCATTGGTGCTTTTGTTTTAGGCCATAATCAGACATAGTCAAATCCTGTCTTGCAGTTATTATGTATGCCCCAATCTTAATTTTTGTTTTGTTTCCTAAACATGACCTTTTTTTCTACCTGATTTTTCACTTAAAATGGAATAAAAAAGGGTTCAGAAGGAAAAGACTCAAATGGTTTCAGTTCAGCATGAGAACAAAATTAAAATACAAGTAAAAAACCTCTAAGGAAATCTATCTTCTTTTCAATTATCTATAAGAAATGAGGAATAGAAAATTATTTTTTGCAATCCCATGCTAAATAACACATAACTAGTAAAAATAGACTATTTCCTTCACAGGCACTATTACAAGTTCTAAATACTTAACCTGATCTCAATAAGAAATATTTCCTTTACTTCAATTTTCAGGATGCATTCTTTTTTTATTTAAACAGAAAAAGGGGAAACAATAATAAATAATAAAAAATCCAAAAAAAGAAAAAAATGTAAAACACTAAGAAATCACTAGTTGACAAATTACATATTGTCATCTTAGAAATAGTTGTTCAAATTACAGAATTAAAGCACACAAAATGGACACTCAAACCATGAGACTGCAAATGGTTCTGCTCAATGATCCAACAAAAACTTAGTAATATGGTTATCAATCCTACACCCTTAAACATACATGCAGTTATATCCTTTAGAGCACTTTATTTTCCTCTCTTTTTTACAATAGAAATTACATGTTTTGGGTTTTATTACTCCTACATTTCTTATTACTTTTTTAGTTGATAAATTACATATTGTCCTCTTAGAAATAGTTGTTCAAATTACAAAATTAAAGCATACAAAGTGGACATTCAAACAGACTGCAAACAGTTCTGTTCAATGATCCAACAAAAACTCAGTAATATGGTTATCAATTCTACACACTTAAACATACATGCAGCTATATCTTTTAGAGAACTTTCTTTTCCTCTCTTTTTTATCATAGCAATTACACATTTTGGGTTTTATTACTCCTACATTTCTTATTACTTTTTACACTAGAGACACAATGTGGTATTTATAAATATGATTCTTATTTATTTCATTAATGAGGATAGCCTCATGTTGTCTCTATTTGCTTATGAAGGCCTCAACATCATCCTTTTATAGCTGAGTAATATTCCATTGCATAAAAATACCACATCTTATTCATTCACTCTGCAATTTGATGGGCATTTTGATTGTTTCCAAGGTTTAGCTATTACAAATTGTGCTGCTATAAACATGGGGGCACATATATCACTGTGATATGATCTTTTCATTTTTTCTGGGAAAATACTCAGCAGGGGAATAGCTGGGTTGAATGGAACTTCCAATCCTAGTCTTCTGAGAATTCTCCATACTGATTTCTATAGTGGCTGCACCAGTCTTCACTCCAACCAACAGTGAAGCAGTGTTCCTTTTTCCCTGCAGCCTCACCAACATTTGCTATCAGTTGTTTTCTTGATGGCAGCTATTCTTTCTGGAGTGAGATGAAATCTCAATGCTGTTTTACTTTGTGTTTCTCAAATAACCAGTGATGGTGAACATTTTTTCATGTATTTGTTTGCCATTTGTATATCTTCCTCTGAGAACTGACTATTCATCTCAGATGCACATTTTTGGAGAGAGTCTTTAAATTTGGGGGCTTAATGTTTTTCAGTTTTTTATATGTTCTGGATATAAGTCCTTTGTCAGAGGGGCTGCTGGCTATAATTCTTCCCCATTCTTTGGGTTTTCTTTTCACTCTGTTGGTGATTTCTTTTGAAGTGCAGAAACTTTTCAATAATATGAGATCCCAGTTGTTGATTCTTTGAAGTGTTTCCCATGCAGTTTGCATTTAGTTCATGAATTCTCTGCCTATCCCTATATCTCCAAGACTTCTACCTACCTTGTCTTCCAGTATATTTAGTGTTTCTGTTTTAATATTTAGATTTTTTGAGCCATTTAGACTTTAGTTGTGTGCATGGTGATGGGTATGGTTCTAGTTTCAGTCTTTGGCATGTGGTGAGCCAGTTTTTCCAACACCATTTATTAAAGAGGCTATCCTTCTTCCAGTGAACATGTTTGGCCCCTTTGTCAAATATCAGGTGGCTAGCATTTCATTCAAATTTAATGGAGAAACAAGATACTTCCATGACAAAGAACTGAAGAAATTCACATCCACCAAGCCAACCCTAGAAAGAGTACTGAAAGACATACTAGATAGAGATAAAAATGGCCATAACCCTTAGAGAAACAATAGAAAGAAATCACCACATAGGACAAGTAATTAAACAAGGGGGAAAAGCAGAAGGCAAACAACTGGAACATAACATGGCAGAGTTTTTATCATGAACATGTGTTGGACTTTATCGAAAGCTTTTTCTGCATCTATTGAGATGACCATGTGGTTTTTGTTTTTGGCTCTGTTGATGTGGTGTATTACATTTATTGATTTGCATATGTTAAACCATCCATGTATTCCTGTAATTAATCCCATTTGGTTGTGATGTATCATCTTCTTGATGATTTTCTGTATTCTATTTGCCAGTATTTTATTGAGAATCTTTGCATCAATGTTCATTAGTGAGACTGGCCTATAATTCTCCTTTTTGGTTGGGACTTTCTTTGGTTTTGATATGAGCATGATACTTGCCTCCAGGAATGATTTAGGGAGGACTGCTTCCTTTTCAATTTAATTGAATAGTTTAAGGAGTGTTGGCATCAAATCTTCTCTAAATTTCTTATAGAATTCAGCCATGAATCCATCAGGATCTGGGTTTTTCTTTGTTGGTATGGTTTTAATTACATTTTCAATTTCAATAGTTGATATTGAGTTATTCAAAATTGCTATATCTTCTTGGTTGAGCTTTGGTAGTTCATATGTTACTAGAAATCTGTCCATTTCCTCTTTTTTTCCCACTCTATGTGAGTAGAGATTTTCAAAGTAGTTATTCACAATCTTTTGAATTTCCATGGGATCTGTAATAATTTCCCCGTTTTCAGTCCTTATTGCATGAATTTGGGTTTTTTGTTTCTTTTTCTTTATGAAGTTAGCTAGAGGTTTTTTGATTTTGTTTATTCTCTGAGAAAAATAGCTTTTTGATTCATTAATTCTTTGTTGTTTTTTTTTTAGTTCCAATTGCCTTGATTTCTGCTCTAATCTTTACAATTTCTTCTCTTCTATGAGCTTTGGGTTTAACTTGCTCTTATTTTTCTAGAAGCTTGAGATGAAGCATAAGGTTGTTTATTTGTGCTCATTCTGTTTTCTTGATATGACTACTTATTGCTACATTTCCCTCTTAGGACTGCTTTCATTGCATCCCACAGGTTGCAGTATTTTGTTTCCGCATTTTCATTGAATTGTAGTAATTACTTCGTTTCTTTTTTAATTTCATCTGTAGCCCACTGGTTGTTCAAAGGGTTGTTATTTAATTTCCATGTATGTATGCAGGTTTTGCAGGGGTTTTTCCCATTAATTTCCAATTTCAGTGCGCTATGGTCAGGTAGTATGCATGGGATAATTTCAATACCTTTTCAGTTACTTAAGAATGTTTTATAGGATAATATAGCATCTATTTTAGAGAATGTCCCATGTGCAGATAAGAAGATTGTGTATTCTGATGTTTTTGGGAGGAACACTTTGTTTTACTAAGTCCAATTCCTTGCAGGTATGATTCAGTTCTATTATTTCTCTGCTGACTTTTTGTCTAGTTGATATAACTCTTTGTGACAATGGGGTGTTAAGGTCCCCTGTTATAATTGTGTTCTTGTGTATTTGGTTTTTCATGTCTGTTAGTACCTGTCTTATATAGTTGAGTACTCCTGTATTTGGTGCATATATATTTATAATTGTTAGTTTTTTCTCTTGAATTTTTCCACTAATGAGTATGTAGTGACCATCTTTATCTCTTTTAATCATCTTAGGTTTGAAGTTCACATTGTCTGCAAAAAGAACAGTTACCCCTGCTTTTTTCTGTGTTTGTGTTGCATGGAATACTGTTTTCCATCCTTTGACTTTTAATTTATTAGTTTCTTTTTGAGTCAGATGTTTTTCTTGTATATAGCATATTGTGGGATCCTGTTTCTTGATCCATTCTGTCAGCCTATTTCTTTTGATAGGTGAATTGAGGCCCTTTACATTTATGGATATCACTGATATGTATTGGCTCAACTCTGCCATGTTATGTTCCAGTTGTTTGCCTTCTGCTTTTCCCCCTTGTTTAATTACTTGCCCTATGTGGTGGTTTCTTTCTATTGTTTCTCTGAGGGTTATGGTCATTTTTATCTCTATCTAGTATGTCTTTCAGTACTCTTTCTAGGGTTGGCTTGGTGGATGTGAATTTCTTCAGTTCTTTGTCATGGAAGTATCTTGTTTCTCCATTAAATTTGAATGAAATGCTAGGTACCTCAGTTTGGGTTGAAAGTTGTTTTCTTTCAGGACTTGAAATACCTCACTCCAAGCTTCTCTTGACTTTAGGGTTTGTGTTGAAAAGTCTGCTGTGATTCTAATGGGCTTTCCTTGATAGGTGAGTTGTGTCTTTTCTCTAACAGCTTTTAGTATTCTGTTTTTATGCTGTATGTCTGAGACCTTAATTATTATATCTCTTGGTGTTGATTTATGTTGGTTGTGACTGTTTGGCATTCTATATGCCTCACTTGTCTGCATATCAGATTTTTCCCCATGTTTGGGAAATTTTCTTCTATTACTTCTGTGAATATTTTGGCTATGTCATTTGCATTGACTCCTGCCTCTTGACTGATGCTTGTTAATCTTATATTTTTTCTCTTGGAATCATCTTGAATCTGTTGGATTATCACTTCATGCTGCTTTGTTATTTTTAAAAGTTCTATCCTTTCATGATCACTAATTGTGATCCTGTCTTCGAGGTCCAAAATTCTATCCTCAGCTTCATTTAAATGGTTTTGCACACTTTGAATAGAATATTTTGTTTCCTGGATGTCTCTTTGAGTTTGTTTTTTGAATTTTGCTTGTTTTCTATATTATTCATTCAAGGTTTCAATCAGTTTCCCATGCTCCTGTACTTTTTTCTCTATTTCTTCTTTAGCTGCACTCAGCAACTCCTTTACTAAGGTTGTTACTTCTAATTCAATTTCCTCTGTAGCCTCATGGAGGTTTTTTTTTTTTTTTTCACTTGCTTTCTTTTTAGAGGTTTCTGGTGTGTTACTTTTGAAGTCCTCTATTTCAATGTCTCCTGTACTTGCCCCTGGTGGGCTAGATGTTTGAGATTGTATTTTGCTTTTTCATTTTGCCATTTTCAAGTTAATATTTGGCCCTTCAATCCCACTAGTGTCAACTGTTGGTAGTATGTATCTTGGGGTCCTAATGTAAGGTTGATATTTGTCCAATTGCTGGGCCCCACAATGAAGAGGTAGGCCAGTCACCTGACTTCCCACTGTAGGTCCTGTTGGGTGAGTCCTATATTCTTCCTAGGCTGTCAAGCCTAGTAGTATTGATGTAGGTCAACTTTTAGTTCCTGCTATTACTTTATCTTCTGGTTATTCTAGGTCAACAAATCTCCCTGCCTACAGTATTTGTGTTTGCTGAGGCCCTACTTGTCCCTATTGTGTGCTTGTGTATCTCATAAACCCTATTGATTTTCTCCAAGTTGGGGGAGTCCTTATTGGCACACTCCTCACCCTGCCTGATGTTTTCTGTGTGCAGGAAAGAGTTACCCACACTCTTGTCAGTCTCACCAAGGTCTTACAGTTACTTGGAGGGAGCTTTACTACTGGCCTTATTTACCCACTGTACACTTTTATTTTAGGGGCATATTCACCAAACTGACTGGAGCCTGCTGAGATCTTCCATTTGGGTGAGGCAATCACCAAATCTCCCTTCAAGCTATCACGGTTAATCTGCTGTAGTTCAAGCTTCTGGGAGAAATGCTGGGTGCTCTGGCTGGAGTTCCCTGGTCCCGAAAGGTCATCTGCAGAGAAGGTGGGGCTGCAGGGGAGGTCAGAATCTAAGCTGGCCTGGGCGCTTATAGCTGGAGTTACCAGTGCCTCGAGGTGATCTCTGTGGAGAAGGTAGTCTAGGCCAGCCGCAGGTGCCTCTGGCTGGAGTTCCTGCTGCCATGAGGTGGTTTCTGTGAAGAAGGCGGGGTCCCAGGGGAGACCCATATCTAAGCCAAGCCTGGGAACCTCTGGCTGGAGTTCCCAATGCCAAGAGGTGGTCTCTGTGGAGAAGACCAGGATGCATTCTTTTTTTTAATAGACCCTGACTAGTTTCCCTTACCTTGTCATATAGCAGCACAGAAATCAAAGCAGAGTGAATTCAAGGTAATTGTATAACTAACCATGTTATCCAAGACTGGATGACCTTTCAATGAAATGGGTTATGGGGGAAATATGCTCACATTTTAAAAATAGTACGTCTCTCTTCAAGATGTTAATTAAAATTCCAATAAGTAAAAACATAAGTAAACTCAGAGCTTAACTTTTAGAAAAAAGATAGATTTATCAAAAAATAGCCATTTTCATAGGGAAAAACCAAGTTTCTTCATCATGCCTGCAGACAAGCAACAGTAGAGAAGTCTGTAAAGTTAAAAGCAGTGTTTAGCAGAGCTAAATCAAGTCACTGGTACAGGCAGCCTTCCCTTAAGATTTCCTTTGAGAATACTAAATTCATGAGTCATCTATTTTCTTCTAGTGAGAAAAAGCCATGATTTTGAAAACCTATTTCCTTTAAATATTTAATGATGCTAAAACATTCCTTTTTTTGTTTTGTTTTTTTGTACCAGGGATCGAACTCATGACCTCACACTTGCCAGGCAGGTGTTTATGCTGCTGAGCTAAATCCCCAGCCCAAACTTTCTCTTTTGAATAGAAAGAATTCTTTCTGTTTTGTAAGGCTACCAAATCTGTTTTCAAATCTAAACATGGTGATAAATGCTAATGGATTTGTGCTTAACTCCTCATATGAGAAAGTAAACTTCTATGCATGGTATCTTCATCATGAGACAATAAATCCAATAGTTGCTGTCTTGGGCCAGGCTACTCATCAGTAAAGAACATAATCTAAGGCAGAGGGGCATTTGTAACATTTTTCAGTTTTTATGTTTGGAATGGTGTTTGCATGAACAACCAGCTCAAAACATAGATACACACTATTCTGCTTTGCATTTATATGAGTTAGACTATACAAATAAGGCCTACTGCATTAGCCAGATTTCTCTCACTGATAAAATATCTGAGAATAATTTATAAGGAGGAAAGGTTTATTTTGGTTCACAGTTTCTGAAGTAGCAGTCTATGGTGTCTTCCCCACAATGCATACAGGTCTTTGGCCAAGCAAAACAATTAAATTATGGTAAAGAGTATTCAGCAGAAGATACCTGTTTACCTCATGGCACCAAGAAATAAAGAAAGAAGTGGTAATGTCCCTATACCCCCTTCAAAGCCATCTTCTTAGCCCTCTAACTTCTCCCTTCTAGTCCTTATCTTTAAAGGTAGTACTACCTCCAAAAAGTGGCATGTGACCAAGACTCTAAAGATAAGTTTAATTTGGCTCATGGTTTCAGGTGAGGGATAATGAGCTCCAAGGCAGAAATATCATGGTAGTAGGGTGTGCTGGAACAAAGCTGCTCAGTTCACAGCAGCCTGAAAGCAGAGCAGTGAAACAACACCATATAGAAAGGGGCCAGGGACCAGACATAGACCCCAAAATCATTTCCATGACCCACCTAGACACTGGATTTCTCCAAGTGCATTAATTAGTTCCATTCCTTATAAATCCTCTTACACATTCCACATGTATTTTCTTCTCTGCTTCCTCTCCAGCCAGGGCACGAACCTGTACAAAGATTCAGGGAAGAGCCTAGGAATTTGGAGAGGCAATAAGTACAGAATATTTTTGGAGGAAAGCTGTAGGCCATGAGTGGACCCACCTCAGGAGAGAGGTCACATGGGTTGTAGGCAAGCCATTGGGATGGGGCTGCCTTAATCTTTGATACTTGCATTTTACCATTGAGTGTCCTGAATGCTAGACATTGAGCTGTAGGACTTAATGTTTACTCTTCTAGGTTTCAGATTCCAATTTTTTTTCTATTCAACGAACAGAATTACATAAAATTAAAAAGCTTCTGCACAGCTAATGTTGCAGTTAGTAGAGTGAAGAGACAACCTATATAATGGGAAAAATATTTGCCATCTACTCTTCAGAGAATTAGTATCTATAACATACAATGAATTCTGAAAAATTATACCACTTAAAATAAAAGACTAAGACAAGAAATGGGAAAGTCAAATGAACAGACACTTCTCAGAAGTACAAATGGCCAATAAGCATGAAAAAATGTATCACATCTCAGGCCATTATAGGAATGCAAATTAAAACAATGTTAAGATTCTGTCCTGTACTAGAATTCTTGATGGTAATCATCAAGAATTCAAAGAATAATAAATACTATTGTGGTTGTGGTGAGAAAAGAACCCTCCCGCATTGTTCATGGGATTGTAAGCTAGTACAATCATTATGAAAAGCAGTGTTATTTCTCAAGGAACTAAAATTAGAAGTTATTCCCTTTCTAGGTATCTTCTCCAAAGAGCTTGACACTTCATACTACAGTGATATATTCATACCAATGTTTTTTAGCAGCACAATTCATAATAGTTAAATACTGGAAGCAGCCAGCATAGTCATCAACAGACATATGGATAAAGAAAGTTTGGTGTCTATACATATTGGAATACTACTCAGCTATTAAAAGAATAAATTTGAGATGTTTGTAGGAAAATGATGAGACTGAAAAACATAATGTTGAGTGAAATAAATCAGACATCTATGCATAACTATCATATGGTATTTCTCATTTGAGTAAGGCAAAGTATAAACAAAAATCATAATAGACAATGGAGAGAAGTAAACATAGGACTAAGTCTCTTGCAAATGGAAAGGGGTTCAGGAGACCAAGGACAAAAGGAGAGGGAGAAAGGAGGAAGAAGGAAATAGAATTAAGATATTCCACATACAGGAACATAGTAACGTCAATGAATGTGAACATTGCATATCAAAAACATGAAAATAATAATAATAATAAAGATTTAGAGGTGGCAGGAAGGATGTGGGTAGGAAGGGAATTTTTTTAAAAAAGAGGCTGTATTATATAAGTGTACCAACTCACCAAGATGAATGTAACTACACTGCAAACATGTAGCAATAAAAGAAGAAAATATAGAAAAAATGAAAAATAGAAAGAGGGACTGGGAATGTGGCTCAGAACCTCAGCACAAAGGCCTTGGATTTATTCTCCAGGACCACCCAAAATAAACAAAAAATAGGGAAGATCACAAATCTTACTGTTTCTCCAGTTCTACTTACTGCCCTGGTGGGCATGTATCAATTGACAAAACAATTTATTCACTTTTTTCTTTAAAAAAAGAATGTTCTTACCTGAGATCTAAGTTTATTTCATATGTAAATAAAAATACTATAGGACTTGTAATTTCCTCATCAAAAAGTTTTCATTGTAAATGATTATTTCTTTGCCTTCTCAGATTTTCATAGATCAATATATTTTTGTTTCCATGTTGGAACCCATATATGTTAAATGGTTTTGGAAACTGGGAACTTCTTTCAGGATTTATTGTTTCCATTTTTAGTTATGTTTTTGAAATAACTGCATGATATATCTGGTGGCATAACCTGGCCTATTTATCTGATCTGTAGAAAATTCCACAGAGTTTTCCTAACAGGTTTGTACCATGTACCTTCTAAGAACT
Source organism: Hydrochoerus hydrochaeris (assembly GCA_004027455.1). Lineage (NCBI taxonomy): Eukaryota > Metazoa > Chordata > Mammalia > Rodentia > Hydrochaeridae > Hydrochoerus > Hydrochoerus hydrochaeris. The sequence goes on from PVLA01000715.1 coordinate 380,566, forward strand.
CAAAGATCCCAGATCTTTTTAAATTATTGGTACAATTTAGACATTCATAATGATCATGCTCATTAAGGGAATATGTACCTGTACTTAATATATCTTAGTTTCTCTTTTGTTTTCCATTATCTTCCCCTCTATTTAATCCCTCTTCCCCTCTTTATTTACAATGCTTTGTTTCCATTTTTTCTTTTTCTGGCATCTCCTCCCGGTTCCCTTTTTCTTTGAACCATCACTTCCTATTTCATGATACCTATTTTGGTTACTATTTATGCTTTCAATTTCTCACACCAGAAAGGCAATGTGAAATTTATACACAGGTGTCCAATTTATTTCACTTGAAGAGTATAGCCTCAAAGTTCATCCATTGAGCTATACATGTCTCAAGTTTGTCCTTCTCTATGGCTGAATAGTATTTCACTGCATAAAAATCTTATCTTTTTTATTCATTTGTGGGTTGATGAGCATTTTGTTTGTTTCCAAGATTTAGCTATTACAAACTGTGCTGCTATAAACATGGGTGTGCATATGTTGCTGTTGTATGATGCTTTTAATTCTTTTGTGAAGATACCAAGAAAGGGAAAAGGTGGGTCAAATGGAACCTCTAGTCCTCTGGTATTCTGAGGCATCTCCACACTGATTTCCACAATGGTTGCACTAGTTTATATTCACACCAAAATTGGAAAAGTGTCTCCCCACCTCCCACAGCACTGCCAGTAGTTGTTATTGGTTTATTTGTTGATAATAGCCATTCTTTCTAGAGTGAAATGGAATCTCAGCATTGTTTTAATTTTCATCTCTTGAATGATCAGAGATGTTGAACATTTTGTCATGTAATTATTTGTCATTTGTACTTCTGAGAAGTGTCTATTTATTTCAGATGCCTATTTTTGGATTGGGACCCCCCAGGATCTTAATGGAATAGTACAAAATAATTTGGTATTTTATCCTTCTTGTAGATTTGGAGAACTATTCATATAGAAAATGTACTACTTATTTCTTTTTCTTCCTAGGGCTTATTGACAGATGATATCAATACTTGGGATGGGGCTGCAGCTTTCTGCAATGTATGTGAACTTGCAGGGAAGGCATCATTTCTGTGGCCCCACACTAACAATCTTGTGGGTTATATTATAGGGTAAAGGCCTTTTAAAGATTTTTTAAAGATTGTTTAAGAATTAAGAAATTGGTAGCTCTGACCCACTTATTTTTAAAAAACCAAAACATATTCAAGAAAAAAAATTATGTCTTAGCTACTTTTCTCTTGTTACTGAGACAAAATACTCATCAGCCAAAATCAAGGGAGGAAAGCTTTATTTAGCCCAAAGTTTATAGAGGTTTCAGTTTGTAATCAGCTGGCTCCAAGGCAGGATGTCTTGGCAGAAGGGCACTGAAATGGAGAAACAATTCATGGTGGCAGAAGTCAGCAAAAGCCACCCAGGCAGGGAGAAATAAGCCTCTTTCTGCACCTTTTATCTTACCCAAATTTCTGGGATTAAGATGGTACCAACCCAATCAGTGTACTGATCCAGCAATCATATAATCTTAATCTCAATACTCTTAATCCCAGTATTGCACTATGAATCAATCACAAACTCTAGATTTAACTACCTCCCCAAAAGTCTGCTCTCCATGACTGCATGAAGCTCTGCAGGTATATCTAAACACAAACCATAACAAATGTAAAAAGCAAAAAGATATTGTATAAAATAAAAGTCCCTTTTGTCAACTCCTTAATTCTCTCCAGTTGTCTTATGTGGCCATGGTCAACATATTTCCTCCCAAAATGCCTTTTGTATAAGAACAACTATTTTTATAATACATGTACACAAACACACACACACAAATAAATGTAGTATAATACATAGTGATCTTCTACTTAACATAACCTTGTCAACCCCTTTCCATATGGACACCTGTGTCAACCTCAGTAGTAAAGAAATGTTTAGTTTAAAATAGTGGTGAATGCCTGCAGTTTCAACTATTCAGGAGGCTGAGGCCAGAGACTAGTTTTAACTTCTGAATCTAAGGCCAGCCTGGACTACATAGGGAGAATGGATCTTTAAAAAAAAGATATTTGCAAACAGAATTGAAAAAATTTTTAAGACAATTACACATCTTGACCAAGTTGGCACCATCCCAAGGATACAAAGTTTGTTTAACGTACATAAAACAATAAAAGTAATGCACCATGTACATAGTTTCTAGGATACAAATTGCATGATCATCTCAATAGATGCAGAAAAAGTTTTCAATAAACTCCAACATTCCTTTATGATAAAAATACTGAGGACGTTGTGTATAGAAAAACTTTGCCTCAAACTGATAAAAGCCATATTTAATAAATCTACAGGACAGCATCATGTCAAAAGGAAAAAAATTGAAAGCTGTCCTTCTAGAATCAGGAATGAAACAAGAATGTCTATTCTCACCACTCCTGTTCAATATGGCACTTGAAATTTTAGCTGGAGCTATTAGGAAAAGTAAAAAGGAAAAGGGACAGAAATAAGAAAGGAGGAAGTCAAATTATCTTTATTTTCAGATTTAATCTTCATTATAAAAAACATCAAAGTCTCTTGTAGTTGATTAACAAATTCAGCAAAGTAGCAGGTTATAAAATCAACACACAAAAATCAGTAGGGCTCCTATGCACTAACAATTAATCTATTGAGAAAGAATTCAGGGAAACAATTCTATTCATGGTAGGATAAAAATGTTTAAATCTTTGGAATATCACCCTAACCAATGACTTGGAAGATCTTTATAATGAAAACTATATAATTCTGATGAAAGAGATTAAGAAGGATGTCAGAAAATGGAAAGTCATCTTCTGTGTCTAGAGAGGCAGAAATAAAATCAAGATGGACATATATCCAATGTGATACACAGATTTAATGGAATCTCTAATAAAAGGTCAACAATAGTACAATAAATAATATTAGAATCATCACATAGTATTATATCCAATTTTCTGCACAGCTAAGGAAACAATTAACAAAATAAAGAGACAAAGGATGGAATGAGAATATTTCCCAACTACTATTTTGATAGAGAACTAATATCAATAATATATAAAAATTAGAAAAAATAACCCAACCAAAAAAAAATGACCCAATTTTTTAAAAAAATGGACAAATGAGCTGAATAGATCCTTCACAAAAAGAGAAGTCCAAAGGCCAATAAGTACATACAGTTTTAAAAAGAAAAATATCATCTTTAGTTATTAGAGAAATGTAAATCAAAATATTTCTGAAATTTCATCTTATCCCAGTCAGAATAGCTATCATCAAGAACACAAAAAACAACAAATGCTATTAAACACTGGGATGGGGAGGAGGAAGAAATCCATTTACATTGTTGGTAGGAATATAAACAAGTATAATCAATATAGAGATCAGTATGGACATGCCTCAAAAACCTAAAAATAAACATTTCATTTGAGTCAAATATACCTCTCCTGGATATAATTCTAAAGAGTTAAACACTCCTGCTATAGTGACACATGCATATTCATGTTTATAGCACAGTAATTCATGTTTGGTAAACTCTTGAAATAGCCTAGATGCCTATCAAAAGATGAATGGATAAAGAAAATGTGGGATAGACACAATGAGTTATTCAGCCATAAAGATGCATGAAATCATGTTATTCTCAGGACATTGGAGGATCTTGAAATCATAATGTTAAGTGAAATGTCAGACACAGAAAAAAATATATATTGTGGTTTCTCTTATATGAGAAACTTAAAACACAAATAAATTCTAGAATAAAATATGGGAAAGATGGTAGGAAACATGGAGTTAGACTTTTGGAAATGGGGAAGGGAATTAGGGAAGAGGGGATGTAGAGTATTGGAAGAAAGAAAATGATTAACAATGATTTATATATGTACTAATTCCATAAAATGAATGTTAACTATTCTATACCTCAATATACTCTATAAAACTAATAATTTCCATCAAAAATAAACCTATTTAAATCTATTGTCAATTCAATAATGTATATTTAATACTTTATAGGATGTATAGTTCCAAGATAATATCTGTTATTATTTAGTCATCTTTTCCCATAATAAAGCTGTATGATATTTGTCTATAATAAAAAGGAAAAATGGATATTCAAGTAAATCTGTCCATTGTCACAGAAATGATTTTGGATTAGAATTTAACATCAAGAATATAAATTGATTACTAGGGAAATCATCTCCTACTTATAACATATCATGTTTTAAAAAGTAAAACCCAAAAGTTCATAAGGAAGAGCACTTCATCTACTTACCTGCATGAAATGTTACTTGCTTTTTGTCATATGGATTATTGATTTGCCAAGAGGATGTCAAAATTGTCTACTGAGATTACACTTTAAAATTTACTGAATATGATTTAGGTGACAGAAAACAAGAAAGCAAAAGTTTTCTTTCTACTGTCAGCTTTATTTGAGAGTCAGACATGGACAACTGAGAACTGGATCAGAGCAGTGAACAAGTTGGTATGAGGCAAAATAATTTATACTGTATTGGGTACAGATAGCTTGAAAGAAGTATGGAAAATTCCCAAAAGGGACAGCACTTAAGCTAGATGTTACTTTTCAAGATAAGTAAGATTTCACTAGGTGTAGAGAGAAGAAAATAACATTTCAAATAAAGAAGACAATATGAGAAAAAAATACACAGAAAAAAACCCTAGTATATATTTACAGAATTCCAATTGGATAGTCAATATATATTTATAACAGTGCTATATTTGGAAAAATGCTTGAGTTTTTCTGGGAAATATGCAATCCATCACTGGCATGTGTTATGCATTCTGTCTCTGATCTGTTCTTACGTACTAGTGGATGTGAGACAGGAATCATCTATGGCAACAGAGTGCTCTGTTGGGATCAAGAGAAACCAGTGGAGGAGCCCCTGGTAGGAAGCCTACCGAGACAATAAAAAGAAAACAATTGGGGTGAAAATAATCAAAATATGCTTCAGGCATACACCAAAATAAACTATTCTGTATTACAAATATTTACTAATAAAATTTAGAAAAAAAAAGAAAAGTGGATCTTAGAGTTCAGGGAGGGTAACATAGGACTATATAGCACTCTTTTGGCAATTTGCCCTACTAAAAATAGAAGCACAACCAGAGACATTTGGCAGGATACCAGTGACCCTGTGCTTAGAGTTTAGGGGAAATTCTTCAGTTAAAAATATTTAGAGTCAAGAGTGAATGACTTGATTTTGCTGAATGATAATATGATTCTGTGCTTAAGAGTTTAGACTCTGCAACATGACTGCCTTGTTTACAGCCACTACATTTACTGTTGGACTGTGGGTAACCTACTTAATCCTATTTACTTTGATTCTCTCATTTATAAAATGGGAAGTTAATAGTCTGCCTCATAAAATTGTTATATAGATTACAGCATTAAAATATATTTCAAGTGCTTAGAATAATCAGGATAGAGGCAGAGAAACTAAACCCCAAGGGACTGGAAGACAAAAGAAAAAAATCACTTAAACAAAGCCTAGGAGCTGGGGCTTTATAGTAGCCATTGAATCTATACAAAAGACATAGTCCTGAGGGAAGCTGGGAAGATGGCGGATCAATAGGCAGCAAAATAAGGAGCTTCTCTGACACAAACAGCTCAGATGCTAGAATAAAACATCCTGGAGAAAACTAGACAGAATGAGATGGATCCTTTTGGCCCAGGAAGAAACTAAAGGGGAAACAAAAGAAAAAAAAGAAAAGCATGGATGGAAGTCTGTAGCCAGATGCGCCCTCATCAGAGCTGGTCCCATTGTGTACAAAACACTGCTGGAATCCAAAGATGTGTGGTCACAGTGAAGCTGGGGGTTGGCGAACTTAAGGGTCTTGGCACAAGAACACAGTCATGGAGGGTAGTGGTGGAACAGAGAACAGCACTGGCTCAGAGATCTGTACTGGTTTGCAGTGAGTGTGAGGAACTTGGTCCTCCCATGGGAATGGGCGATTGGTCAGGCAACATTTTGGAGTCAGGCAGGATAAACTCAGAACCAGAACAGCAGTGGCTCCAGTGAGCCACTCCTAGCACAAGGCAGATTGGTGAGAATTGCTTGGACTGAGTTCCAACCCTGTGTGCAATCCAATAGCCAAGGACAATGTCTCCCTGAAGCTATCCCTAACTGGCCCCAACCACACAACACATAACTAATGTAGTGAAGACTCCCAGTGGTGGACCAGCTTAGAAGAGGGTCCAGCCTGACCTGCCCCTGCTTGAATTTCAGTGGTCATCAGCAGACTGGAGAGGGCAGAAATCCCTAGTCAGCACACTTCAGAGTAATCATAGCCAATACAGGAAGTGTTGGGGACCCCCATTGTCCACTTGTCTGGAAGAAACCAGAAACAGAAGGGGAAGAAATAAAAGGAAGTCTCCAGCCTCCAAGCCAAACTGTACTGGCCAAGCAGAGGTAAACACAGAAGAGATCAGGGGTTGCACACCTATGGTTCCTGAAAAAGCAGATCTGACATAAAGAATTATCTTCATGACATTATAAAAGGACTCAGAACAGAAATGCTAGTACAAGCAAAGGAGGATACAAGAAAAATAATAAAAGAAATGCTAAGTACCTCTCAAGAAGACACAGATGGAAGAATGGAAGAGCATAGAAAAAGAAGAGAAACCTTGGATGAAGAATATTTTAAAATTCTAGAATACATGAAACAGATTCAAAGAGATGACCAGGAAATTAAAAACTCCATTGAACACCGGCAAAACTGCTTGAAAGAAACTAAAGATAGACTATCAAACCTTGCAGACAGGTTTGCAATGTGCAATGAAAGGAAAGATCTCTTTCCTTTAAAAATTTATTTTGGAGTCAGGCAGGATAAATCCAGCCTGACTCCAAAATTTAAAAATAACAAGGAAACAGGCAGTAACAATGCAAAGGCTAGAAGATGACAAGAGGATCTACAATTTTAGAATAAAATTGGGAGTGAAGAATTAGGGATAAACACAAATGAAATACAAAGACTATTTACAGAAATAATTAAATAAAACTTCCCAAGAATAAAAAAGGAAATGATATTCAGATATATGAGGCATACAGAACTCCAGCAAGCTATAACCAAAATAGATTTACACCCAGAAGTATAATAATCAAGATCCCAGAAATTCAACACAAGAACAGAATATTAAAAGCTGTCAGAGAAAAGAAACACATCATTTATAACAGAAAACCCATCAGAATCATGACAGACTTCTTGACACAAACCATCAAATCAAGAAGACTTTGGAGTGAAGTACTCCAAGCCCTGAAAGAAAATAACCTCCAACCTAGATTGATGTACCCTGCAAAACTATCTCTCAAAATTAATGGAGAAACAAAATGCTACCGTGACAAAGAGTAACTGGGGGAATTCGTGACCACCAATCCAACCCTACAAAAAATACTGAAAGACGTTCTAGAGAGAAAGAAAAAAAGACCATGGTTTCAAGAACAGTGACAGAGGGGGTTCAAAGAACAGGGCAGACAGTAGAATGAAGGGAAAAGTAGACAACCAATGACAGAAAAATAGGATGGCAGAGAAGTTTGGCCATAATCACTAACATGAATGGTCTTGATACGCTAATCAAAAGAGACACAGGCAGAGTGGATCAGGAGATTGGGTCCATCAAGATGTTCTATATAAGAAATATATTTAACCTGAAAGAGAGTTTATGGATTGAAAGTCAAAGATGAGAAAATAATGCTCTATGTGACAGGAACCAGAAAAAAGTGGGGGTAGCTCGCCCATCAGCTGCAGATTGATTGGAAAGACATAATACTTTGATACAATGGAGAACTACCCAGCTATAAGGAAGGAAAACTTTGAGGCTCTTGTAGGTAAATGGATACAACTTGAGACCAAGCTCACAGGTAAAAAAATTTCAGAACTGCTTAGGTAAATAGCGAATTGCTTCCCTAGTCTAAAAACTAAAGGAGTTAGTGGGCTACAAAATGTACAGTGTTCCCTGGGAAAGTGAAAGGGAGAGGAATTGTCTAAATAGGAAAGGCAGAAGACATTGTTAATCTTGTATCGTGATTTGAAACCCATATATATTGCTTTCATTGCTCTGTTCAGTTTGATTCTGTTCTAATTTGTCTACTGGTACTAGATTTGAGGGCATAGACAGCTAATTCCAAAGATAGCAGGATATATTATGGTAACCATTTTTAATTTCCTATTAACTTAATCTAAAACTCTGCATTGCCTTCACTTCCTTGTTTTGACTAATTTTATTTGAATTTGTTTTGTTTGATCACTGTCTTTTCTAGACTGATTCTATTCGAATCTGTTATGTTTGATAGTATCAAACTTGAGAGTATAGGCAACTACTCTGAAGACAATAAGACTCACTATGATCCCATTCTGGTTTGACTATTACCCTCTTTTGAAGTCCTATAATGTCTCCAATGTTTTGTTTTTATTGATTTTGTTCTGTACTGCTATATTCAATTTTATTGTACCTGATGATATGGGCAATTATATCAAAGATAACGAGACATCATGGTAATCATTGTAGATCACATTGTATTGTGGTTTTAAATCATGTACTATGTCCATCCTTTTGTTTTGAATAACTCCATTTTTTTCTCATTTGGTTTTATTCTTTTCCAAAAAACAACAACAAAAAAAACATAGTCCCTTGTGGAGATCAAACTTGCAATACTTAAGGTGTGGAGATGCACTCTCACTCCAGCCCTTCAATCTTCTTCCAGTGCCTCTGTTTTCTGGAACTTTTGGGATTCAGTTGGAAAAGAAGTTTGGGAAACATAATTTTCTATCAAAGGCAAGAGAATAGATCTAATTCAAAATAGACAAATGGCCAATAGATCTCTCAGTAAATGTTAGCAGTTATTATTTGTTTTATATTCAAACTGGTATACAGCAGTTGCTTTTCTTCCATATTGGATTCTAAGAAATGGTGATGCTGGGCTGTTTATAGATGCTTTTCTGAGAAGTGTAACAAAGAGTCAAAAATCTATCTTCATCTAACTCAGGGTTCTCACCTTCAGCACTGTTAATATTTTGTGTTTGTTATTTCTTTGTTCTGAAAGTCTATTCTTTTCATCCTGAGAAAGTGATGATGAATCTTTAAGAGGCTTAGTGCCCAAACTGCAACCCCAAACCCACTTATTTATTGGAAAGTACCACCACTGCAATTAAACCTGAATACTAAGGCTTTAATATATGAAAAAAACCTCATACATCTCATACATTAACTTTTTTATTTTTAAAAAATAATAGAGCATTCAGTGATACAAACAACTTTTTACCTAAAGGTTAAAGTTTGCATTTGGCATGGTTTTGCACAATTAATGTGATCTCTGCTGTTGTACACATGCTGATAATTTGTCAAACCTTGGTACATGCTTTGTTAGTTTGAGAGCAACACATGCAGCACTCAGGTCATCTGTTAGTCTGTTTCTTGTATCATATTTGATATAATTTAAAGCTGAAAACAGCTGCTCACAAGCATAAGATGATCTAAACAATACAAGAAAAGCAATCCAAAATGCTTTCATTGACTTAAAATTATTTGGCAGAGAATTTCACACTTTAAGGATTTTATTCTTGCAACTACCAACTGTTCTGTCCTTTGTCATCCCTTTGTGTGATATCTTCTTGAGTGTTTCATACAGGTTATAGAATTTATTTTTCTGGATAAAGGTTTATTGAAATTCCTATAGCTTCATTTCCAGAGCTCCAAAATCTTACCTATGTAAGCAGGAAAGAACAAGTTCTACAAGTTTGGCTTTATCTGGAGAAGAAAACACACTTTTGTCCCCATTTTATGGGATTGTAAAAATTGGTTACTAAAATTCTCTGTGCAGCTGCTATGATGCTATAATATTCCCTGTAGATTTCCTGATGGCTTGCAGGATAGTCTGAAAATAACATAGAATTTTCTAAATGCTTTTTAGATCTGGAAAATATTTCACCTACCCACTTTCAAAGTCTCTTTAAAAAACCTGCAGTTTTCTCTCAAGTGAGAGAAATATCTGTCTGGAGTTTTCCCTATACCTTGTAGTTTTTTGTACACTGAAGTGTAGTATAAAATCTAGATATGAGGTTGCAAAAACGCACATCATGAGCTGTGTATATTTCTGTCTTTTGTGTTCACAAATAGCCTAGTTTCATTTAAACAGGCTACAAATCTCTCTAGGATTCATCCTCTGTTCAACCACTGGACATTACCATACATAAATAAAACATTATACTGTGCCTGAACTTCACGAAGAAGTGCTTGAAACTGCTGAAAATTAGGAACATGAGCCATTTGGTAAAAATAACAATGTGCCATTTTTTGTGACATCTTTGATGATACCATCTAATTTTTGCTGCTTTTCCAGGCATAAAGAGCTTCTTGATGCATAATACAATGAAACTGAATGACTGGGTGTTTTGCTTCTTTAACAAAGAACTGTATGAAACCAGATATTACCCCCACCATGCAAGATGCCTCATCAGTAGTAATTGAAACCACTTTTTCTGGTTTTATGTCTTCTGACAAAAAAGCCTCCATCACAGCATTGTAGGTATCTATCCCTTGTGTTCTTGCAGGCAAAAATGCCAGTTTCACCAGTTCTTCTTTCATGCTGTGACCAACAACATAACACAAAATGATTGCTAACCTTGCTTGATTATTTATATCTGCTCTTTTATCCAAGCATATGGAGTAACAGGCTGCCTTTTGTAAGTCATTGGTGAGCTGCTAACTACCGTCACTTGCAATGTAAAGAACTCAATCCTTCATAATATTTTTGCTAAGTGGCATCTCAGAGATGCGTTGCATAATTTTATCCTTGTTTGGGAAATCATGAAAAATCATGAAAAAAAGAATTACTCCTAGACAGCATGGCCATTTTGATAAAATCCTCATCAGAAAAGAGCTTACCATGTTTTGTTATACATAGTGAAAATTGAAAACTGGCAGCTTTCAGATTAAATTTGTTACTAAAATTCTCTTTGCAGCTGCTATGATGCTATAATATTCCCTTTGTTTTAGGATTATAGTTGCAAAAGTTAAGATACTTAGAATGGTATTTCCTCAATTTCCCTTCAAGAAACTCTTTCCGTTTGACCAGGCTCAGCAACACTTTAGAGGTTGGTGTCAGTGTTCTATCTAACATGTAATGTGAAATGCTTAACACTTCCACTACACAGAATATTTTTCTATTGCATTGAATCATTCCAAATGACTCTGTCCAAGTCACTTAGAATAATATTAGAATGTCTCTTTTAAGTTTTTCTGTGGTCATTTTTTGATGTTCAAGACTTATAGTCTACAAAAACACAAACTTTTTAAAACTTGAAGTACCAATACAAATCTGTCCCTATACCAAAAAATAGCTAACAATATTAGTTAACAGTCAGAATTGGATATTCCCTGAATGGAAACTGTACTGCAGTGATTCTCAGCTGTGGTTTCTTGAATTTGCTGACCACCAGTGCAAGGGGGTAATGTCTCACCACTACCACCTCTTGGCCTGCTCTTAAAAAGTCTTCTGAGTACATTTCCTACCTTGTGGGTGTTTCCACTAAAAGCACATCCAGTCTAGGAAAATATCTTGTTCTTGTTTTCAAAAATTCTTTACACACAAACAGATATAATGCTGCAAATTCAAATACGCCAGTGGGGCAGCACCACATTAACAAACCTCAGTCTTTTAATTAGAACATATGTCTGCTAAATCTTAGATATTAAATTTTGATTTTTCATAAGAATACCCAAAGCTAAAATTTTGTGTTAATAAAAATGAACACCTGCCCTTGGCAGTGCACTGCTTGGCCATAACAAAGTTCAGACGAGCACTAATGAGTCCTGGCCAGTGACATCAATTGATGACTTTACTCCTTTCTGAGTATGTGCATGGCCCTTATGTGTCCCGGTATCTGATGTTTGGCTGCTGGGGGTGATGCAAGGGCAACTCTGGCTCTCAAGCAGACAGAATGGGCTCTGAAGACCTACTGTGTCACTGTCGCAGGATATTGAGCCACATTCATGGCTTCCTCTCACTAGATGCCAGTGATATTCCTTCCTCCATTTATGATAAATAAAAATGCATCCAGATGTTACTGCATGTTCCTTTGGGGCAAAATTGTCTCTGACAGATAAACACTTATTTAATTCCCTAAGTGGCCCAGAATTAGCTGTTATCCAAGTCTGCAGTATACTCCAATGAAACTACAAGCAGATGCATTTGTTATTTCCAGGCATGATGGGGACCAAGTAGCAAACAGCCAATCAAAGTCCAGAAAGAAGTATTTTGAGGTAGTGATAACATAGACTAAATAATTTTAAATTGTTTTTTCATTTTGATTACACTGGAGTAACTATTCAGTTGTCTATTTACTTGCCAAATTACTAGTTTGTTTATAACACAGGATAAATTGTGTTTGGTGCTTTATTTTTCTAGTTTTATGCTTAATACTATATACCTGGCTCTCAATGAAAGTTTTCCATGCTGAATGAGTGGGACTGAGCACAATTCCATCAAGCATGGATACACACAAATTCTAATCCTGAAGGCAGAAGACAAATTGAGTCTTCTCATTTGGAGTGAGAACTCTCCAACTCATAGTTTAGTATTGCTCACATTTTCACTGTATAACTTAACTTGGAGCTTGACCTCAGCAACTCTGAAGTTAGGTGAAAAACAAGTAACCACATATCCCAGGATGACTAGAACATTTCCAGCATTCCCAAATACATAGTAATAGTGCTTCCTTTAATTTTCAAAAGTGTCCAGTTTAGATAAAAATTATGTAGTCACACATTATTAATAAGTGTCTTGGAGAAACAGTATGGATTCTCTGATAATGTTGTGCCCATAATTTTATAAACAAAGTTTTGTAAAATGTAAGCCATGTTTATCATTTTCTATGTGACATCCTGGTGTTAGTTTTATCTGTGGAAAGACAGAATGGATTAGAAAAATTTTCTTTCTTGCAGCAAAACAGCTAAGATCAGCCCAAGAAATCTAAGTCCCACTTTTTTTACCTGCAAAACGAGACAGCTGAGGTAAATTGTCTCTAAGATAAAGAGACAAATAAAACAGCTTATAGAAATAGGGGCAACAGATCTTCTTCTAATAAAAAGGAGACCAAAAGATTGATGGGGGCATGGGTGTGTAAAAAGAATGAAGATGTGCTGTATGCATGTACCAACTTCTTAGGATGAATGTAATCATTAAGTACTGCAAACATACACAAATAGAAATAAAAAATACAAAGGAGGAAAAAGATCCATTTAAACTGAAAACAAAACAAAATGTCTACCATATACATCTTCCTGTTTCCTAGACAGCATCTCTAACATTGCGTGATTCCTCTGGAGACATCATTTCCCCTAAATTGCCTGATGCTTCTGGCCTTTTGACATATAGCCTGAAGAACTATACAGACCAGAAAAAATAAATTTTTAAGATGATGTCCTACATTTGAGACTATCCAGTGTTACCTTCCTTTTCCTTAAAACTCCAGACTTATTTTTTTACTTCTGACATATTACATATCTCTGAGTTTATTGAGGTCTAGATAAAGGACATTTCCCATATTTGTGCCTTAAAAGTCTTGCTGTGATCTACCTGGGGTCATATACCACTGCAGACTATGATATTTCCCCTAGGCTACAGAAAAATGTAACAGTCTCTCTGCTCCAAGGATCCATTCATATTTTCTTTATTTGCCTCTTACTCTCTCATTATTATTTCTTTTTTCCTTATAGCTTCTTGGTATTGGGGAAAATGATTTTGTTAATTGCTTTTGTTAATTGAGTCTCACTTATGTGTAAAATTCTAAACTATCTTCCCAATTTCTATTTTTAAAAATGTTTGTATATTAGTAAAAGATGTTTTTAAAGAGAATAATGCTTAATGCTAATAGACTTGCTAAATACATGAAGATTGCATTATTGCTGTCTACTGTGGTTCATTGTAAATACTAGCTAGGCTTTTAGTAAACACTACTGGTTACTGAAATGAGAATATCAGTCTGCTTATTTATTTTCACCTGTAGAGTTCATTAAAAATGAAGAATAGGGATGGACTAGAACTAGACAAGATTGAACAACTCATTATGCCTAACTTTATCCTTAGTTTCTCAAATTCAGCCACTTCCAGTTATAACCTGACTATATTTATTCTTGTGATTCTCAATTATTACCAGAAAAGTCATATTTATAGATATCTTGCCTATGATTGCAATGATTTCTCCACTTAAAAAGGAGTCTGGAATATGATCAGCATACACTATGTTTGGAATACTATTCCTGTTACTTAGTAGCTAAATGATAACATAGTAGTTTTCTAAGGCTGCTCTAACAAAGCATCATACACTGGGTAACTTAAAATCACAGTAATTTATTAGTTTTAAGTTCTAGAGGATGGAAGCGTAAAACCAAGGTGTCACCTCCGTGATCCTCTAGACATATTCAGAAATTTTCTTTATTAATGTCATGGGTATTTCTTAATCCAGTCAACCTGACCTGTCAGGATCACCACCAGTCACAGTAGGGGCACATAAATTGTGGTGGTGGGGGCAAGTGAATGTAATCTCTACTAGCTCTGGAATTTTCCTATAATGCAAAATGATTCTAAAATTTAAAACTTTAAAAAAAAATAAAAATAAAAACATATTAACAAAAATAATAATAAAAATAACTTTATTTAAAAAGTTCTCTAGAGCAATCTGATTGTAATAGATCCAAAATTATAGAAAATCATATTAATACTAATGGTGGTCTCAGGTAAAGGAAAAGAGGCAATGCATGATAATTATTTCTACTCTTCTGTTCACCAAATCTGTTCATCAGATATTAAGCCCATTAATGGTCCTCACATCTGATATTCATGTAAACATAAGTACATGTATTAATTTATAATTTCTATTTATTGAGCAATTATGAACTGAATGTTATATTTGAACTATCTCATTTAATTCTAGAAAATCTATGGGGTTTGGACTATTCTTTTCTCAGCCTGATAGATAAAGAATAATAGATTTCAGTTGGAGAGACTGCTAAGTAATTTCCCTGAGGCTTTCAACTAGAAAGTAAAAATGCTATACCCAAGGAATTTATTGCCAGCGTTTATACTCTTAAGCAGCCTACTAAAAATCTCTTGGAGATGTGCTGTGAATCCAACAGAGCACGTGGTAGTAGCGGAGTCAGCTTGGCATGGATTTGCTTATGGTCCCATTATAGAAAATAAAGTAAGATTGTTTTAGATGTATAAAGAACTGAAAGACACTATTGGTATGCACGAACAGATTATCAACTTCACGTAACCCATGTTTTAGTTTTAACGTGAAACCAGACTGTGAACTAAATTACAAACTTATCTGTCTACAGGGAATATTGCTTTCTCTCTTCGTCCTTCTGCTTCAGTGAGTTACAGAACATACCTGCGTCCGTATTGCTTTATTCATCCTCTTTCCACTTCCATTAAGATCAATACGCTGCTTCACTTACTTTTTTTCTATCCAAAAATATTCATATAAATCCAGAATTGACCGTATTAGATATCCCAGTACTCTGGGCCTTATCAAGCCCTCTGTTTAGTGACGCAAGTTAATTTTCCTATTATTAAATGTTTGTACTATAAATCGTTCTTAAAGTTGTTCAAATTTATCAGTAGTTTTTCTTTGTGGACTATACATACCCAAAACAATTAAGCAGGCAGCACTTCTGTGTCCACTCTTGTTTCATATTCTCATTTCCCACTTATTCCTCAACTCACTGAAGCAAAAGGATGAAGAGGGGAAGCAGTATTTCCTGTAGACTGGCAAGTTTGTAATGTAGATCACTTTCTGGCTTCATGTTAAAACTAGAGCACAGGTTAAATGAAGTTGAAGATACTCTGTTTATGTGCAGCAATAGTGTCATTCAGTTTTTATACACTTAAAACAATCTTGCTTTCATTTCTATAAGGAAGCCATAAGCCAATCTATGTCAAAATGACTCAGCTACTACCCATGTGCTGTTTTGTACTCGAGTGCCTTTGTCTGTGCCTTTGACACAAACAGAACAAAGGAAAAGTGATTTTCCTGAGAGAAAATCTTGAATGGCAAGAAATAATAACTTTTTCTCACACTGTGAAGTGGGGGTGGGAGAGTGGTTAAACTGGCAAACAGACCCAGGTCCTTCCTCAGCCTTTCCTGTCTTCAAAGGGCTTTAAAGCCCACACAAATTTCTTCCCAGGCACTGCCAGACAAAGTTGAAATTATCCAGCAAGCTCCTCTTGTCACTAGAGAATTAGCCAGGTTTAGTTATTTTCTTAGTAGATAAGAAATATCCTAACCAGTACTTCTTCCTTCCTGTTCAACTATCAGAAACCTTGTGAAGAGTTTAGAGAATTTAAAGTTATTTGCATATCCTCTGGTTATTACAACAGAGTTTGCAAAGGAATAGATTTGACAGAGGACATAAAATTTTATAGGAGTATCTTATAGCAGTGACCCAAAAAGTCAAATGCAGAAGAGTTCAAGAGATTTGTCCACACACTAGAGACCCCAAGAATTCAGCCAAGGGCCTGGTTCCCAAGGCACTGTCACACAAGAGTCCAGCCTAAGCTTCAGAGCCCACGGCAATGTTTCACACAAGTTCACATCAAGTCTGTACCCAGAAGACCCAAAAGCCAGTGGTGGAAACTAGATAGTCTGGGCTGGTGGGGTGAAGGATGTGTCCCAAAAAGCTGAGGATTCTGCATTGGAGCCAGGAAGCAATGCTCAAGGCAAAAACCAGAGCTCCCCCGAAAACACCATCCATCCCCCAGTGACAGTGAGGTCCTGAGCTCCTCCAGTGATAAGTACAGCCAAGTTCCTATCAGGAAAACCAGCCAGAACAAATCTCTTAGGAAATCAGCAACATCCATCTTCCCTTTTGTTCTTCTTTTGTGCCCTTGGCAGCAAATCTCAGTTGGATATTTCTCATTCAGAACCACAGGGACTCAGGTCAATTGGGTGTTCCCACTCAAGTTGACCATTCCTTAATTCACCACAGGGGTTATTTCTCACCTCATAATTGGCAACTATATGGAGAAGGACTTGTCTGTCAGAAGTAGTGCATGTGTAAAATTGGCATTCTCCACTATGTATTCCATAGGCACCAAATCTTTCTCCCCTCTAATTCTGAATGCCTTCCCTTAGCTAATAAGGGACACAGACATTCCTATCAGCTTGTCCTTAACTCTCTACTAGTTTACTTTGAGAGAACTTTGCTTTTCTGTTGTTTCACTGGATATGCTTACAGCATAGCCCAGGGTGACCGCATAAGCTTATATCTCGCTAGACTATATATCCTTTAGTATTTGAGATTCTGTAACCCACTAACCCTACACCTTAGTGCCTTTAGCCTTAAAAGTATTTGTTGAAGTAAAAATTTACAAGTGCTTTACTAAGCTTTTCATTCACTAAGTCCATAACTTTTGAAATACCAGACCACTACTATGCTTTTTGGAAACATCTCTTTAGTGTGTTAATTCCACCTCTCCTTATCTACACACATATTCATAAAACACACACATCCACACACATTTTACTTAGAATTTAAGTTAAGTCAGCCAATACACCAACAAGTATTTCATCTGAAACACTTAGTAAGACCCCAATCTTGTTTTCATTGCTATATGTTCTGTTTTATAATTATGTATGCATTTTAATAATAAATCAAGGAGAAAAACAAACAGGTTCAGTAACCAAGAAGACAAAAATTACTATCTTATACCTGAGTTTCCAAGAAGTAATCCTAATATTACCTTTTTTGTAACACAAATGAGTATAAATACACACTCTAATCAGATCAACAACTAAATCCATTCCATATATGGCTCAAATGATAGTACTCCCTATAAAATTCTTCCTGAAATTCAGTCCCAGTACAATTGTATTAAGATATGTGGCTTTTGGGAGCTGATTACATCATGTGAGCTCATGAGACTAGCACCCATATAAAAGGGCTTAAGCTAAAGGGTGCAACCTCTTGCTCTTTGATTCTTTTACTATGTCATGACAGAGTATTCATCCTTTTTACCTCTTCCTTTTTTTTTTTGCCACGTTAGGACACTTAGATGATATGAACTAAGTCATGACATCTTGTCTGTAAATAGGCCTCCACCAAACACCGAATATGTTGGTACCTTCACTTCAAGCTTCTTAGTCTCCAGAACTATAAGAAATAAATTTTTGTTCTTTATAAATTATCCAATCTGTGGTATTTTGTGATAGTAGCACAAATGAACTTAGTGTTTTAAAAGATTATTGAATGCTTACTATGGAGCCATATATAAGTCTGAAAACTGGAGAAAAAAAGCTATAAATAAAACAAATATCTTGTACCTTTGAAGCTGACATTTTTCTATAATAGGTGGAAACAGACAATGCACACACACACACACACACACAGTAGTAATCATGCAGAGAAAAACACATCAGGCTCAAGGATGCCAGGAGGATCAGATTAGGTGGCCAGAGAAGGCTTCTGTGATGATGTCATATTTGAGTAGAGACTTAAACATGGCGAAAGCTGAGCTGTGAGGCTGTAAGGTGTAAAGAAGTTAGGAAGATGAAATATCAGATTCTAAATCCCTCTGATGGAAGGATGTCTCATGCATTCACAGCCATGGAGAGAGTGTAGACAAGGATGGTGAGAAAGCAAATATCCAAAAGGGAACCAGCTGGTAAAGGGCCGTGCATGATGAATGACCCTTAGGAGGCTATGCAAGGGCTGGGGGTTTAGCTCAGCGGCACATGTGCCTGCCTGGCAAACATGAGGTTGTGAGTTTGATCCTCAGTACCCCCCCAAAAAAACCCAAAAAACTGTGCAAAAGAGAAATGTTTAAATTCAAGTAAATCAAAGGAGGAATGGAATCAAGAATTGAGACAGAGAAAAAACATCATAAAGACATAAGAAAATTTCTTTGTCGTTTGGTGGATATGCTATTTTTGATTGCAAGAGGTAATATGGCAAAATCTCTCATTTAAAAAAAATTATTCTCTGAAATTGTCAGACTCTTACTTTTTTTTTCTGCCACCACCTGATAATATTTACTGCTTCTACACTCTCATTTGCTCTTTTTTCTTAATCAAGAAATGTCTAGATCTTGTCCCTCTAATATCACTAAATTTCTCCCAAAATTCACAGAATGAATTCTCTCTAAAATTTTTCTCCCTGGCAAGGCTATTTTCCCTATTTTTTTCTCATATGTAACAAACTTAGATTTCACTAGACACTGCAGCTGGGTGACCAACAAGCATCTCCTGGATACTGTGCCAGCAACAACAATAATAAAATCTTTCAGCTACGATATTTCATGGTTGCTCAAGTTGATCTCCTTCATTCACTGTAGCTAGTCATTCTGTCGTATAAATTCCACATTCTAAGAAACTCTCTTATGTATTCCTACCTATCATTAATATTATTTTCTGGGTTTATTTATTTTATTTTATGTACTTTTGAAAAAAATCATTGGGATCAATTCTAGGGCCTCATATATGCTAGGAAAATGCTCTACCACTGAGCTACAGCCCCAGTCCTTACTGTCATATTCTTCTGCTGATATTCTTCATTGATGGTTAGAGTTACTTACAGTCAATTGCTCTCCTTTCTATTCCCTTCTAAGCCAGCCACATTGCTGTCACAGAAATCTTCCTAAAATCTAAATCTTACATGCTTCTCTTGTCTTATCCAAGTGCTCCTTTTGATTTTCCTTCCTTAGCCAAAGTTTATCTCATACTATACATCAAATTATAGGCCACATACTTGTCTTAATGGTCATTCTCTGAACACACTAAGTACTGTTACACTTTTAGCTCTCCTCAACTCTTTTTACTCATCTATGCATCTACCAAAATATCCTAGCTCTATCACCTTAAAGAACACTCCCATGGGTATTCTATCACCATGAAGAATTAATGTTTTCCTTCCATATGTTTGTAGAAAACTGTGTATGTCACTATCAGAGTCCTTATCATATTTTAGCATATTATGCTTATTATGTAAATCTCTTCCCCAATAATAAATGAGTTCTTTAAGGTAACACATTATTCATTTTTAAATGCTGAGTACTTAGCAGAAATACATCTGTAAGAGGATACTTGATATTACTTGAATTAAGAAAGATAAGAAATGAGATGAAAACAGGAAAATTTTGAAATTAGAACCAAAAAGCAGGAGAAATCACAGTGGTAAAGAGAGTGGCAAAGTTAAAAGAGAAATAAACATCATAAAATATTAAAGACAAAACAAATTGTTATAAATCTTGAGTTATCCAACTTGACAAGGGCAGAACTGGGATGTAGAGAGCTCACCTATTAAATAAGAAGAGCAGAGCTTGAGTTAGTGATTTGCCACAGTTGTCAGAACAACCCACAAGTAAGAAGCACCTTCATCTCACAGTTCTCACCAGTACACTGTGCCAAGTTGAGATGGAAAACGCTCCAACAATTTGCACCATCAAATTCATTTAAAAGTATTTCATTTTACTGTTGATAACTTTTTAAAAATTTACCTGATCATTTTGTTCCCTAGTATATACCTGATTGTGGGTTTACTGATGTGCCTTTTCAGTTTGTGTAGCATTAACTTACCATTTCGGTGCATTTCTTTGGTAATCTTGGGAGATTTTGGTTCCAGTTAGCTATTATTTTTTTCACAGTTCCACTGCTCCCTATAACTAAGAAAGATTACTTAAAATATCACATGGGCAGTTGAAAACAACATCTGTGCTCTGTGGTTTAGTACAGATGCACGGAAAACTGCTCACCAGGCACACCGGGTTTTGATGCCGGCTCCTCTGACCTTAAACGGAATGAATATTCACTTCTAATACTTCTTCTTATGCATCAGGAAATCAGGGAGACTTGACCAGTACAGTGATTTTCAAACCAAAATTAGCTGGATGCCTTAATAAATCTATTTATAGTGTCTCCCAGAATATCTCAGAGGGTGATGATCAGAAATCTGTGTTTAAATGTTCTTCAGGTAATTCTGATGAGCCATCAGGTCTGGAAATCTCTAAGCCAGATAGTGTTTCAAGCCTAGCCAGCTTTAAAGTATGAATAAACCATGTTCCTCATTTATATTCACTGTTACGTGTGCAAAGCATTCGTTACACCCAGACAAAGGGTTCTTCATGTGGCATGGAGAAAACAGACTTGCTAGGGTGAGTCTGGAAAGACTGAAGAATTAATGGCTTTGTCTATGTTTTGGGCCAACAGAACCACATGAGAGTGTGGTTTTCTTTATTTTCCAATCGCAGCTTCTTAAGTGAAAGAGCTCACATATTTTCCAATAGTTTAACTATTCTCAACAATGAAAGAGTTCATTATTATTTTCGTCTGCTAACATTTCCTATTTGACTCTGAAAGCCATCTAAAAAATGAAAAAATCCTGTTTTATGTCTTATTTAACAAAATGCCTTAAGTGAAAACAGAAAATTAGACCTGTAACATTCAACAAATTACTGTTGCTTAGATTGCATTAAAGAGAAAATAAAAGACAAAGAAAGAGATGCTTTCCCGTTATAAAACAAGAACTCTTAGTTTTATTATTGATTTATTTTTTAAAAAATTTAGCTCAGCCAAAGATTTTCAATCTCTGGAAAATCAAGCTAATCCTATGTCAGTAATGCATAATCCACAAAGCTAACTTACTGAATGATATGATAAGGGGCCTGGATTACTTTAGGAAACTTATAGCTTTAAAGGCTATTAGGGGATGAACAAATGTCATTAATCAATACTAATCTTCTGTCATTTATTTTTAAAGTCACTGATTATGTATGGGTTAAGTTTAAGAAAAAGTCTTAAAATATTTCATTGGAAATTTCCTTATATTCACATCGACCTTGCAGACTAGTGAAGGCATATAATCTGCTGTAAATCCACTATTAATTGGCATTGTAGCTCTTTATCTGATTCACAAGTATATACTGAGAAACAGATATATGTCTTTCTAAAAGCATAGTATTAATATTTATTATAGACAAAAATCTAATAGTAAAAGAAAAAATAATATATTGCATACTTACCATGAATTAGGTACATAAAAAGATGACTATGACAGTCTATTCCTATTTTAATAGTGTAGAAAGAAATATATATGAATAATTTTGACAGTTTAATTAGTACAATAAAAAGCAAAACTTTTCAGGATGTCAGAAATTATTTTATGACAAAGGAAATATCTGAACTGAGACTTGAAAAATAAGTAGAAGTTTGACAGGCAGTCAAAGGAGGAAACTGCTTACAAGCAAAGGAAACACCTAAGAAAAATGTACTTGATGTTAGAATTAGTAAAACTGAACTAATTTGGTATGTCTTGGGCATGGGAAGCTTTTGGAGGAGTGGTGGGAGATACATTTAGAGAGATAATATGATTTGGTTGATGTCTTACTATAACTAAATAAACAGCACTCTCATTATAACACTTTCTTGTTACAGTCATGATATCTTTAGTTTTCAATGTGGTACTCCTCCAAAGAATCACTTCAAAGCCTCTCAAACAAAAGAAAATTCCCCCAAAGTAATTTTATCCTTGTTATTTCATAAATACTTTATTACTTCCCATTGCCTAATATTTTGCCTAATATCCTTGTTATTTCATAAATACTTTATTACTTCCTATTGCCTAATAGTCCAAGAAAACTAGTCTTTATAAAAATTATTTTTTCGGATTCTACCTGCTTCTATTCCTCTGTACAAGTTCTTAAATACTCTACAATGAATTTAAAGTGAATTAAGATCCATTTTATGTTTCTTATTGACTATATTTATATTCCAAAGTGAATCAGGACCAAATAGGTAAGCTTTGGTAGACTTGAAGAACATTAAGTTTTAGACATATTCAATAATAATCATGGTTTAGTACTTAAAGTTTAGGTTTTGATAGGAAAACAACTGAATAGGAAAATATACATTAATTAAGTTGGTTACAACTCAGGAGCCTCTTCAAACTTAAGGCATTAATATAGGCACTACCAGCCTTAGAAGAACATATTATTGGGACTAATAATACTATATAAAATTAACAATTATGTTGTGACACCAGTTTCAAAATACATATGTGTATGTATACCTCACCACACCTTCCTCATCCTACCCGTTCCTTCCCAAACACACAATTGAGTTCTCAATGAATTTATTAACTTTTTTTGCCATATGGCAGGCCCTTGCATGAGAGCATGTGTACTCCTTAACTTAAAATGACCAAGACTTTTCTATGAAAATTGTAAAACATTTAAAAGAATTGATCCTAAACACCTGCCTACCTAGCATGACTGGGCAAGCTCTATGTTTTGAAACTCTCCAGGGTCTGCCTGTGCCACTTTTCATGGCAAACATTAGAAAACCTGCATGAGATTGTCTGGCAGAGTATCGTTGATAGACCTGTATGCACTTTGCTTCTGATCTTCATTTGGTCTGAACTGCTGCCTTTATTGGGAGCATCTATTTGTAAATTTTTCAGTAATCTTCTCTGACGGTAGCCAAAAGTTTTAGTCAAGTGCACTTATAAAACTCAAATGCACAGTTTTAATAATAGTTTTACATTTAATTCAAAAGCTAATTACTCTGGATATAAGAGCTCTGGAATTTCTGACTTGAAAAATAAGTAAATCACTTGTATATTTCTTACCACTCAGCTTCATGATAATCCTGGTTGCCAATAGAGAATGATCACATCAGAATCAAATCTATCTATCCTCAAATAACAGACATTGGCAAACACAGTACATTCTGGTAGCATTTGTCAGTCTTTGGCTGATAGCATTTAAATTCTGATTCACATCAGCTGATTCACATCAGATAAGACTTAAGACTTTCAGTTCCAAAATCACTGAGATGGGCTGAGATTCACATACTATGGACAAACAGGTATGAGGGAAAAAAGTGGTAAATCAAAAGTAGGAAAGATGGATTAAAATTCAGTGGATAGAAGAAGCACATGTATACACACACACACAAACACACACATGCACAGAACTTATGGGTACTATATATATTTTCCATTACTCTAAACCTCCATAAGTTATCCAGGTTTTATTTGCTCAGAATAAGGACATAGTGATATTTGCATTCCATAGGTCCAACAGAAATGTAGAATTTGGCTATGTTTTATAAAGACTTGAAAAACTATTGTTGAATTTATCCCAATTATGATAGATTTAAAGGCAGGTACTGGAATATAAGTTTAAACTTCATAGCTCAGTTTATCTTAAATTTATAGAGTTTTACACTTTTATTACCACATTTTTCAAATCAGTGATTTTTAAAATAAATTATTCTTATAATAATACACATGTGGACAAACCCTGAGTACCTGCTCTGGACTGCACTATGTAAAAGTTGGTTTAACATTTGGGGTATCTTACTATATTAAGAACAATTGGCCAACAGCATCCATCAAATACTTTAATTTTTTTCTTTATTAGGCCTCTGCAATGCAGTTGGCTTTTGTCTTAGTTACTTTTTACTCGTCGCTGAGACAAAATACCTGATGCCCAAAATTGGGAAAGGAAAGGTTTATTTCTTACAGTTCTTGGAGGTTTCAGTCCATACTCAGTTGGCTCCAAGGCAGGGTGGCATGGTGGGGCTGCAGTTCATGGCGGCTGCAAACTGCAAGGCAGAAGCTGGCAAGAGAGACAACTTCTTCCTGCCATTACATCACATCCTGGCTCCACCCCTAGGTGGGTATAGCACTCACACTCCCAATCCAAGTGCTAGAAATGAACCAATTACAAATGCATAATGCAAAGGCATGAGGCTTGGGGGCCGCTGACATAAACCATGACATCTTTCCAGTTACCACTGTCTTCTTGGCAACTTTTAGAAAATGATGGATAATCAAAAATAATAGAGTTTCAGTGATATTCTGTGAAGGGACTACTCCTGTCTACAATAAGACTATACTTAAAAAGTGATAGACTCAAGTTCAGCATGGTGAAATAGTCCTAGGTATTCCAGAAGCTGAGTCAAAAGAGTTAATTGAGCACAGGATGAGACCAGTGTGGGCAACAAAATAGGACCCTACCTCAAACAAAACAAAAGAAAAAACAAAGCAAAACTGTCTTGGTTACTTTTTTCTCATTGTTGAGACAAAATATTTGCCACCCAATGAAGGAAGGAAAGGTTAATTTAGCTTATAGTTTTTGGAGGTTTTAGTCCATACTCAGCTGGGTACAAGGCAGGGTGGCCTAACTGAGGGGCGGCTGTTCTTGACAGCTGCAAGTAAGAAGAGTGAAAAGGGCAAAAGGGAAAAGGCATGCCTCCTCCCCTCCTTTATATTGTATGCTGGCTCCTGGCCCTTGGGCTGGTGTAGCACTGAACTGCCAATCCCAGTGCTAGACAATGAACTAATCACAAACACTAGACCCAGCTGCATTTGAAAGACCCACTCCCCCATAGCTGCTTGACGCTTTGGGGGGATATTTAAACACAAACCATATCAAAACCCAAAAAGGTGATAGGTTGTAGGATCACTATGCTATCTTGTGTCTTACTTTGATTATATCACCATCTGTCCCTAGGATACCTCACTGGTCATTTTAGGACATGGCTTGATGAAGATTTTCTGTCCAATTGGTTAAGACATTGTTCTTCTAATCCCATGATAGAATGTTAAACTTCTACCATTTTCCTTAATTCCACTCATTAGAACATAGTCACATACTTCTACTTTTCTAGTTCTCTGCTAAAGGGCTCTGTCCTTTTTGTGTTTGGGTCACTTTCTACTCACTCTGAAGCTGTATCTTTGTCCTTAATTCTGTCCTTATATGTCAAAGACTATTTCCAGTGTAACCCTAATGTGTCATTCACCAGTAACCAAAACATTCTGAAGTGAGTATAATTAATTCCTTGTTTGGAATTAATTTTGTGTTAATTTCAGGAGCAGAAAGCAGATCCCACATTTAGTTTGCACAATTGAATTCTTTTGTCTGATTAGGTAGTTCTTAATAAGTTCGTCTGGCTAATCAGTTGTGCTCTAGATCTGTCAAATTTCCCATATATTTTCCTGGATCCACTTTCCTGTCAGGTATCTACCTTGTCATTTTTACACATAAAATTGTCTAATGCTTCCAAAAGGATTATGAGTTCCCTTCCATAGGAGGGGCTTAGGTTTCTTGGTTGTGGACTGAATGTTCACGTCTTCCTTAAATATATATGTTGAAGCACTAGTATGATGGTATCTGGAAGTGGGGCCTTTGAGAAATGATTAGGTTTGATAAGGTTATAAAGATGAGACCTTCATGGTGGTCTTTACCATAAGAAGAAGAAACTCAAGCCTTTCCTTCTCTAAGCATATGCAAGAGGCCACATAAACACACGGCAAAGTGGCAATCACCCACAAACCAAGAGAAGTTTCAGAAAGAAACCTACTTGCTAGATCTTTGATCCTGGTCTTCTTATGCTTTGGAACTGTTGTTTCAACCACTGGATCTATGGTATTGTTATGGTGGCCAAAGCTAAGTCACATCTTTCATGTTTTCCATTCCCCAAACCTAGAGTGACTACTTCCTCTGCTTTATCACCACTGATTATTGGAACCAACTCTCCACCCAGGGTCTATGTATTAGGAGAGTACACAGAGAAAGACTTTCCAATATCACCTCAATAATTTTTGTTGGAATTCTATTAGAGCAGTTTGCTTCACTTGAATATATAAATTGTCCCACAAGATGATGTGTAACATTTCAGCCCTTCCACTACTTTGCCTTCTACCAATATAGTTCAGCACAGGCGTTAGGCCCATTTTATCCAAGGAATGGTCCTTAATGGTTCTTCCGTTTTCATTTTGCCATTCTCCAGCATTATTGCATATTTGACGATTTAGAATTTAGACAAGTTCAAACATTCTTTTTCCTTTGGAAATGTCCCATACTCATTTCAGTCAAAGTCAGTGCTATTCCACTATGACCTTGCTGTTACATTCTTCCATCTTTATACCATGTGCACACACACACACACACACACAGACACACACACACACAGACACACACACATCCCTACAGTCTTCTATTTCTGGCCACTTCTTCAATTTACCAAAGATATTTTAGGGTCTAAACATTTATTTACTCTCTTTACTTACCTTAGTGACGTTAGCAAACTAAGGCACTTTCATACTGTCCATTTGACTAGGCTGTTGATTTTGTTTTTACATTGCCTCTCCCTGAGAGAAATTTGTAGAATCTGTGTGAGTCACCCAAAGGCCTTTTAACACAGCCCCTGATTACCTAAGTTATATTTCTCTTCTTTATTTTAGAAGAAGTGAAAATGTGGGAACAAAAAATAGCAACTGTTCTCTGGAGTGCACTGTGCCTACCAGAAGTAAGAAAACAAAGAAAGGAAGGATCAGTGAGCCAAGTACCTCTTGCACCATTGTCTATGTGCAATTCCTAGAGATGGTTTGGAGAGCAAATCAACAGTCACAGTTCCTAAGCCTATTATGTCAAAATTTCAAAAGTTTCCCCTGAACATTTGATTTGGGATGTACCTGGTCCTTGGGAGTAGCACCACTTTTCTTCATTATCTTTGGGAGGAATGATGGCAAAGTATTAGTTACTTTCATCATCAATGTTTGTTTTGTTTTGTAAAATTATTTTACTAGACTCCAACCTATCAACATAGGAACAGGGAAGACTTCCTCCTCTTGAATTCTGAGTGTTGTATGTGCCAAGTCACAGAATAAAATATACACATAAAACACAACAGATGTCCATAAAACCTTTATTTGTTAAACAAATGCTTTCCAAACATGCAAAGACAGGGTCATGCTAATTAGGGAGAGCATACTCATGAATAAAAAGTGAATGTCCATTATCAGATTGGGGAGTCTCAGTGTCAACAAATGTGGATTGGATACCTAGCCATTCACTCTCCAAGTGACTACACTATCAAACATATGCTTGGTAGTAAATATACAAGACCTCATCCTCGTTAACAAGGATAATCCTTGTTACAAAGAAGCTTTACAGTCTCACGGAGTTGTGGCTCATTCACAAGACACATTAAGGAGCAGTAAAAATGCAAGGCAAAAACAAAGGTACGTTATGAACTATGTTGCCTTTTCCAATTTGAATTACATACCTATGATGTGAGAGATACAGAGTAAACCTAAGGATGGTTTATACTGAGCTTTGGATGGCATGCAGTGGAGAGTCCCCTTTCTTGCTTCTGTTCATGTTTAGTCAACTCAAGCTGGCATTCCCAAAGCTTATATCAATTCTTCATGGGAGGAGAGTATGAAAAACATGTCATGAAAATTGGTTGGAGATTCAACATTAGCAGAAAATTTACTATTCTTAGTTTGTATTTTCATGACATTTAGCAAATTCAAGTAGCTTCCTGATCCTCCTTATAACCTGTTAGTGTAAATGATATAGTTATTAAACAGTTTTATAAATAAAGAAAAGAAAGGTCAGAGAGATTACCAGATTTTTCCAGGAAAACCTCTCTTTTGGGGCCCTGGCAGGAAATAAATCTCATATCTAAAGGGTTTGACTGAAAATAACTGTCTGAAGGACAAAGTAAGGGCACCAACAAGAGATGGAAAAACAGCAACTACTGCAAGAAGTACGATTATACCTCAAGGGCTGAGTAAGAGAGGACAATATTCTAAGAATCTGGTGAGAGCTGCTACTGTGAAAGGGGGGTTTTGATCTTGAAAAGTAAACATAGACACTGATAGAATTGTGACCAGATGGATAAATTCAGGGAAGAAATAGTCCCATCCTTCTTTCTTATTACTTTCTTATCACCTATCAATGATTCCCACTGGCCAAAATAAATGAGAAGCCAGAGAATAAGGATCGTAGGAGATGCAATCAAAAAGAGTACAGATTCCTGGGGACAGAACCCAGCAGAAAGCCTAGGAAGAGATCTGGGAGATCTAGGGGATCTGGAGGAAGTAGGGGGTAAGTAACATACCAAGTAAAAACATCTAGTTTCAGGTCAACAAATGTAGAGCTTTTTTCCTTGTAGGTACCGTACTACTAACATATGCACTCCAAATGGAGAATCAAGAATTAGCTGTAACTATTTGAAAAAAACTAGGAAAGAGACATGAGTTTTATTGAGACACTTTTCTCTTTTAGATTAACCACAAACCTCTACATTTTCTGATGTTTGTGGCTAGAGGGAAATCCTTTCTACTTGGACAGAAGTCATATTTTGCAACCTGTCATCTTTAGAATATAAATATGTTTTCATCTCTTCAAAGAAGACACAAACCCCAGAGATCAAATTGTTGACTTTCTTGAATTTGGAGCCTTGTATGTGCCGAGTCACACAATAAAATATACACATAAAACACAACAGATGTCCATAAAATCTTCATTTGTTAAACAAATACTTTCCAAACATACAAAGACAGGGTCATGCTAATCAGGAAGAGTGTACTCATGCATAAAACCAGTGAATGTTAAAATCAGTGAATGTCCATTATTAGGCTTGACGAGTCTCAGTATCAACAAATATAGACTGGATATTCAGCCATTCACTCTCCAAATGTTGCATAATGTTAAGTTCTACAAGCTCTTATATGTAATACACACACACACACACACACACACACACACACACACACACACACACACACATTACACAAGCAAGAAAAAAAAACCCCAAATCTAAATAGGTGATGGAAAACTGCCAGGATGCTTTACCTAAAAACACTGCTAGAAAACAAATCAGGGAGTGTACAGTCTTAGAGATAATGTGAATTTTTCTGGGAAGTACTCAAAATAAAGTGAAATGCAAGCTGTAATTCAGTCTATTTCATAGTAATTTCTTGTTAGGTCTGCAGACACAGATTTGGAGTCCAGCAGGTTAGTACTGTACTCTTGGCAGATGCCACATAATTTCATTCACTCAGTTCATCTTTTGTTTAAGTACCTACCTCTCTCTGCCACTCTGATCTTCAGGGTGTCTGCAAATTCCTTAAATTAAGCACAGTTCTTTCCCAATATTAGTACAAAGATTTCTAGACAGGTTTTTGTTTTGTTTTGTTTTAAATCCCGAGATTCTATTATCTTGGTATGAATTCATTTTGTGCAACTGCTTTCCTCTTTTGATTAGCAAACTGCCTTTAACAATTTTAAAACACATTAAGTCTGTGAAAAGAAAAAGGAAGAAAAACTCTGGAATGAGGAAGAAGTTGAAGGCAATTGTGGGCCGGGGCACAGCTGTGGAAGACAAACTTCCTTGTTTGCTCAAGGCAGGTCTACACCTAGGTTCTCTCTCTCTCTCTCTCTCTCTCTCTCTCTCTCTCTCTCTCTCTCTCTCTCCCACCACCACCCCATAGTGGCGCCCCCTTCTGGCCGGCACTGATGTTCTCACCCAGCTGACTAGTATTTATGACTGAATTGTTATTGAAACTATCATCCAGTGTTTCACATTTCCCCAGAACAATTTTAGCTTTTATGTCTTTGAGGAAAAATCCAGTTTCCTTAAGAAATATTACTTTGCTTTAATTACACTTCCTTTTGCTGCTTAAACCAAGACTCTGGTTTATCCACCGTCATTTCTGATCATTCGCTTTTTCCCAGAGCCATGAAAATGGCAGTGAGTTCTGGCCAGTGGGCCTAAGCACCTGAAATACCCTTTGTGGGTTACAGTATTTGGCAGGTCGAGAAGGAATGACAAATGTAAATTTTCTGTTGGAGGGAAATTTAAAGAAAGAAAATCAGACTATAGAGCAAAAGTAATGAAATAAATAATTAAAATTGTTTAATTTTATTGTAACTCAGACATAACTATAGTACTAGCCTTCTGTGAGCTGTTTGTCAACTAGAGTTGTAGCTGCTGGAATAGAAGAGAGTTTTGGTTAATATTTTTACAACTGATATGTTATTTCTTTTGGCTTTTAACTAAATTTGTTTTTAAGTACACCAGAGCACCAAACAGGGCTCTTGGCTAGAAGCTTTCCCATGATATGAAATTCTCCTGGGAAGAGGACTTTTTCCTTGTCTTTTCTTCTGCTCCAGGTGTGCATAATAAAACACTACTACCAACACATATATCATTTTTTAAATGAAAAAAGTATAAAAACTATGATACAGAATTTTAAAATAATAATAGGAGATGAACAATGATTACTATGTCACATAATGTTATTTTCAAAGGAGTTGTTTAGCTTACAAGATATAGGCATGACAAAATGATCAAACAATGAAAGTACAAACCATTCTTTTTGATGAACTAATAGGGACTAGTAGTATAGTTATCTATCATATATATATATGATAAATATATGATCTTATTCTTTTCTCCTCTTCCCTATCCCAGTTGTTCTTTTCTTTTTCTTCTGAGTAGTTTCTTTCCCTTTCCTTTCATAATATCTATTGTACATTTTAGATCTTATTTACTTTTTTCAGTTTTTTACACTAGGGAACAATACAATACTTACACATGCAAGTCTGATTTATTTCACTTATGAGTATGGTCTCAACTTGCATCCATTTACCTATACAAGCCTCAAGTTTATCCTTCTTTATAGCTGAATAGTATTCTATTGTATAAAACTACCACATCTTTTTATCCATTCCTCAGTTGATAGATATTTGAGTTGTTTTCAAGATTTAGCTATTACAAATTGTGCTAATATAAACAAAGATGCAAATATATTGCTGTGGTGTGATGTTTTCAATTCTGGGAAAATATCCAGAAAGGGAACAGCTGGATCACATGGGATCTCCATTCCTAGTTTCTTGAGGAATCTCCACACCAATTCCCACAGTGGTTGTACTAGTCTATACTCCAACACTGGAGAAGGTTCCTTTTTCCCCATGGCCCCACCAGCATTTATTAGTTGCTTTCTTGATGATAGCCATTCTTTCTGGAATGAGATGGAATTTCAATGTTGTTTTAATTTGCATTTCTCAAATGACCAGTGATACCGAACATTTTTTATGTATTTATTTGCCATTTGTGTTTCTTCATCTGAGAAGTATATATTCATCTCAGATGCCCATGTTTTGGATTGGGTATTTGAATTTGGGGGCCTGATTGTTTTCAGGTTTTCATATGCTCTAGATATAAGTCCTTCATCTGAAGGAAATTTGACTAAAATTTTTTCCCCTTCTGAACACACATATCATTTGCACTAAACTTTTGGATGAGGTATGTTAAACCCAGGGAAGATCTCTGTGAAAAGTGCCCCATATTTTGATTAAAGGCTATTTTATTTGGTACAGTTACATTTATCCTTTCAGAGTTCTTCAATTGGCCAACATTTCTTCTCTATAAACTTCTATCTAAAAAGATTTTGTGTCTCAAATGATGATGGCAATAATTCTCTTAAATAGTGTTATTTTTTCAAATGAAAGAAGTAAAGCCACAGAACAAAAATCCCATTCTTGCACATGTATAAGCATTTTACATTTTTATATTTGCATTTAGTCATTTTATAGATATTCAATCATGATTTTTTTTGTTTGAATGTCTTATTTCTATTTACTACCAGTTGAATAAGTTCCAGATGCCAGACATTATGTTAGGTATAGTCCTGAGTATTTTCTCCTGAATTTATCACAGTAATCCTGACTAGATAATATTACTTTCAATAGAAGTTGCTATGGGCACCAGAGATAATATAAGATGCAGACCCTATTCCACACCAATATAACAAAATCTACTTGAATTTTAAAGGTATCTAAATCTTTCAATGAAGTAGGCATTATTTTACCTTTGCTACATTTTCTGTTCTATTTCTGAAAATGTACATTTAAGCAAATCCATTCCAGAGTACCCCTACTCCTAGTAAAACATCTTGCATTAGAAATTTGGCCCAGATTGATCACTTATAATGAAAACAACTTGTGTACAGCATAGTGGCACTGAAACTCTTTTGTCATTTTTGCCTATAAAGACCACTTTTCAGTGTAATGTGCCAGTGGGTTTCATCAATCTTGGAAATTGGAGATGCATTAGTATTTTGTCAGAATTTTGAAGGCAAGAATAAGTGCCATAAATTAGCTGAATTAAAACAAAATGTAGGCTATTTAAAAGTTAATGGGAGAGGGATTCTCAAGGTCATTTTATAGGCAAAAAATGGAAGGATCACAAAAATGAAACAAGAATACATAATGCTAATGCACTCAAATTAATGGCAGAGGCTAGAATGCATTGTAGTTTTATCACTGGCGATGTTATCCTTAAGCATTAATAACATTTCTCCAGCCTTCCTGCTACAGGGATCAGATCAAATTAGCAACAGTGGAGACCCAGATTAATTCAACAGCATTGCTGGTTATGTTGGCACTACTTACCTGGATACTTCCTGATACATGGGCAATTATTATTACATAAACCTCTGACATCTTTTATTTGATAAGAGGAAGTTTGTTCAGGGTTTCTATAAAGTTTAAGAAAAGACCTTTGTCCACATGTCCTCATGAGGATTAGACTTAAGACCCCTTGGCTGCTCTTAACTTGGAATATGTCTTGGTGTTTTTACTCTTGCTGTGGGTTTCATTGATGGTGGTAGATTAGAATTAACTTGCTGGGATTCCAATGACATCTCAATGGGATTATAAATATAATTTTTTGGATTGTGAGAAAAACTAAAAAGAGGACTACAACACTTGCATGACTGAACGCATTTTTCGGGTTTCCAATATTTGGCACTCAATGTGGCCAGAACACACGACCTTCACAGCACAAAAAAATGACCATCATCCAGAAGACTACCCACTGGACTGTGCATGACAAATTTTAAGGCAACCAGGCTGGCAATGAGAGGGGAGCTAGGCCTGCGAGGTGGGGAGGAAAGTTCCAGCTTGCTGGCACTGACCCAGGAGAGTTTGGCACATCACTCTCAGTGCTTGGGTGCCCACCCAGCCTCCTAGGATACTGGACTAGCCTGGAGAGGTTTCTTGGGCTTGAGTGGATCATGCCCAACAACCTTTATTCAACCAGGGGAGCCAAGACCCTTGAGTCCCAGGAGCCAAGGGTGCAGGAGGTGATTTCTAACACACCCAAGGAAAGTTTTGGAACATCTCTCAAAACACAGAAATATAGGAAAATGACAAAATAAAAGGCAAAAATGCAATCTCAAACCTCCAGCCCATCCCAAGAAAGCCTGGGAGCCACATACATAAAAGAAAATACTAGTCATACACTTGAAATACCTGAAATGATATCAACTGAAATAAAGAAGCAAGTATGGGAAGCTATAAAGGAACTCAAATCAGAAATAATCTCCCAGGTAAAAGAAGAAATGATAAAAGTAATGAAAAAATAGTGAACTAATCTAAGGAAGACACAGGTAAGAAATCAGAGGAAAAAAACAGACAGAATCCCTGAATGAACAGTATGAGAAGCAAACAGAATACATGAAGCAGATTCAAAGAGATATACATGAAATAAAATTTTATTGAAAGTTGCCAAAACTGCCTCAATGAAAGAGAAGATAGGATTTCAGACCTCAGAGATAAAATTGCAGCTAGTGAACTGAAAAGGAAAGATCTTTTAAAAATAAAAAGAATCAGGAACTACCAATTCAACAGTTGCAAGATGATGCAAAGAAAAACAACATAAGATTAAGAGGGATAAATGAAAAAGAAGGGACAACACAGATGATATCAAGAGGCTATTTAAAGAAGTAATAGCTGAAAATTTCCAAAACATGAGAATGGAAACTGACATACAGATTAGTGAATCATATAGCACTCCAAACAGCCATAACCAAAGTAAAATTACAGCCAGACATATAATAATCACCATCCCAGAAATCCAACATAAGAACAGAATATTAAAAGCTGTTAGAGAGAAAAGATAGATCATCTATAAAGGAAAACCTATGAGAATCACAGCAGACTTCTCAACACAATGAAGTCAAGAAGAGCATAGAGTGAAATACTTCAGATGCTAAAGGGAAATGATTTCCAACCCAGACTGATGTACCCTGCAAAACTGTCCTTCGAAATAGATGGAGAAATAAGATACTTTCATAACAAAGAACAGCTGAAGAACTTCATGATCACCAAACCAACCCTTCAAAGAATATTCAAAGACATTCTAGATACACATAGGAAAAAACCACTAAGCAAGGCAGACAATTAAACAGAATGGAAAGGTAAAGATACAACAGCAGAAAGATAACATGTCAACAATAAAACCATATATAACTGTTATAACCATTAATGTAAATGGCCTCAATTCACCAATTAAAAGAAACAGACTGGCAGAATGGATCAAGAAACAAAGTCCAACCATACACTGTCCACAAGAAACCCATCTAACCCAAAAGGAAATCCATAGGCTGAAATTCCAAGGATGGAAAACAATACTTCATGCAACAGGAACTCAAAAAAAGTGGGGGTAGCTATTCTGTTTGCAGACAATGTGAACTTCAGACCAAGAATGGTCTGAAGAGATAAAGAAGGTCATTACATACTAGTTAGGGGAAAACTTCAAGAGGAAGAGATAACAATCTTAAATATAAATGCACCAAATTCCAGAGCACCCAGCTATACAAAGCAAGTATTAACAGAAATAAAAAAAAATAAGCATTAAACCAATTATAATAGGAGATCTTAATACACCATTGACACAAAGGGACAGATCAACTAGACAGAAAATCAGCAAAGAAATAACAGAACTGAATCACACCTGTGAACAAATGAAGTGGTAGACATATACAGAGTGTTCCACCCAACAACATCAGAATATACATTCTTCTCAGCAGTACATGGGACATTCTCTAAAACAGACCATATACTAGCCCGCAGAACGTATTTAAGTAAATGCAAAAGAAATGAAATTATCCTATGCATGTTACTAGATCATAGTGCCATGAAACTAGAAATTAATGATAAAAAAACTGCAAAAACCCCATAAACACATGGAAATTGAATAATACACTCTTGAGCAATAAATTGGTCACAAAGAAAATTAAAGAAGAAATTAAACAATATCTAAAGGTAAATAAAAATACAAATACAACTTACCAGAACCTGTGGGATGCAATGAAAGCTGTCCTCAGAGGAAAACTTATTGCACTGAGTTCCCACATTAGGAAAACACAATGAATATGAATAAACAACCTGATACTACACTTCAAACATTTAGAAAAAGAAAAGCAAGCCAAGCCCAAAGCCAAAAGAAGGGAGGAAATAATAAAGGTCAGAGCAGAAATCAATGCAATAGAGACCAAGAAAAAAATACAAAGAATCAATGAATCAAAGAGTTGGTTCTTTGAAAGAATAAATAAAATTGATAAGCCCCTAGCCAATCTAATTTTAAAAGGAAAAAAAAGACTCAAATTCATGCAATATGGAATGAAAAAGGTGAACTCACTACCAACTCTGTGGAAATACAAAAGATCATCAACACCTATTTCGAAAACCTCTACTTTCATAGGTTTGATAACACAGAAGAATTGGACAGATTCCTTAAAACACATGAACCACCAAAGCTGGATCAAGAAGATGTAAAACTTCTGAATAGCCCAATTTCTGTTTATGAAATTGAAAATGTAATTAAGTCCCTACAAACAAAGAAGAGCCCAGGCCCAGACGGATTCACTGCGGAATTCTACAAGAAATACAAAGAAGACTTAATGCTGATACTCCTCAAACTCTTCAATGAAATTGAAAGGGAA
Source organism: Hydrochoerus hydrochaeris (assembly GCA_004027455.1). Lineage (NCBI taxonomy): Eukaryota > Metazoa > Chordata > Mammalia > Rodentia > Hydrochaeridae > Hydrochoerus > Hydrochoerus hydrochaeris. The sequence continues at coordinate 417,160 of PVLA01000715.1, forward strand.
GCAATCATCCCTAAGTCATTCCTGGAAGCAAATATTACTCTATTACCAAAACCTGAGAAAGACCCAACTAAAAAAGAGAACTACAGGCCAATCTCCCTAATGAACACAGACACAAAAATTCTCAATAAAATATTGGCAAACAGGATGCAGCAAATCAAGAAGATTATACATCATGACCAAGTAGGATTCATCCCAGGCATACAGGGATGGTTCAACATATGTAAATCAATAAATGTAATCCACCATATCAATAGAGCTATAATTAAAAATCACATGATCATTTCTATAGATGCAGAAAAAGCTTTTGATAAGATCCAACACCCATTCATGATAAGAACCTTACAGAGAATTAGAATAGATGGTCTCTACCTCAATATGATAAAGCCCATCTATGACAAACCAACAGCCAGTGTCATATTAAACAGCCCAAAACTGAAAGCCTTTACCTTAAAACCAGGCACAAGACAAGGATGTCCCTTATCACCACTCCTATTCAGCATAGTACTGGAAATACTAGCCAGAGCAATTAGACAAGAGAGAGAAATAAAAGGAGTAAAGTTAGGAAAAGAGGAAGTTAAATTATCATTATTTGCAGATGACATGATACTCTACATAGAAGACCCCCAAAACTCCATTGAAAGACTTCTAAATATAATAAATAAATTCAGCAATGTAGCTGGATACAAAATCAGTACTCAAAAATCAATAGCATTCCTATACACTAACAACAAAATCACTGAGTGAGAAATAAGGGAAGCCACATCCTTCACACTAGCATCAAAAGAAATGAAATACTTAGGAAATAATCTAATGAAAGAGCTATGCAGGGAAAATTATAATACCCCGAAAAAAGAAATCAAAGAGGACCTCTGAAAATGAAAACACATCCCTTGTTCACGGATAGGAAGAATAAATATTTTGAAAATGGCCATTCTCCCAAAATTGTTATATACATTCAATGCAATCCCAATGAAAATACCACTAACATACCTCATAGATCTAGAGAAATCACTCCTAAAATTCATCCGGAACCAAAAGAGACCTAGAATAACAAAGGCAATTCTAAGCAGCAAAGCCAAGGCAGGAGGCATCACAATCCCTGACTTGAAGTTATACTACCAAGATACTGTAATAAAATAAACATGGTACTAGAATAAAAACAGACCTGAAGATCAATGGAATAGACTAGAAGATACAACCACAATTACTAACACACTCAACCACCTTATCTTTGATAAAGAGGCCAAACATGTTCACTGGGAGAATGATAGTCTCTTCAATAAATGGTGCTGGAAAAACTGACTATCCATATGCCAAAAATTAAAACTAGACCCTTGTTTCTCACCATGTACTAAACTAAAATCTAAATGGATCAAAGATCTAAATATTAAAACAGAAACACTAAACCTGTTGGAAGACAAAGTAGGTAAAAATCTTGAAGACATAGGGGTAAGGAGAAAATTCATGAACAAGAACCAAACTGCACAGGAAATACATCCCAGAATCAATAACTGGGATCATATCTTATTAAAGAGTTTCTACATGTTGAAAGAAATCTCCAGCAGAGTGAAAAGAAAAGCCACAAACTGGGAAAAAAAATCTTAGTGAACTATCCCCCAGACAAAGGACTTCTGTCTAGAACTTATGAAGAATTTTAAAAAATCAGACCCCCGAAATTGAAAGACCCAATCAAAAAATGGGCATCCAAGATGAACACACAGTTCTCAGATGAAGAAATACAACTGGCAAATAAATACATGAAAAAATGTGCATCATCATTGGTCATTAGAGAAATGCAAATTAAAACCACACTGAGATACCATCTCACTCTGGAAAGAATGGCCAGGATCAACAAAACTACCAACAACAAATGCTGGAAAGGCATTGGGAAAAAGGAACTCTTCTGCACTGTTGGTGGGAGTGTTCAGCCACTGTGGAGGTCAGTCTGGAGATTCCTCAGAAAGCTGGGATTGGAAGTCCCATTTGACCCAGCTATTCCACTCCTAGGCATATTCCCAGAAGAACTGAAAACATCATATCACAGTGATATATGTGCACCCATGTTTATAGCAGCACAATTTGTAATAGCCAGATCTTGGAAACAACCTAAGTGCCCATCAATTGAGGAATGGATAAAAAAGATTGTGGCACTTTTATACAATGGAGTACTACTCAGCTATAAAGAATGATTACATTGAGGTATTTATAAATAAATGGATGCAACTTGAGACCATACTCATAAGCGAAATAAATCAAACTCACATGTATAAATACCGTATAGTTTCCCTAGTGTAAGAAATGGTAAGAGTACATAAGATTCTTTGGTAATCATGGTTCCCCATTATATTGCTTTGAAGCCTTTTAATGTTTTCATTCATTGGTTGAAATGGCTTTATTCTGTTTTGTTAGACCTTATTATGTGTGATGGTATGAACAGCCACTTTGAAGAAAACAAGACATTATGGCAGCCATTGCTGATTTAATATCATCTGGCTTTGAAGTCCTACCATGCTTTTGTTCTTCTATTACTATTGGTTCTATCATGTTGTGTCTTATTGCATTTTAATATGTATGATAGTATAAACAAATTTTTATGGAAAATGAGATATTATAGTAGCCTTTGTTCATCTTCTGTTATTTGGTTCAGAATGCCTTGTAATAGTTTCATTGTCTTGAATGCTTTTATCCTATTTTGTTATGTTTGATGTTATTGTGTGTGAAGCTATGCTCAACTATTTCAAAGAAAGAGATATTATGGTAGCTATTGTTGATATCCAATTGTCTTGTTGTGAAGTGCTGTGTTGCTCGCATTGTTCTGTTCTGATCTGCTTTATTCTGTCCTCTTTTGTTTTATTCTCTGTAAAATAAAATTTTTTAAAAAAGAAAAAAATATAAAGTTAAAGAAAAATCCTTCATGGTAAGCCTTTTTACTTAATAGAATACTCCCTCATTATTTTAGAATTCATCTTAAAAGAGACTCTGGGCAATGAAGACTTCTCTATCTCTTCAGATCTATGCTTTCCATCTTTGTAAATCTGGCATGGCTCCGCAAATCTCCTTACATGAAGTGTCATTTTAAAAAAGTTTGGTTCAGACTTGGAGCAGAACATATTCTATTCACTCATAAAAGAAAAAAATTAAACTTCAGCCCAATATGTTTGGGTTACAGATTTTGGCAATGCCAGCTAGGTATTCTTTAGTGTCTTTAAATCTTTCTTAATGTATAGATGACACTTAAAATCTCCCTTTTCACTGCAGTTGGCAGAATAACTAAGACCATAACAAGTTACTTCCCCAGTAAATGTCATTTTTCCTTAACCATAAGGCTATAATTCAAAAACTGGAAATTTTTTTTAAAGAAAAGTGTTAAAAAAATCCTCTGGGAATGAAGCCTAGAATTTCCCATTATGAAAAAAGGGAGTTGTTACAGAGTGGGAAGCTGGCTAGAAGCCAAGGAACTAGAGTTAGTGTTTTTAAGATGGCTTTTCAGACCAACTTTACCAGAAAGAATAGTCCTATGTCTAGTCTAACTATGGAAATTTGCAAAGAGAAATAAATGAAAAGAAGGCAGGTGGCAAGAGCTGAGTGCAATGCAATAGTTAAATATAAACAAGAAGAGGAAGAAACCAAATGCAACCTCAAGTTCTATCACTTGTTGACTTTACCACCTTTGACAACTTAGTCTACGTCTACGTACCATGGTTTCCCTATTATAAAACAAGTAATGATTGCCCCAGTGCATTAGTTTTCTATTACTGCCTATGAATTGCAAAAATTCAACAGGCTCCTTGGATACACCACAAATATATTTTCTTACTGTTTTGTGGGATTAAGAGTCACATCTCAGTATTTGTGGGGTTTCACAGGCTGAAATCAAGATATTGGCTGCATACATCTTCATTTGATGGTTTGATTAGTGAGAGATCCATGTAAGGCAATAAGCTTCAAAGACTCCTTGGAAAGATTAACTGAGTCACAATAATTACAAAGCATTTAGTGCCTAGAGTGGGCACTATTATTTTTCATAGGCTGCATTTCTTAGGCAGAGATTGGGCCATCCAAACATGGTGACCTGTCCAATCACTGTATTCTTGTGCTATAGGGTGGGATTAAGCTCAGGCCATCCCTGTTGTATTCAGGCTTTTCCTCTTCATGTTACATTTCCAGTAACGTTTTGCCTAGGGTGACCTTTGTAGAAAATGCTTCTCCCTGCAGCTGTTTCTTCTGCTCCTAAACTAGCTATTTCAAATTAAATAATACCTCCTCCTCTTCACCTTGACTCAACATGTAACAAATGCCTCATGGGGCCACTGTGGTGGGTGAGTGGGTTCTTTCACCCAGTCCCAGTCCCCAAGGGTGGTGGGAGAAGGCTATCACATTATGTTATTCAGGCTGTGGAATTTTTATGTATAAATCACTGCAGATGTATAGTATGGCCTTAGAAGGAGCCAGACAACCAGAGCTAGGAACAGAAAATGTGTAGAAGAGCCACCTCTTCAGATTTCCAAAGCCACCTCTCTCTCTAGCTATAAATTACAATTTGAGCCTGTAGGCTGGACCTGTCAGCTGACCCAGTTCACTCACATAAATATACAAAACTCCCACACTCAATTTGGGAAAGGAAATTCTTTCCTTTGACCTCATATCTAATTAGATTCAGGAGCATATTTTGCATTCTGAAGGCTGAGATGCATTACAGTAATGTCCCAGATCTCTTTTGCACACATTTCAGCAGGATTTCTATAAACAGAAAGTTTAGAATTATAATTATCAGCAATCCCTCTTCACCCAGCTTGTCTTCTCAGAAGGTCATGGGTAGATTGAGCAGATATACAGTGACAGTTGAAAGTTTGAAATTGTGGAGTATACAGTTTCTAGGTGTTCTTTCCAGTGCTGATTGTGGAAATTATGGATGAAGGAAAGGGGTGTGAGGACATCTTGTCTTGTGTATATATGATGAGAAAGTTTGAGATCGTGTGTTACTTGTAAGTATGTCTGCTCTGCATGTTAGGTTAATAGGCCCATTTAACAAATGAGATAGCTACATGTTTTCATACTTTAAAGAGCAGAAGCCCAAGACAAAGAATTAACAAAATTTGTTTCTTGTGAGCCCTTTGCTTTCCTCAGCTCACAGATGGTGCTTTCTCCCTGTCTTCTCTCATGTTGTTTCCTCTGTGCATCAACATCCTTGTGTCTCCCCCACTCCTCCTCCTTCTTTTCCTCCTCCTCCTTCTGCACCTCTTCCTTCACCTTCTCTTCTTCTTTGTCTTTGCTTTATTTATTACTACGTGCTTGTGACACATAATGACTACTTCCATTGTGCATGTTTGGTCCATACATATAGACATCTTAATCCTTCATTACATCCCCTTCTTCTTTTTTCTCTTCCCTCTTTCCTCCTTCTCAATGGTCCCTTTTCTGTTTTTAAAAGATCCCTCTTGCTGTTTTATCTGTCTTTTGCTTTGCTCTTCGTTTATATTGTTGGATTTTTTTCCATGAGAGAAATCATACAGTCTTTAAGCTTGTCTATTTTATTTCACTTAACATTATATTTTCAAGGTCATCCACCGCCCTACAAATGACTCAGATTTATCCTTCTTTATAGTAGAGTAGTATTCCATTATGTATCAATGCCATACTTTCTTTGTCTATTCCTCTATTGATGGTCAGACACATAGGCTAGTTCCAAGATGTAGCTATTATTCATTGAGCTACTATAAACATTGGTATTCATTTATCATTGTAATATGATATTGTTAACTCTTTTATGCCTTTTAAGGGAATAGTTGGCTTAAAATGGAATTTCTATTTTTAGCTTTTTCAAGAATCCCCATTCTGATTACCAAAATGGCTGTAACTAGTTTACATTAATTTCCACTATGATTGCACTAGTTTGCATCTCATCAACAGTGTAGGAATCTTCCTTTTCAGCACAACCTGGCCAGGATTTGTTATTATTTGATTTCCTGATGACTGCCATTCTTTCTGGAGTGGGACCAAATCTCAGTGTTGTTTTAATTTGCATTTCTCTAATGGTTAGTGATGTTGAACTTTTTTATATAGTTATGGAAATCAATATGGAGATTCCTCAAAAAACTGAAACTAGAAATTTCATTTGACCCAACTATTTTCCATTAAGGTATCTTCTCAAAAGAGCTAAGGAAATCATATTACAATGATGTATGCATAACAATGTTTATAGACAGATGTCCTCCAATTTTCAGTGCTGTAACATTTCAAACAGCCTTTATGTAAGATACCTAGGTCATATTTCTTATCCTTATTTAATAGATGAGGAACTAAGGCTCAAAAGAATAAGGAAAGAACTTTATTTCATAGAAGACTAGGATAAGAATCCAAATCTTCTAGTACCTAGTTCAATATTAATTGAATACTTCATTAAAATACCAAAAACCCAAGAAAAATTTGATAATACATAATGGAGAGGTGCATTACAGAAAGGATCCATGGATTCTGCTCACTACATGCCAATAGCACTACCCTAGATGTGAGAAAAACATGTCTCCAGTAATTGGCAAATGTCTCCTAGGTAGCAAATTGTCTTGTTCGAGCACAGCTTCTATAAATTCTGGCACTAGCAAAGCTCCAGCTGCTTTGTGTTTGCAATAATCCTAGCTGGCCTAATTAAGTTCAAAGAGGATGAGGCAAAGATCATAAATTGTTTAAAGGGGAGAAATTCATTGAACCTCGTTTTATTTTGTCAGCCAGAAAGGAAAAAAATCCACATCCAGGTGCTTGCTTAAGACCAAAGAATAAATTATATACACCAAACTCCACAGCCTCTAAAATAAGGCTTTATGAGGTGTGAGATTGTGAACTGACTTTCCCCAGCTACAGTCCCTACCAAATGGTTTTATGTGGCTTATAACTGAAATGTTTAGTCTGATGGAGTAAGGGAAGAACTGAATACTCATCAGCATTGATCCAGTCTTTTAAAGAGTGAATCGCCCAGCAACGTGAGTCTCAGCACATACTAGACCCTTGCCCAAGTGGAGGAAGCAAGAACCTTCAAGGGCTTATTTTGAAGATGACTGTAAGGGAATGCAGTACAGGGACATTTGTGCTTTCAAAACTAGGTGAAGTTTTTTGTTTCCTTCAAAGGCACTATTTTAATTTATCTTTGTGAGGTAGGCAATCTTCCTAACCTGAGGTACTAGAGATAATTAAATTCCAAGACACTTTAACTCCAGGAGAGTTTAACTGGGCAAAATACGCTTGAACAGCCCTCATCCCATCCCACGGAAAAGACAGTTTTCTGCTTTTGATGGAGCATCACCTTGAATATTTGAAGATTAACCTGTAGGAAGGAAATTTAAAGAAGTGTTTAGTAGAATAGTGTAAATTTCAAACTTTTGCTTATGTAAGAATCACACAGATTTTAGAGTCTCACTGTAAAATTCTCATTCAAAAGGAGTAAAGAGGGCCCAAGAGACTGTGTTTTAATAAGTCATCTACATTTTTAGCCTAATAGCAACCAGACCCTAAACAGAAACACTGACCTAATCCAGCTTTGTCATTTTACAAGTGATTAAATAGAGGCCTAGAGAAGTTACACCAGCAGATTAGAAACATAAGCAAAGTGAGAAACTAGATCTCTTGGTTCTTTTGTTCAATGTTAATTCTTCAGTCTTGCCATAAAGTATATTACCTATGTACCATAAAATGATAATATTATATATCAAAATATGGTGTCATTACAATATTGTATTTTAGATTTCAATAGAAATTGCAGGGACCAGTACAAGGATGCTATAATTTTCTTCCTATTTAGTCTCAAATAGGAACATAAAACATGACTACTGTCAAAAACTATTTCATAAAAGGCATTTAACATACATTAATAAAAAATAATCACAATATTTAACAATTAGTCTTCTGAAAAACATACTATTGTGTTCCACTTTGTTACAAACATTATGAAGTTAAGAACAAAATAGCAGCCATGAATTGAACTAACATTTGGCCATACTGAATAAATGACCTCATAAATGGATCTCACGAGTTATTACCACATGGTGCTTGTACAGCCAGGCCTCATTCCCAATTTATTTGTTTGTTTAATCAGGTGTGTCACAGCTGCCTTATCCGATGAGTCCTCAGAATGTAAGATGATATTTCCCAGAAACCAAAGCTTTTCTCGGTTGTGAAAAGTTCACATTAAGTTTTTTTATGTGTGTGTTTCAGAAGCTAATCTGGTCAGTGTTCTCCTCTCTTTCTTCTCGTATTATCAGTCAAAGTATAAAAAATAATATGAGCTGCTGCACAACATGGACCTTCTATCTAAGCATTCTGCGGGCCAGAATGTATTTCCTTTTTGTTTGGTGGAACAGCACTCATGGATCTATAGTGTCTCAAATCACAGAAAAATAAGATGCTTCCAGTTTCTCATTGTATCAGTTTCAGTGAAAGGAGTATGGAGATAATAAAAGGTGTTTAGTGTTGATTATCTTTTCCATGTGGAAGTTGCTGTTGTCCACTGAGGAGAACATGTAATAAGAAAAGCTGTTTTCAGTTCATAAAGTTGTGGTTATTATTTCATATTTTTATAGCAATAATAACTAGCTAAATATACAAGGTGATGACAATGTTTGAAGTGGGGCCAAACAAATCAAATTCCAAAGTAGGCAGAGCCCAAAAGCAGACCCAGTACCAAACCAAAGACTGGAAACAAATATGGTATAGCTCAGTGCCATTAAATAGGGAGGGCTACAGTAGGAGGAGTGATTTCAGGGTGAAGAAAAATAGGGTTCCCCTAAAGTATAATACAGAAATACAAAACTATTTAATAACCTTGGAGCCTAAAAATGACTTCTCTAAAATAGCATTTTCCTTTAAGAAGTCTTTTACCTACTTTCCCAGCAGAGAGAAACAACTTTCCCCTAGGCCAATAAATTAGATGTCAGGTGTTCATATTTATAATACATCTAGATGTGAAAACATTGATTCCCTACACATAAAACCACTTTATTCTCTTCAGTTATTGAACTGAAAGAATAGAAAATGTCCTTACTTAAAGGTGCAGATAATGTCTTTCTCTTTAGGCAAAAGAAAAAAAAATTCTCTAAATGATAGAGGTCCTTTGAACCTTGTTAATAAATCAATCCAAATGTAAGAACTCTCTGTGCATAACACAATCAATCAAAAGTCACACAGAAAATAGGAAAAAAAAGGCTTCCAGACAGTGCCAGAGCCCTTATCACAATTGCTTCCTGACAGAAAGAGTAGATAAATAAGCTCAGGACAAGTCCAATGAAAGGGTGGTCTACAGACCTTGTTTCTCCGTTGCTCTAGGTATCAAAATAGGAAGTAAACAGCTTTGAAACAGTTCTGAGAATTGCCCAGAGGAAGTGCTGCTTCCTTTCACTGCACTTGCTGAGTTTGTTTACCTTTCATTCTCCTAGCACTGCCTTTTGCAAGTTGGCTGGGACCCCTTAACAAAGATGGTCTTTTCCTATTGGCTTGTGAACGAATGCCACTCAGTTGACCCAATACATTCTCTTTCCTCCCTTACCAACAAATTGTGATAAGGAAATAAAAGCACAAACAAGCCCTACCAAATTCCATGCAATAAAATCACCTGAACAAACAAAACAAAACAATACAAAACAAAACACCAGGCTTCATGGAAATAGTCACCATACTGTGGGAGGAAATGGGCACTGAAGCTGAGTAAGTTCCCAGCACTGCCCAAGCAAAATCTCAGCATGACTGAACTACTTCATCAGCCTCCTCAGCAGTAACCAATAAACAGTTTTGGAGCTCATTAACTGTCCAGCCTAGCATTGGTTCCTACCCAAAAAAACCCATGTAAGCTTATTTTACAAGGACCCTGGATTTGTGTTACCACCTTTTGCGTGATTTTTTAATAGACCGTCATCACTAACCTGGCACCTGACACTTACATAAGGCTTTTTCATGCATCTGTGCCCACAGAGCATTAATATATTTGGCGGCCCAAGTCCTTCTGTGAGCCAAAGAAAGCTTGTGTATTTACTAGGTCGCCTCTGCTTGGCTTTGCACGTCCTATTTCTAATTCATTCATATAAAGATGTTCTTAAACTTTTTCTAGGTCATCTCCCTGAGTTTCATTAAACCTAACTTTCTGATACGAAACATGAATGCTTTAAGAAAGTAACTGCTAAGTCAAGATTGTCTCAGAGAAATGAACTAACTCTCTATGTTAAGTACAATGCCCAGTGATTTCTACCTTGACCTTCAATTTTTCGACATCTAAAAGGTGTTTGCCATTTCAAATGATTACAGAAAACCTAGATTTTCAAAAGACATCTAATTATAATTATTTTAGCATAAAGATAAATTATTGAATGTTGCACTTTTTATTTTCTTTTCCATTCCAGTGAATCATTCTTTAACAAAATTTACCAAAGGATAAATCTTTAGAAAGAACTTTTATCACTGTAAGTTTTTTTTTAAGCAGAGATAGAGCATTTACATTGCTTTGTACAGAGTACTCATGATCTGACAATATCGGGGATATTACCTTTACAATGATTATATAAGTATTATTTTTCTGCAGCTTTATAGTGAACCAATCACATTTAATACCACATTAAGAAAATCACTCTTGTAGAAGCTTTATTTGTGAGGAAAATTTTATCCACAGCGTTTGCAGAAGAAGTTTTGATATTATTGTTTGACTAGAAAAGAAAAAAACATAAGCTAAATAAATTTGAATTGCATCAGTGCTGCTCAATGGGGGAACAAAATTCATTTGGACAGAATATTTAATTTCCCACCTTGAATTTTTACGAATTCATTCTTTCTGTTCCACATGTTGTATTAACAGAAAAATACAGGAGCTCTCCAGTAGGCAAATTCAATATCCTCTTGGAAGAAAAGTGAACTGACTGAACAGAACTAAGGTTCTCTAGGAAGAACCACCTGGAAGGACTTTGTCTCACATCCTTTAAACTGCTGCAAGTGAGCAATAGCTTAGGGATTTAGATGAGAAAGAGAGTAACAATTCATAGGTCAGGCTGAGACATATGTATTATTGACTTACAAGCAACAGTCTGTAAATTACATCTCTATTCACCTCCATTTCAGCTGTTTCTTACTTTTGTCTCTGCCAATAAGATAAACCTCATTCCCGTTGTTCAGAACACAATCAAAATAGGAAAGTTGAAATATAATAGTAATTCAGTAACATGTGATGCAAGAGTGAGAAACAAATGTGGGGCTGAAAAGTAATACAAGGATTAACCAAAGCAAAAGCTGCCACACTCTTAAAGTGGAACAGCATGCATACAGTTATAACTGAAGAACTAGATTGACTCACTAATACCTATTCCCAGTTATGTAATGGCATCCAGATAGTGATATTTATTTCACATATCATCTCTCCCTTTAATATTCTCTCTGATAAGTACTTCACTGTTTAAAGAGGATAAGTTTGGATAGTGACTGCTTTATGAAGAGATGGTAGTTTATCTTCAATGAATTAAAAAATAATAGTTCATGAAAGCATAATACCCCTCAGAAGAATGTCATGGCAATCAATATCAGTAGTTTCTTCCTGAAGCTTTAATAAAACAAACTGAAGAAATGAAATGTAGCATGTACTTTCATTTAGTTCCAATCAGTCAAAATACAGAGTAAGAATCTTTAAAATTTCTTGCTGGTGCTTTTGAATTTCCGGTCATTTCTGCAAGATTTTTTCACCTTGGAAAGGAATAATGCATTTTAATCTCTAAGTTAACATTTTTGGCTCTTCTTCCAATTTGCTGTAATATCACACCAAAAGTGATTACTCTGTCTCATTAATAGCACAGTTGGGCCTATGAATGCTACACATATATCAATCAACACTCAGTAAGTATGTCAACAATCAGGTCTGTTAAACCAGAAGCTGAAATTTAAGACACAGTTTAGCATTCAATTTTAGTGTATAAGTTGTAATGCAGTTGAATAGTATGATGTTTACAACTGCATTCCAGTGAATCCAACTGGGATTTCTGCATATTCTCCACCCTGGAATTCCAGCTTGAATTCTTGTATTTAAGCCAGATTCCAGGAGACATCATAATTAGATCCCAGAAGAATACATTGCCCTTGGCAGATGTCACCTACTGAATTATGTGGGGGAAAGGCTAGCCAAAGCAATGCTCACATTCATACAATTATCCAGTTAATTACATAAGGTGAATAGAGTCATTATAATTAGGACTAAGTTCACAGTAGGATTAGGTTATCCCTGAAACAAAAAACAAATTGTTTTGAGAAAGGACATAAATAAAATCTGAGGCAGACTCTGTCTCAGTACACAATGCCTCATTTCCTTCTGCAACACTCAAGTGAATGTTCACTGAAACAAAGATTTTTAGCAGATTTCAAAGCATAATGGAAAAACTGACCAAATGTAGGACATGACACATTTTGATCATTACCACTGTAATTCCCTTTATCTCTTAATAATCTTAGTGAAAGACTATTCATGAACATTCATTATACTCACTTGCACTTCAGTTCAAGTATGAACAAACTTGTGATTTTTAAATAAAGAAACTCAACAGGGGAATTCTTTGCAGCAAAATTAAGAAGCACAAGAAACATTCAGCATTGTGAGTAGGAAGGAAGAAGGCAAGGAAAGCACCTTTATTAAGTTTCTGCTGCATTGAGCTTTGTCCCAGATGTTTTTGTTGTTACTGTTTTTATTTGTTCTCATCTTTACTTTATTAGCAAATTTTCAGGTCAACTAATAAAACATTTACTGAGTGCCTGTTATGTTCTAGATCCTGTAAAATAACTAGTGTTTTAGAAATTCTTGGTAATATTTTTTAATCAATAGAGAAAAGTAAACACATATTCTTGAATGTGTATTTAGTATTTCAACATTTTCATAATAAACAGAATTTTTTCTACAAATATGATAAGTCAAATATTTCAGTAAACTTGAAAGTAACTCAGATTTCATTTATTAGGCAAAAATTTGAAATTGTTTACATTTGGACATTATAATATTTATATTCGATCTTCACTTGTTTTCATTGTACAATTGAAAGCAGTGTTGCATTCTAGGTAACTATTGATTAATTTATATAAGCATAGGATAAATTCTTATAAGGTCTTTAACTTTTGAGAGGAAAAAAAATGATATCATTTTATGCACAAGACATTGGGACATACCAGAAAGTGATATGGTTCCTTCCCTGTAGGAAAAAAGTGACAATTGTGGAGATAAGTTTAACAAAATTAAATCATTGTATCCAATAAAATTTAATCATATTTTGATGATACTAAAAGCATTTCAGCTAATACTTTACAGTGTCCTATAATAACTACTTGTAAAAACATTTTAAATGTAAAACAAGGACATAACAATCAACAGGAATTATTGATCAATAAAAGCCAGAAAACAAAGGAAAAATCTTAGTATTGAATAACCTGTGAAATAGAGTTAAAAGCACTTTTTGACAGGTATGAAAACTACTTAATTATATAATGAGGAACATGTGGTAAACATATGGTTAGTTTATCCTACAAGTTTGTAGATTCTTCCAATGTGAGCAGCACATTGCATATTTTTGTGTATTTCTCCACAAAACCTAGTACAGATCTGGGAAAACCTAATTCCAAAATAAAGACATGGAAGAAAATAAGTAGAAAATAGTAGCTGTTCTTTTAAAAGATTTTTGGAAAAAAAGGCTAACCTGATTTTGATATTTAATAATTTAATACCCAATAAAATATTTTTTAAGGAAAAATATATTCACTACAATACAGATAAGGAACTTTCTACATTTCTTCCAGAAACAATTTCCTCTAGGAAAAACAGATGAGATGAGAGACATCTGTAATTTACCAACGTTATTATATTTTCATCCTCTATAATCCTGAGAAAAACAACTGGGACTGAAACTATATATATTGCTGTTATTATAAATTATTATTAGAATTGGCCAAAAAGATTAATAATACCACCAGCTTAGATTTATACAATGCTTTAATTTTTTTCAAAAACTTTCTTCTCATTTTCAATACTATTATAAAACACAGAGGACTGCACCATTCTTATTGTATTGTTCCTACTTAAGTGGAGTGCAAAGAGATAAACATCTCAAAGTCTCAAGGTTGTTTGGAGAAAAGCTTAATTTCTGTCCGAGGTTTTACTTCTGAGTTCTTAGTCAAGTAAGCATTTGTTCCAATGCCACAATATAACAATCCTTCCATCTCTAAGAATGTACTTGTACTGTGTTCAATGCATCTTATCCTTGAGATAAATCTAGTTAGGATACAGAATTGAGCTACTTTATGTATAACTGAGTAAAGAGACTAATATTTACCATATGGAAATTACCTTCTTATTTTACTGGAAACCCAAAGCTATGAATATGGGTTATAATAGAGTAAAAATAGTACTACTTTCAGACTCATCAAAATTTTGAATATTCAGCATTGTTATGACACCATGACAAATGAGCCAATTCTAGAATTACAAGTTGATAAGTCACTGTAACAGGAAGTATGAGAGTGTTTCTTATTCTTCATTCCCAGAAATAATATTTTAAAAGCCTAAAATTCCTTCTAAGCATACAGAACAAGAAAGAGGTTACATCCTGATGAAAAAGGATTAAGTTATTTTGAGAACATTGACCCTTACTTTTAGGGGTTTTATCTTTATTTTGTTTTGCTCTTTTCAGTGAGTCTTTTTCAAAGCAAATTTGATTTGCTTCCTTATATGCATTCCCAGTCCTTCCTCTGCTTTCTAGCTTAGATTTATTTATTTATTGTTTTTTAAATTTTTTTGGCTTTTTTTATTTAAAAAGAAACAAAAGCATGAAAAGGGTAGAGATACTACAGAATTTCAAAAAAAGATAATAAGAAATCACTAGTTGATAAATTACATATTGTCCTTTCACAAATAGTTGTTCAAGTTACAAAATTAAAGCATACAAAGTAGATAGTCAAACAGTGAGAGTGTAAACAGCTACACATACATGAGTCTCTACATGTATTTCTATCCTTTCTGTATTAGAGGAAAAAAATCATAGCAAGACAAAATAAAACAAACTCCTATAAAAACATGAAACAAAAAAGTCATAAAACCACAGTACAAGGTGGTCTACAATGATTACTGTGTTGTTTCTTACTATCTTCAATAGAATTGTCTATATCATCAGTCATAATCGAATATAGCAGTATAATTGAATAGAGCAGTACATAACAATATTAGTAAAAATAAAACATTGTAGACAGTATAAAATTTCAAAGGCAGGTAATAATCAAATTAGAGTGGATATTCTAGTGATTCTTGTCATCTTCAGTGCAGTTGCCTATACTCTCAGACTTGATACTATCAAACATAACAGCTTTGAATAAAATCTATCAATACAAAACAGCAATCTAACAAACCAGACTCAATTACGATCAGTCATGGTAAAACAGTGTAGGTTTTACAGAGTTTTAGATTAAGTTAATAGGAAATTAAGGATGATTACCACACTATATCCTGTTATTTTCAGGATAACTGTCTGTGCCCTCAAATCTAGTACAGGTAGAATGACTGGAACAGAATATAATACATCTAAGCAGAGTGGTGTGAGTAATGTAGGTTTTAAATCCTGGTGCACTGTTAACAATATAGTGTATCAAGGCCATCTATGTTAGAGATTCTAGACATCCTTCTCTGCCTCATTTCTGCTATGCTATTTTTCTGCCTTTGTTTGTCTAGTTTTCTCCTTTATTCTACTGCTTGCCCCGTTCATTGAGGCCTTTCTGCCACTGTTCCTAAAATCCTGGAAATTTTTTTCTCTCTCTCTAGAATGTCCTTCAGTATTCTCTGTAGTGTTGGATTGTTAGTCACAAACTCGCCCAGTTCCTCTTTGTCATGGAAGTGTCTTGTTTCTCCATCAACTTCTAGTGACAGTTTTGTGGGGTACATCAATCTGGGCTGGAGGTTATTTTCTTTCAGGGCTTGGAATACTTCACTCCAAGATCTTCTTGATCTGATGGTCTTTGTCAAGAAGTCAGCTGTGATCCTGATGGGCTTACCTTCATAGGTAATCTGTTTCTTTTCTCTGATGGCTTTTAATATTCTGTTTTTATATTTAATTTCTGGTATCTTGATTATTATATGTCTGGGTGTAGCTCTGTTTTGGTTGTAGGTGGCTGGAGTTCGGTATGCTTCACATAACCGAATGTCATTTTCTTTTCCCATGCTTGGGAAGTTTTCCTTAATTATTTCCATGAATAGCCTTTGTAATTCACCTGTATGCATTCCTGCTTCTTCATTCACATTTGTTATTCTTAAATTGTAGATTCTCTTGTCATCTTCTAGCCTTTGCATTGTTACTGTCTGTTTCCTTGTTGTTTTTAAGAGATCTTTCCTTACATGATCACATATTGCAAACTTGTCTTCAAGTTTTGATAGTCTATCCTTTGTTTCTTTTAAGGAGTTTTGCCAGCCTTCAATGGAGTTTTTAATTTCCTGGTAGTCTCCTTGAATCTGCTTCATGTATTCTACATTTTCTTTATATTCTTTATAGACTGTTTCTCTCCTTTTTTGTGTTCCTCCCTTCTTCCATCTGTATCTTCCTTAGAGATGCTTCCTGAGAGCATTTCTTTTATTACTCTACTCATATCCTGCTTTACCTGATTTAATATTTCAGTTTTGAGCTTGTCTACAAGGTCCTAAATATATCTCTTAATGTCCACTGAAGCCATGTCTGATGTTACTTGTTTGCCATCCTCAGTCTCTCTTGTTTTTCCCTCTCCTGGATCAGTGTTCTCAGGGTTCTGGGCTGGGGGGCCTCCTCTTACCTCTCTCTCCTGTCATGATCGCAGCTTCCTCCACACAGGTTACAGTGAGGGTCCCAGCCCCCTTCCCTGTTGGCCATGGTTCCTCCGAAGTACGCTGGCAATGGACCTCTGCCCTCTCCTGCCTGCCCCTCCCCACCAGGCCAGTCAAACTTCAGGAGCCTTCACCTGGTTAGTGCATGCGAGGCGCAGGGAATCGATTTGGGATGGCTCATTGGGTCCCAGCCAGGGGTGCATCCCAGTCCAAGCTAATCCCACAAATCTGCTCTGGGGAGGGAGCAACCAACGGAAGTCACTGTCGCTCCCATTTCAGGCTCCTCCTGCCCAATTCCAACATGTCGCCCATTTGATTGTGCCCTTCCCACAGGGGAGAGGTCTCATTCCCAGCACTGACTGTGGATTAATGCAGGTCCCTTCACTGGCTCCACTCTCCATTGGGCTCACCAACCCCCGACTTCAGCACTGCTGTGGCTCCTATGAGTGGCAGCAGGAACAAGTTTGGGCAGCTCTGCCAGCCAGCATGGATTCAAGCCGGCACAAATTCAGGCTGGTGCAAACTTGGCAGCATGCAGCAAAAATGCTGTGTACTGTAATTTTTAGCTGTTTCAGTTGTAATCCCAATGTGTTTGATGAGCTTTTTTACATTTTAATTTTTTCCTGTGTCAAGAGGATCCATCTCCCTCTGTCTGGGTCTCTGTGGAATATGAGTTGTTTCTCCTGGGAGGCTTTGTATTTTATTGCTGACTGATCAGCCATCTTGACTTCTTTTCTTAAATTTTATTTTAAAGAGAATAAAACAAAAGAGGACAGAACAAAGCAGATCAGAACAGAACAATGTAAGCAACACAGCACTTTACAACAAGACAATTGGATATTAACAGTAGCTACCATAATGTCTCTTTCTTTGAAATAGTTGAGCATAGCTTCACACACAATAATATCAAACATAACAAAATAGTATAAAACTATTCAAGAGAATGAAAGTATTACAATGCATTCTGAACCAAATAACAGAAAATGAACAATAGCCACTATAATACCTTAATTTGATAAAAAATTTGTTTATACTATCACACATATTAAAATCCAATAAGATACAACATGATAGAACAAATGGTAATAGAAGAATAAAAGCAAGTTAGGATTTCAAAGCAAGATGATATTAAATCAGCAATAACAGCCAAATTTAATAGGAGGACAATTTTAAGTAAAAATTGTGAGACCTACTATATAAATCTTTATTACTTTAAATAACAAGGTAAAATTACATTTCATTTTCTTTGAAAACTGATGCCTACCAAATAAGTATAACCCACAGGAAAAATCACTTAAAACCAGTAAAACTTTCAGAATTAATACTTAAAAATTATTTGATCCCAAACTTAGTTTACACTCTTCTTCTTAATTAATCTGATTTCCCTTGTGTATTCAACTCTTATCAACAATGCCTTTTCAACAAAATCCGATTCAAGAGACATCACAAACACTTGGTATCAAGAGTGTACACATCATGTAATACAGTGACTAATTCAAAGACCTAAGACCTCAAATGGAAAATCTGATTTACTTTTCTTGTAAATATTTTTAAATAAACTTTGATGAACTAACTCATAATAATCTTTAGATCTGGTAACCTTGAAAAGCTAAAAAGTAGCACCAGCAAGGAGATTAAAACCTAGCACAGTTAAATAAATATTTGGAGAAGATACAAAAAACAGATAATGAGTACAGCAAATATGGAACTAATTCCACAATGAATCTCATTTTATTATTTCATTATGTAGGGAGAAATTAAAATTTGAAAAATTTTCCCTAGGAAGCTAAAAATTCCTTTCCATATGACATTTAAATTGTGCTCAACAAATAGGCCAGATAGGGCAGTTGTGATTTCATTCAAGTGACAAAAAAGAAAATGCACAAAATGATCTTAAAGAAAATGTTACACTTAAAAGTACAAGGAACGCTGAGTGTGGAGATGCACACCTGCAATCCTAGCACTCTGGGAGGCTAAGGCAGGAGGATCACAAGTTCAAGCTCAGCTTGAACAACTTAGCAGTGTAGTTGGATCTTATCTCAAAATTTAAAGAATGTAAAAATGGCTGGGGATATAGCTCAGTATGAAGGCACTGGGTTCAACCTCCATACAAATACAAAGATAGAGACAGAGAGAGAAAGAGAGAGAGACTACTTTTATTCTCTTTGTTGGCAGAGGGATGCTTGGGCATGTACCCCAGGCCTTGTGGAGGTTAAGTATGCACACCTCCCGCCTATTCTCTCATTAAAAATAAAATGTAATTTGGTCAAGTACACAAATTTAAGTATACAAAACAAAGAGGTTTTTTTACTCATGTATATATTCATGAAACACTATCTAGATTAAAATATAGAACATTATCAGTAACACTCCAGCAAGCTTTTATACTTACCTCCCAATATAAAATATATATCTAATGAGTATTCTAAAGATCAACTTCTTTTTTTGAATTAAGAAAGTTATAAAGTAAATGCACAAATAACTGCATTTCTGTCCAAGTTTTTGAAGTAAATGCAGTGTGATAAACTATACTTGACTTCTTCCAAGAAAGAAACAAATGATGAATTCTATAAGTTATTGCACTATGCTAAGTACTGACTGCACCCTGCTAAGCATAGTGGCAATTAAAACAGATTGATTAGTCAGAAAAAAAAACTTTTTTAAGATGTGAGGTTAAAGGTAATTTTTAAGGAAGACAGGAGTTAGCTAGAAAACACCAAAGGAGGGTGTTACATGGAAGGGGGCATATGAATGAAAGCAAATAACTCCATATGTAAGAGTGCAGAGACACAAGAACAGCATAACACATTTAGGGGACTCTGTTTGCAAGGTTAGGACAGAGGATTCAGGTAAGAGGTACTGAGAGATAAGCTGCAGAGGCACAAAGAAACCAGTCATGGGGGCTGTATTAATGTAAAAATTAAACTTCATCCTACAATGAATAGGGACTCATAGCTCGAGGCCAGGCAGTCAAGAAGGGAAATGGTATCATCAGACACATATTTCAAGAAAGACCACAGGCAGGTGCTGTGTCAGTTACTGAGGAAGTTGGATGGCTGCAGACAAAGGCAAGAGCCAACTGTAGTAATCTGACCTGGGTGAAGAGGACATTGTTGATCTGGAAAGCCAGTAACATGGGCCTAAAATGAGTGAATTAATTAGAGTGATGCTGAAGGGACAGAATCCACAGGATATACTGACTAATTGGAAGGGTAAGCTAGTTACTGCTGGGTGGGGGTCTGGCTTGGGTAATGGTGGAACTCTGCACTAAACCAAGGCACACATTGCACTACCTTCAGAGGATGAGTTCTATTTTAGACATGGCATATCCCAAGTGCCATTTTGATAACAAATGGAAATGTCTTAAAGGCATGTGGCTAAAAATAGCTAAGACTGACTGAGTACCTGTGTGTCTGTTAAAGTATCGTGTTAAACAAAACAAGCAGGGATTTATAAATTCAGCTTTTGGGGTCCATTAAGAGGCACTTTCACAATCTCTATGGGGATTCTGATTTTGGGAAGCCCAACTCTGAGAAGGCTACTGTGCTTGATATCTCTAGAATAAGGATGGGGATATGAAGATTTTTTCAGTCTTCAAAGCCCATTCAAAATGAAAGGATCTGGAATTCATTTACATTTGGAAAAATGTAGTTTTCAGTTTCTCAAGAAGTAAAAGCTAGTAGGAAAGGTCTTTATGGACATTGATTCTTACCCAACTCGTTTGATGAGATGTCTAAATGAATTCAAAACATACGGATTAAAATATGTAGAGCATTTTTAAGTGAGGAGAAGTATACTTGGCTAGGGATAAAGCCCAGCAGCATACGATGTTTGACAAACCCAAATCATAACAGTCTCCTCTGTCTTCTAAAAGGTATGTTTTTTCTCAAACTAAGTGGATGTTACACTGAGAGAAGCAAGCAAAGGCTAAGAACCTCAATTTGATGCACTGAGAGTTGATTTTTTTTAAAATTTTGTTTGGACAGGTTTGTTTTGTTTTGTTTTTGGTATGGGGATTGAACTCAGGACCTTGCACTTATCAGGCAGGCTGAGTGTCACTGAGCTATATCCTTGGCCCCTGCATTTTTCTTTTAATGTACCTCATGTTCTTTTCTAGGTTCTAAAGGGCAGTCATGACATGTAAAAAGTTCAATAAAAGTTGTGTGTGTCTGTGTGTGTGTGTGCACATGTGTGTGTGGTGGATTGTTTCTAAATGCCACAGTGCTGGAAAAGTGGCATGTTGTTTCTCTTTTATGACTGCTTTAGTACTGTCTCACAGTTTTGCTCCTTAAAACCCCAAAATGATCTATCTTCCCTTATCCAGAAAATGCCCTGATGTAACACATTTTTATTGCAACAGCAGTTTTTCTGAAAAAATTGAAGACAAAAATTTCAGTTAAGACTCAAAAATTGAATAAATATTGTAAAAATGGCCATTCTCCCAAAATTGTTACACACATTCAATGCAATCCCAATGAAAATACCACTAGCATGCCTCATAGATCTAGAGAAATTACTCCTAAAATTCATCTGGAACCAGAAGAGACCTAGACTAGCAAAGGCAATTCTAAGCAGCAAAGCCAAGGCAGGTGGCATCACAATCCCTGGCTTGAAGCTATACTACAAAGCTACTGTAATAAAATCAATGTGGTATTGGAATAAAAACAGACCTGAAGATCAATGGAATAGATTAGAAGAGACATCTACAAACACACTCAACCACCTTATCTTTGATAAAGGGGCCAAGCATGTTCACTGGAAGAATGACAGTCTCTTTAACAAATGGTGCTGAAAAAATTGGCTAGCCATATGTTGAAAACTAAAACTAGACCCATGCCTATCACCATGTACTAAACTAAAATCCAAATGGATCAAAGATCTAAATATTAAAACAGAAATCTGTTGCAAGGCAAAGTAGGTAAAATCTGTTGCAAGACAAAGTAGGTAAAAATCTTGAAGACATAGGGGTAGGTAGGTTCATGAGCAAGAACCAAACTGCACAGGAAATACTTCCCAGAATCAATAACTGGGATCATATCTTATTAAGGAGTTTCTGCACATCCAAAGAAATCTCCAGCAGAGTGAAAAGAAAACCTAAAAACTGGGAAAAAAATCTTAGTGTACTGTCCCTCAGACAAAGGACTTCTGTCTAGAATGTATAAAGAATTAAAAAAATATCAGACCCCCAAAATTCAAAGACCCAATCCAAAAATGGGCATCCAAGATGAACACACAGTTCTCAGATGAAGAAATATGAATGGCAAATAAATACATGAAAAAATGTTCATCATCATTGGTCATTAGAGAAATGCAAATTAAAACCACACTGAGATACCATCTCACTCTGGAAAGAACTGCCAGGATCAACAAAACTACCAACAACAAATGCTGGAGAGGCTGTGGGGAAAAAGGAACTCTTCTGTGTTGTTGGTGGGAGTGTAGACTGGTGCAACCACAGTGGAGGTCAATCTAGAGATTCCTCAAAAAGCTGGGGATGGAGGTCCCATTTGACCCAGCTATTCCACTCTTAGGCATATTCTCAGAAGATCTGAAAATATCTTACCACAGTGATATATGTGCACCCATGTTTATAGCAGCACAATTTTTAATAGCCAGATCTTGGAAACAACCTAAGTGCCCATCAACTGAGGAATGGATAAAAAAATTGTGGTACTTTTATACAATGGAGTAGTACTCAGCTATAAAGAATGATCACATTGAGATATTTATAAATAAATGGATGTATCTTGAATCTATACTCATAAGTGAAATAAATCAAACTCACATGTATAAATACTGTATAGTCTCCCTAGTGTAAGAAATGGTAAGAGTACAGAAGATTTTATGGAAATCATGGTTCACCATTATACTGCTTTGATGTCTTATGTCTTCATTCATTGGTTCTAATGGTTTTATTCTATTTTGTGTGATCTTAATATATGTGATCATATGAATAGTTACTTTGAAGACAAGACAGTACGGTAGCCAGTGTTGATTAATATCATCTTGCTCTGAAGTTCTGCCATGCTTTTGTTTTTCTATTACCATTGGTTCTCTCATGGTGTGTGTTACTGGATTTTAATATGTATGATAGTAAAAACAAAATTTTTATGGAAAAATAGATAATATAGAAGCCATTGTTCATCTTTGGTTATATGGTTGAGAATGTCTTGGAATACTTCCATTCTCTTGAGTTGTTTATTCTACTTTGCTATGTTTGACATTATTGTGTAAAGCTAACTTCAACTATTTCAAAGAAAGAGACATTATGATAGCTACTGTTAATATCCAATTGTCTTGTTGTGCAGTGCTGTGTTGCTTACATTGTTCTGTTCTGATCTGCTTAGATCTGTCCTCTTTTGTTTCATTCTGTTTATAATAAAAAAATGTCTCATAAATTAAGAAATGACTGGAAGGAATATAAGTAAATGGGAATGCTTCATTTCATTTTAATTATGTCTAAGAAAAAAGACAAATACAAAGAAAATAAAACAGATATATATTACTAGGACAACTGACATCTTATTGGTATTAACAGCTTCATTACTGCATGAATGGAGACTTTGTTTACATTTAGATTGTAGGCATCTCAAAATTAAAGATTAATGTATCTCATATACTCTGCTTATCTTGAAAGAAGTTTAATACATTTATACTTCATTTTATGTAATTATTTTACTGTAATATTTTTTAAAAACTTAGTATGTATTTGAATCACTTAAGTGGAAATAGTTCATGGTATTCCACTGGGCAAGGATTTTTGAATAAAAACCCAAAAGTACAGGAAACAAGAACAAAAATAAACACATGTGATTTGTTATGATTTATACATTGTGTGAACTTGAGCAGTTTAGAAGTTTAACTAAGAGACTCAGTAGGTAGCCAGTGTCCTTACTTTGTAAATATCCTAATCCTCTTCCAGAGAAGGGCAAGGAGAGAGTGACTTGTGTGCAATATAAGGGAGGAAAAGAGGCTTGCTCTTTCCCCCTTTTTCTCTGGATGCTTTTGCTGGCTGCTGCCTTGAGGTGTTGCCCCAGTGCCATTCCACCCTGCCTTGGAGCCAGCTGAGTATGGACTCAAAACTTCACAAACTGAGCTAAATACAGCTTTCCTTCCTTCATTTTGAGTGTCAAATATTTTGTCACAGCAATGAGAGAAAAGTAACCAAGACAGGGTTATATCAAACTAAAAATTTTCTTCACAGCAAGAAAAATAGTCCAGCAAGAGGCAACTTGCTGAATGGGAGGAAAAATCTGTGAACTATGCAGGTAGTGAAAGGTTGATATTTAGAAATTCTAAGGAAATGCACAAACTCAAACAAACAAACAAAGCCTGGTAGAAAGTTGGGTAAAAGACTTGAATAGACATTTCTCAAAAGGGGACATACAAATGGCTAATAAGTATATGAAAAAATGTTTAGCATTGCTAGTGAACAGGTGACTGCAAATGGAAATCATTATGATGTATGACTTCACCCAGTAAGGGGAATTCTTTTTTTTTTTTTTTAATTTTTTACTTAAAGAGAAAAAGAAGAAAAAAAAGCAACACAGAAAAAAAGGGTAGCAATAATACAGAATGCCAAAGGAAAAAAGAAAAAAAAACACTAAGAAATCACTAGCTGATAAATTATATACTGTCGTTTTGGAAATAGTTGCTCAAGTTACAAAATTAAAGCATGCAAAGTAGACATTCAAACAGTGAGATTGCCAACAGTTCTGCTCAATTGTCTAACAAAAACTTAGTAATATGGTCATCTATCTTACACACTTAAACATATATGCAGTTATATCATTTAGGGCACTTTCTTTTCCTCTTTTTTTTTTAAATAGCAATTACACATTTTGGGTTTATTACTCCTACATTTCTTAATAATTTTTACACTAGAGACACAATGTGATATTTATAAATATGATTCTTATTCATTTCACTAATGAGGATAGTCTCAAGTTGTCTCCATTTACCTGTGAAGGCCTCAAGATTATCCTTTTATATAGCTGAGTAATATTCCATTGTATACAAATACCACAACTTTTTCATCAACTGCAGTTGATGGGCATGTTGGTTGTTTCCACGATTTAGCTATTACAAATTGAGCTGCTATGAACATGGGTGCACATATATCACTGTGATATGAACTTTTCAGTTTTTTTGGGGAAATACCCAGGAGGGGAATAACTAGATTGAATGGAGCTTCCAAACCTAGTTTCCTGAGAATTGTCCACACTGTTTTCCACAGTGGCTGCACCAGTCTGAACTCCCACCAACAGTGGAACAGTGTTCCTTTTTCCCTGCAGCCTCGCCAACATTTGTTATCAGCTGATTTTTTTGATGGCAGCTATTCTTCCGGAGATGACATTTCAATGTTGTTTTAATTTGCATTTCTCAAATGACCAGTGATGGTGAACATTTCTTCATGTATTTATTTGCCATTTTTATATCTTCATCTGAGAACTGTGTGTTCATCTCAGATGCCCATTTTTGGAGAGGGTCTTTGAATTTGGGGAGCTTGATGTTTTTCAATTCTTTATATGTTCTGCATATAAGTCCTTTGTCTGAGGGGTTCCTGGCTAAAATTCTTTCTAATTCTTTTGGTGATTTCCTTTGAAGTGCAGAAACTTTTCAATAATATGAGATCCCAGTTATTGATTTTTTGAAGTGTTTCCCAAGCAGTTTGCATTTTGTTCATGAATTCTCTGCCTACCCCTATGTCTCCAAGATTTCTAACTACCTTGCCTTTGAGTAGATTTAGTGTTTCTGTTTTGATATTTAGGTCCTTGATCCATTTAGACTTTAGTTTTGTGCATGGTGATAGGCATGGATCTAGTTTTTGTCTTTGGCATGTGGAGAGCCAATTTTTCCAACACCATTTATTAAAGAGGCTATCCTTCTTCCAGTGAATGTGTTTAGCACCTTTGTCAAATATCAGGTGACTAAGTGTCTTTGTAGTAGTGTTTGCATTTTCTAATCTGTTCCATTGATCCTCAGGTCTATTTCTTTGCCAGTACCATGCTGATTTTATCACTGTGGTTTTGTAGTACAGTTTCAAGTCAGGAATTGAGATGCCTCCTGCCTTGCCTTTGTTGCCCAGAATTGCCTTGGCTATTCTAGGTTTCTTCTGTTTCCAAATGAATTTTAGTTGTGTTTTCTCTAGATCTGTGAGGTATGTCAATGGTATTTTGATTGGGATTGTGTTAAATCTGTATAACAGATTTGGGAGTATGGCCATTTTCACAATGTTGGTTCTACCTATCCAAGAGCAAGGAACATCCTTCCATTTTCTAACATCCTCTTCAATCTCCTTTTTTAGCATAGCATAATTTATAGCATATAGGTCTTTTACATTCTTAGTTAGCTTGATTCCTAAGTATTTCATTTTTTTACATGTTATTGTAAAGGGCAATATTTCCATAATTTCTCTCTTGGTGAGAGTTTTGTTTGTGTACAGGAATGTTATTGATTTTTGAGCATTGACTTTGTATCCAGCTATGCTGCTGAATTTGTTTATTACTTCTAGTAGTCTTTTAAAGGAGTATTTTTTTTGTCTTCTATATGGAGAATCATGTCATCTGCAGATAGTGATAATTTAACTTCTTCCTTTCCTATCTTTACTCCTTTTATTTCACTCTCTTGTCTGATTGCCCTGGCTAGTGTTTCCAGAACTATGTTGAAAAGGAGTTGTGATAGTGGACATCCTTGTCTTGTTCCTGATTTTAAAGTGAAAGCTTTCAGTTTTTGTCCATTTAGTACAGTGTTGGTTGTTGGTTTGTCATAGATGGCCTTTATATGGTTGAGGTAGACACCGTGTATTCCGAGTATCTGAAGGGCTTTTATCATGAACATGTGTTGGACTTTATCAAAAGCTTTTTCTGCATCTATTAAGATGCAGAAAACCACGTGGTTTTTGTTTTTGGCTCGTTTGATGTGGTGTATTACATTTATCAATTTGCATATGTTAAACCATCTCTGCATTCCTGGAATGAACCCACTTGGTCATGATGTATAATCTTCTTGATGATTTGTTGCATTCTATTTGCTAGTATTTTATTGAGAATCTTTGCATCAATGTTCATTAGTGAGATTAGCCTATAGTTCTCCTTTTTGTTTGGGTCTTTCTCTGGTTTTGGTATGAGAGTAATACTTGCCTCCAGGAATGATTTAGGGAAGATTGGTTTCTTTTCAATTTCATTGAAGAGCTTAAGGAGTATTGGCATCAAATCTTCTCTAAATTTCTTGTAGAATTCAGCTGTGAATCCATCATGATCTGGGTTTTTCTTTGTTGGTACGGTTTTAATTACATTTTCAATTTCAATAACTGATACTGAGTTATTCAAAATTGCTATATCTTCTTGGTTAAGCTTTGGTAGTTCATATGTTTCTAGAAATCTGTCCATTTTCTCTGTTTTTTCCACTCTATTTGAGTAGAGATTTTCAAAATAGGTATTCATGATCTTTTGAATTTCCATGGGATCTGTAGTAATTTCCCCCTTTTCAGTCCTTATTGCATGAATTTGGGTTTTTCTTTCTTTTTCTTTGTAAGGTTAGCTGCAGGCTTGTCAGTTTTGTTTATTCTTTACAAAAACCAGCTTTTTGATTTATTAATTCTTTGTATTGTTTTTTAGTTTCAATTGCATTGATTTCTGCTCTAATTTTTACAATTTCCTCTCTTCTATGAGCTTTGGATTTAACTTGCTCTTCTTTTTCTCAAAGCTTGAGATGAAGCATTAGGTTATTTGTGCTCATTCTGTTTTCTTGATATGACAACTTATTGCTATATATTTCCCTCTTAAGACCACTTTCATTGCATCTTACAGATTACAGTATGTTGTTTCCAGATTTTCACTGAATTGTAGGTATTACTTTATTTCTTCTTTAATTCCATTTGTAGCCCACTGGTTGTTCAAAAGGTTGTTATTTAATTTCCATGTATTTATGCAGATTTTGCAATTGCTCTTGCCATTAATTACAAATTTCAGTGTGCTGTGGGCAGTTATTACACATGGGATAATTTTCATACCTTTGCATTTACTTAAGAATGTTTTATGGGATATTATATGGTCTATTTTGCAGAATATCCCATGCGCAGCTGAGAAGAATGTGCATTCTGATGTGGTTGGGTAGAACATTCTGTAAACATCTACTAAGTCCAATTGCTTGCAGGCATGATTCATTTCCATTATTTCTTTGCTGACTTTTTGTCTAATTGATCTATCTCTTTGTGACAATGGGTTGTTAAGGTCTCCTGTTATAATTATGTTTGTGTGTATTGCATTTTTCATGTCCATTAGTATCTGTCTTATATAGTTGGGTGCTCCTGTATTTGGTGCATATATATTTATAATTGTTAGTTCTTCCTCTTGAATTTTTCCATTAACAAGTACATAGTGACTTTCTTTATCTCTTTTAATCATGTTAGATTTGAAGTTCACATTGTCTGCAAATAGAATGGTTACCCTTGCTTTTTTCTGGGTTCCTGTTGCATGGAATATGTTTTCCATCCTTTGACTTTTAATCTATGAGTTTCCTTTTGGGTCAGATGTGTTTCTTGTATACAGCATATTATGGGATCATGTTTCTTAATCCATTCTGTTAACCTGTTTCTTTTGATAGTCAATTGAGGTCATTTACATTTATGGATATCACTGATATGTACTGGCTTGACTTTACCATGCTATGTTCCAGTTGTTTGCTTTCTAATTTTCCCCCTTATTTAATTGCTTGTCCTACCTGTTGGTTCTTTCTGTTGTTGTTCTGGGGAGTGTGGTCATTTTTTTCTCTGTCTAGTGTGTCTTTCCATATTCTTTCTAGGGTTGGTTTGGTGGACATGAATTTTTCAGTTGTTCTTTGTCATGGAAGTATCTTGTTTCTCCATTAAATTTGAATGAAAGTTTTGCTGGGTATATCAGTCTGGGTTGAAAGTTGTTTTCTTTCAGGGCTTTAAATACTTCACTCCAAGCTCATCTTGAGTTGAGGGTTTGTGCTGAAATGTCTGCTGTGAATCTAATGGGCTTTCCTTGATAAGTGAGTTGTGTCCTTTCTCTAATAGCTTTTAGTATTCTGTTTTTATGTTATATGTCTGAGATCTTAATTATTGTGTGTCTGGGTATAGATTTATTTTGGTTGTGACTGTTTGGCATTCCATATGCCTCAGCTATCTGAGTATCAGCTTTTTTCCCCATGTTTGGGAAATTTTCTGTTATTACTTCTGTGAATATTTTAGTTATGTCATCTACATTGACTCCTGTGTCTTCCCTAATGCCTCCTAACCTTATACTGTTGTTCTTGGCATCATCTTGAAGTTTCTGGATTGTCATTTCATGCTGCTTTGTTATTTTTAATAGTTTTATTCTTTCATAATCACTAATTGCAATCCTGTCCTCAAGGTCCGAAATCCTATCCTCAGCTTCATTTAAATGGATTTGCACACTTTGAATAGAATTTTTTGTTTCTTGGATGTCTCTTTGAGTTTGTTTCATGAACCCTGCTTGAATTTTGATGTTTTCTATAATGTTCATTCAAGGTTTCAATCAGTTTTCCACACTCCTGTACTCTTTTCTTTATTTCTTCTTTAGCTGCATTCAACAACTCCTTTACTAATGTTGTTATTTCTATCTTTACATGGGAGACTACTTCTAATTTGATTTCCTCTATAGCCTCATGGAGTTGTTTTTTAATTTCATTTGCTGTCTTTCAGTTTCCAGTGTGTTACTTTTGCAGTCTTCCATTTCAGTGTTTCCTGTACTTGCTCATGGGGGATTATATGTTTGAGACTGCATTTTGCTTTTCCATTTTGCCATTTTCCTCTTTTGAGTTGGTGTGTGTTTGGCCCTTCAATCCCACTAGTGTCAACTGTTGGTAGTGTGTATCTTGGGGTCCTAATGTAAGGTTGATGTTTGTTCAATTTCTGGGTCCCACAATGAATAGGTGGGTCAGTCACCTGACTTCCTGTTGCAGGGCCTGTTGGGTGAGTCCTATATTCTTCCTAGGCTTACAAGCCTAGTAGTATTGATGTAGGTCAACTTTTAGTTCCTGCTATTAATTTGTCTTCAGGTTATTCCAGGTCATCAAATCTCCCTGTCTATAGTGTTTGGGTGGGCTGAGGCCGTACTGTGTCCCTATTGTGTGCCTGTGTGTCTCATAAGCCCTTTTAATTTTCTTCTATTGGGGGAGTCCTCATTGGCACCCTCCTCACTCTGCCTGATGTTTTCTGTGTGTAGGAAGGGATCACCCACACTCTTGTCAAGCTCACCAAGGTCTTACAGTTAGTTGGAGGGGGTTTTACTACTGGCCCTTTTTACCCACTGTACAGCTACATTTTAGGGGCATACTGACCACACTGACTGGTCCTGCTGAGATCTTCTGTTTGGGTGAGGCAGTTACTGAATCTCCTTTCAAGTTAGCACAGTTAATCCACTGTAGTCCAAGGTTTGCTGCCTGGGATCAAAGTTCCAACTTTTTTCCCTGTGCTGGGATTCTGCCAGAGTGTGTGGTCAGGACCTGCAGCTGGATTCCAGGTCCTGCTAGCTGCTTGGAGCTCATTAGGTGTGGCTCGGTTAGACCCCTGTCTCTCTCATGCATTTTGAGGTGGTCTCCAATGCAGGGCATGTTCTTACTGCCTGGTACCAAAGTTCCAAGTTTTTTTTTCCATGCACTGGGAATCTGTGTGGTCAGGGCCTGAGTGGGAATTCTTACATGCAGTTGGTAGAAATCCAAGTTAGTATTGCTGCTATGGAAAATAGTGCAGAAATTCTTCAATAAATGAAAAAAAATTTGTTTTAAAAAATAAACTACCTTATTACTCAGCAATCTCACTGCAGGATATTTATATTCAAAAGATATACAATTAACATGTTGACAAAAATCTGGACTTTCAGTTATTGGGGCACTATTACATTCTTATTGGGACATTCTTACTGGGGTATTATTTACAAGATATGGACTCAACATAAATGTCCATTAATAGATGAACAAATAAATCAAATTCTGTGTATAAATACAGTGTAGTACTATTTGTCACTTGTCATATATAAAAACCAACTAAAGTTGATGTCAAGCGTGTTAGTGCACTCCTGTAATTCCAGCACTTGGGAGGCTGAGGTAGGCAGATTGTTGCAAGTTCAAGACCAGCCTGGGCTATAAAGTGAGCTCAAGGACAGCCTGAACTGTGTAGGGAGACCCTGTCTCAAAAAGCCAAAAAACCCTAAAAATGAAATAAAAACATAAATGTAAGACCTGAGACCATGAAACTAATGGAAGACATAACATAGCATGATTGAAAATATGGTGAATGTTTACATTTTTAAAAATTTATTGCAGTAAAAGCCATTGTCTCAAGCTGACCAATAAAGAATCAGGAATCAGCACCTGCTCTGTGAGTCAACCAGTGCATGGTCAGGGAGTGAAAATCCACACCCTCATAAACAACTGACTGATTTGGAGGAATACAGGTTGAGAGGATAGCAACTGAAATAAAAAAGAACTTAATGCTTGCATTGTTTGTTTGACTTTGCAGATCTAAAGCTGGTAATCTGAGCATCTATTTAGAGGATAATGATACGCAATATAGTAACTATGTGGATTTCCTACTGTCTTGTTTTTGAAGTCCAATATCATTCTTATTGTTTTGTTTTGTTTTATTGTTTTTTAATTTCCTTTAAAATAAAAAAGGCACAGTGTCATTAATCCTCCTCAAAACACTCTCCCTCAGTGGATATTATATTAATTGAAATAAGCAAATTGAATAAAGACAAATACCTAATGACTTCACCTATATTTGGATTCTAAAATAGCTGATTCCATAGTAATAAAGAATAAAATAGTGGTTATCAGAGGATGGAGAAAGTAGAGAAGGGTTAAAAAGAATGGAGAGGTCAGTCAATGGATACAAAGATATACTGAGGTACAATAAACTCTAGTATTCTACTGCACAGTAGTAGGGTAGTTATAGTTTCAAAATACTGTCAATGTGTCTCAAAACACAACCAGCAAAACTGGACTGAGTGGTGTACACTTGAAATCCCACTTGATCACCCAAGTACACTCAGGAGGTGGAAGAAGGAGGTTCGCCATGAGTTCAAGGGCAACCTGGGCTACAGAGAGAATTCAAGGCTGTTCTGAACTACATGGTAAGATCCTGTCTCAGACAAACAACCAGTAGGACTTAGGCCAAATTGACACCAATCTAATTTGCTACTCTGAAAGGGGATGGCATTAGTTGGTATGGAAATAAAATGTTTTACAGTATGATGTTCTTTTCTTATAAAATGCAGTAATTTTGGGGTCACTCTTTAGATCTAATTAACCTCTATGTGTTTTAGATAAGATAAAGAAAATCCAAAGAAGCAGCAAAAGCAGAAGAGATAAGAATTTTAAGGTTAGTGAAATAAAAAGACCAAAAATTAATCAAGAAGCTATCATGAGTTCTGGCTACAATAATTAATTTTTTTCAATAATAGTAATTACTGGGCAGAGAATCAGGCTTGTTTTTACATAAAACCATAGTGGCATCAAAGAACCACTGAAGTTAATTGTCAGAGAAAGTTCAAGTTCCCTAATTCCATATAGAAATCTTAACTCTCACCTGCTACATCTTTACTAAATGCTAGAACAGAGTCATATAAGCAAAAATGTAAAGATCAGCTATCCACCAAAAAATTAATATTTTTGTTCTGGAACTTTTTGACCAATAATTGTTGAACCATTGATATCTTCAGTGTATTAAATTGTGTAGTACATTTATATGAATAATATTTAGGCTATGTTCTTGTCAATTTATCATCCGACAGGAAAACAAGTACTCAGATACTTATCTGTAGCATATAGATTACATGGAGCAACACATAAGAGATGGCTGGGCCCATTCAATCACCTTTTAATTAGAAATCTATTCTAAGTTCATTGAGGCTGACATAAAGAACACATTGGAATTAACCTATCTGTGAGTCCTCAACAATGGAGAGAGAATGAGCCTTGAAGTTTGAATTACAGTTTTTTGCTTGTTAGCCAAATGACTTTGGTGACTGCAACGTATTATTGTACTTAATCTGCACTTTCACTTTTACAAAGCTGATAAAAATAATTGGTTAAAATGTGTGATTCAAATACAGTATATAGATACCTAACAATGATGACAATGATATCTAATATTTACTGTTTATTGGATGCTACATGTTCTACATATTTTAACTCTTAATATTTATGACAACTCTGTCACATAGGTACTGTTAACCATTAGCTTTAAAACATAGATGCTGTGCTTTCTAGATGGGGGAAAATATATAGAGTAGTTGCATAATTTTCAGAAGGACATACAGCTATATGTTGGAACTGTGATTCACATCCAGGTAGACTGGCTCTATAGCATGAGCTCCAAAATGTTTGCTGAGTATTTTCACTGAGCTCTCTATAAGAAAGGAGTCAGAAAACTTTAACAAGAAAATAACTCTTTTAGTGTCTTGAATTAAGATGTTTCAGTTTAACATCGAAAAGGGTGTTGGAGGAAAGAGACCATCATCCAATCCAAAATAGAAGGTACTTGGGATGAACATTCTAGTCCAGAGAGATAAAGATTCTTGATGGAAGACAACCAGAAAATATTGGTCACCATAACTTTTATTTCAGACTTACTCAAGATTTAAAAATCTATTTCCCAATAAACAAGTGTCTCAGAAAATATTCCACAATTAAACAGATAAATATTAAATCCCATCATATTTTCCTTTGACTTTTAAAAAAGGCAAAGATATTTACTCTTTATGTTTCTATCACAACACAATTTCATTAACTGAATGATCCAACAATCCTAATTGTATACAATACATTTGTGGTTTCTCTGCTTTTCCAAACTGTGGAATAACTGATCCTAAACATGGAAGCCTATCCACTGTTGATCACCCAAGTAGAAAAAACAGCATTATAAACCTCAGGCTGGTATCATAAGACTTCATGCTGATATAATTAAATAATATGAGTTGCCAAAGATTCAGAGCTTATGGGAAAGATGAACACATGTGAATTACATGTTTCTGGGGTTTCAAGAGCCAAAACAAATGTACCAAAACCTATCTGATCAGGTTATAGATACCATTAGGCTACAGCTGGAATGAACCCAAAAGGTGGCTTTGCCTCAGGGTGATGGTGCACTGGCATCACCCAAGCATTTCATTTTTAAATTGTTTGAATTTACAGAAATAATTGAAAGTAGTATGATCTTCACCTTGTTTGACAAGATATTAAATATTTGTCCGACTTGAGCTCTTTCATGTTTTTCTGCATTCCTGTTTTCATTTTTATTCTCAAATCATTATTTCAGAGTAAACTGCGCATATCATAACTAGAGTGGATGCTATAGTATGATGCCTATATTCTTCCTTTTAGGAGTGACCTATTAATTTTTCCCACCCACAGAAAGTTTTAATGATGAAGAACTTATAGCTAAGATCCTTTCTGGACACTGTCTTTGGCCTGGGAATCACCATGACGGAAGCCATGCTTCTCGCCTAGGACAGCTCACACGCAATGATTGGCAGATGTCACACTTACCTCAAATTCAGGACAACTCCAGAGCTCCCTGTCAGTGAGCCACGCTCTTTGTTAGGACACCATTACAGCTCCCCTGTGCGTGTGTGGGGGTAACATTTATAAAATCATGTAATAGGCAAATAGCAGAGTCAGAATGCTAACACAGATCTTCTGTTCATTTTATAACAATTAAACACTTTATGTAATTTTCCTCCCCAGTATAGTTTTTCCCTTATACGTGTTTTGTAATTCAAATTCTGAATTTAAAAATTCTGGATCAGCAACACTACTCTGTGCTGATAAATTTCTCAAGTATTAATGGTGGTCTGGAATCATGCTAGATAAGAGAAAAAATGATATTAGAATATCACTTTCCAAGAAATGTGCAATCTTGCCAGGTAACACTCCGGGAGACTGAAGCAGGAGGAAATCAAATTTGACCCTAACGTGGCAATTTAGTGTTTAGAGAGGTCTTCTCTCAAAAGAGACTTGGAGAAGTAGCTTACTATGAAGATCCTGGGTTTAATCTCCTTTATTGAGAAGGGGAGAAAGGAAGGGTGAAAGAAAGAATGGGAGGAGGGAGGAAAAAGAAAAATAAATGTGCAATCTTGCTTGCCTAGCATGTATTGTGGTCCCCTGAGTTCCAACTTCAGCACCACAAGAAAGAAAGAAGAAAAGAAAGAGAAGGAGGAGGATGGAAATAAGGGAGGAACTGAAGGAAGGACAGGGGAGCAGCAGGGAGGGAGGGAGAAAAAATTGTGCAATCTTGACAATTATTTATAAATTTAAAAATTCAAATCACCATTGGGGTACTAAATTGTACATGATTGTCCTACATAAATTCAGAAAAAACAATAACATGACAAGTGAGAATTACTGAGGATCATGAGCAAATTGTCCTAAACAATTTTTGAGAAATGTGTGGCCAGTTATTTAATGAGGAGAATGGATAGTAAAAAACCAAGAGTTCCCCCAAAATTTAAAGCAAGAGTATCAAACTGTAGGTGCCACCTATGTCGGTTAAGCTGGATGTAAACTTGATTGGCTTGACAGCACTTAGGGGATTAGTAAAGCAATGCCTGAGTATGGCTGGGAGAATCATGATGGTGTGACCTTGGGTACTACTATCTGGTCCCTGGCTGGTACCTTTCTGGTGTTATTCTCTTTCTCTGCTTCCCCAGCAGCATGAAGTGAGCATCTTTGGTCCACTACACCCATAAAGTTTCTGCTTTGGAGGTAGCCCCCACACATTGATAGAAATCTCTGAAATCATGAAAAATCATGAGCCATTAAACCATCTCCTCTTGTAAATTGTGGGTGTTGGATACTTTTTCTAGTAAAGAAAAAGTAACCATATGGAAAAGTAACCATTTTATGGAAATTGAAGATGTAGACAGAGAGACAGAAGGAGAGAGACAGAGAGGTGAGAAATGAGAAGAGAAGAGAGGAGAAGAGAGGAGAAGAGATATGGAAGGGGAGAAAGGGGAGGGGAGGAGAGAGAGAGAGAGAGAGAGAGAGAGAGAGAGAGAGAGATTTAGACAAAATTATGGACTGAATTATACCTGATCCATATGCTGAAGTCCTAACAACTGATAACTGAATAATACGAATGTGATCATATCTGGAGATGAGGCTTCAAACAGGTGATTAAGTTAAAATGACACCATTATGGTAGGCACCAATCCACGAAGTCCAACGTCATTAAATAAAAGAGGAAATTTGTCAACACACATGTACAGAAGGAGAACAATTGAAAGACACAGAGAGAAAACTGCTATGTTAGTTTTCCCATTGCTGGGAGAAATACCTGGTATCCACAACTGAAAGGGAGAAACATTTAATTCTGATGACAGTTTCAGAGCATGCAGTCCATTGTTAGCAGGACCAAGGTAGGAACACTGTGATGGAAGGGCATGGGGAAGCAAAGCAGGAAATCAGCATGAGAGGCAGAGCCCAGGGACTAGACATAGTACAGCCCTCCACAACCCACACAGACATCCCTGGAATTGTGCTTTACTAATTTCCTACGCAGCTCCCAAGCCAATCAAATGACACAAATAGACTCAACTACCACAACTGCCATCTTTGAACCAAAAGGAGAGGCTTGAAACATATTCTCTCATAGACCTGTTCTGCATTTAATCCTATAATGCTGTCCTCCAGCCCTGAGACAAAAGATTTCTTCTGTTTAAGATATCTAGTCTATGGTAATATGCTATGGTGGTGCTGGTAAACTAATGTTGATTCCTCATCAAGTTCACACTTTACTACATAAAATGTGGATGTGAAGGTAGTATAAGCAATGCTGATATATTTTAGGATTTTCCCCTAGACAAAGCCCAACTATACTATAATGTCTAATGTACTGTCTGGTGAATCAGAAAATTCCTTGAATCCAATAAAATACTCTAATATCCAAAAGGGATAAAGTGATTTATCACCACTACCAGTGAGTGTAAAATAACAGCTCTGAAGAACACATGTAAAAATGATGCCATGTGGATTGAACAAGGCAACAAGTCTTCACAGATAAATTGGGTGTCTCCCTACACCAATTATAGCTAATCTCTAAATCCATTTTCTCTTGATTCTCATAAGTATAGTCTTCATCATTAAATAGTGTTTATTCTTTTTTCTTGTGACTTCATATAGTTTAACACAAGAACGGAACTTTGCAAGAACTTTTTTTTTTTTTGCCTGAAAAGGAAGTTCAGCTTGAAGTTCAGTTTCCCACCATCTATTGACTGAAACCCAAAGTACTAAATCTGACAGAATCTTCCAAGTCCAGATTCAGTTTCAGCTTATCTGTAATCATCTCACTCTAGCACCATACACCTTGCCTGCTGAAACATCTGTCTATTCTTCTCTCTGCAGGCATTGTTCCCATAGCACAGGGTGCCTGATCTTCATATACTACTATATATGAAAGGAGGAATAATAGAAAATATGGTGAATATTTAAATTTTAAAAATGTATTACAAGAACAGATATTAATGCCCCTCAAAATAATTCTGCTTTCTTCAAAACACTTATTCTTGCCATTTTCTGAGTCATCTCTGGAAGTCCTTTGCTGTGAATGTCTCTATTTGCACTGCTGTAGCTGTCTCGATGCCCCAAATTGATTTAAAACATTTACCTTTCATAATAATTTTGACTGTGGGAAAGAACTAGAAGTTTCAAGGTGCCAAATTTGGTGAATGAAATGAACAAGGGCACACGGTGATGTTTTTACAAGGCTGTCTATCTCTGGAACGGCACTTGTCAGCTGCACTCACCATATTTTTTTAATCACACTTTGTAAAGGCGATCACACAAAAGGACCTCCCAGAACTGCTTCAGAGAGTGGCAGGAATGATGGAATAAGTGAATTTAAAGTGAAGGAGAATATTTTGTGAGGGATTAATGGCAATATCTCTTTTCCTGTAATACCCTTTTAAAATTTAAATATTCATCGTATATGTTTATCACCCTTCTACATCTGACTTTGTTATCAGACTATAATCACTTATGATCAAATATGAAATCTTCTATGTTTTTCAGTATTCCTGATGGTTATGGAACAGGAACAGAAACATTCACTCATGATTCACCTTCTAAGAGAGGCTTCACTGAATTCCCTCACTAGGCAGCAGTTCTCCCTCCTCACATCATTTTGTGTTCTCCTATCCTGCTTTATTTTTCTTCTTAACACTATCAACATCAGACATATTACTTACATAACAACATATTTTATAAATTAATTATCTTCATTTTTCCTCTTGAAGTCAAACTTCATAAAAGAGAGAACACTGCCAGGCATGATGGTACATGCTTATAATTCCAGCACTTGGGAGGCTGAGGCAGGAGGATTGCTGCAAGTTTGAGGCCAGCCTGGGTTACAAATGAGTTCAAGGCCAGCCTGAACTGCATAGTGAAATCCTGTCTCAAGAAAAGTGAGAATAAAAAAAATCATAAACAATGATACAATAGTAATGAGAGATTGCAATACTCCCTGTCACAAATGGACAGATAAACTAGGCAAAACAACCAACAAAGAAATATTAGAGTTGAATCAAACCTTTGAACAAATGGATTTAATATTTATCTACAGGTTATTCCTTCCAACAACAATGGAATACACATTTTTCTCAGAAGCCATGGAACTTTCTTCAAAATAGACAATGTACCAGCCAATAAAGAATATTTAAGTAAATGAAAATGAATTGAAATTATTCCAGGCATATTATTAGATCATAGTGCAATGAAACTAGAAATAATTGTCAAAAGAGATCATACAAACTATGCGAACACATGAAAATTAAACAATACTTTCAAATAATCAATGGATCATAAATAAAATTAAAGAAGACATTCATTTCTACAGCCAAGCAATAAACAATAAACAAACCAACCAACATTCAACCAAACAACCTTTGGGATGCAATGAAAGCAGTCCTAAGGAGAAAGTTCAAGCAGTGAATTCCTACATCAGAAAAACAGAGCAAGCTCAAATAAATAACCTAATAAAGTGTTAGAAAAACAAGAACAATCCAAACCCAAAATTAATGTGAGGGAGAAAAAAATCATAATGATCAGGGCAGAACTTAATGAAATTGAGACTAAAAAAATACAAGAATCAATGAATCAAAGAGTAAGATTTTTGGAAGATTATACAAAATAAACAAACCCTTAGCTAGTCTTATCTAAATAAGGAAATGCCAAAATCCATGGAGTTAGAAATAAAAAAGATGAAATCACAATGGATTCTGTTGAAATCAAGAAGGCTGTTGGTAACTACTTTGAGAGCCTCCATTCTAATAAAACAGAAAATTAGAGTAAGTACATAAATTTCTTGATACAATATAGTTATGGTTTGTGTCTAGATGTCCCCTCAAAGCCTTACAGAGTTTTTCAGAGGTGGTTGTTTCTAGAATGATAGACTGACCCATAGTGCAATGCTGAGATTAAGGGTGCTGGAATTAAGGGGGGCTGATTGTTGGATCAGTTCATTGATTGGATTGGCACCACCCTAATCCCAGTGGACTGGATACAGTAGAAGGTATAGAAAGAGGCTTGTCTGGCTCTCTCTTGTTACTTTTTCTGTCTTCTGCAGCCATGAACTGTTGCCCTCTGCCATCTCCACCTGCCTTGGAGCCAACCAGTAATGAACTGAAGCTTCTACAACTGTAAACCAAATAAATGTTTCCCCCTTTAACTTTGGGCATTGGGTATTTTGTCTCAGCCGTGAAAAAAAAGTAACAAAGACACATATGAACTACCAAAGCTGAATAAAGAAGATAGAAAAACCCTAAGTAAACCAGTGTCAGTTAGTGAAATTGAAGGACTAATTTACAAAAAAACCTACAAACTAAGAAAAGTCCAGGTCCTGATGGATTCACTACCGAATTTTGCTCCTCAAAATATTTAATGAAATCAAAAGGGCACAATACTCCAAAAAATACTGTACAATACTCCAGTATTGAAAGCAAGCATTACCCTGATTCCAGAAGCAGAAAATAACCCAAACAAAAAATAGAACTATAATCTGCTTAATGAACACAGATGTGAAAATCCTCAAAAGATACTAGCAAACAGAGTGCATAAAATTATCAGAAAGATCATATATCATGACCAAGTAGAATTCATTACATAACCAAGTAGGTAGGATTCAGGGATGGTTCAATTTACACTAATTAATAAGTGTAATATATCACATAAACAGAAGCAAGGACAAAAGCCACATGTTCATCTAAAGTGAAGAAAAAAATATTTAACAAAATCCAACATCCATTAATATTAAAAACACTAACAAAAATAGGAATAGAAGATTTTTATTTCAACCTGATAAAAGCCACCTATGAAAAACCAACTGCCGAAACCATACTGAACCAAATCCATATCTCTCACCATGCATTAAACTAAAATCAAAATGGATTAAAGATCTAAACATCAGAATAGAGACACTTAATCTGCTGGGAAACAAAATAGGTAAAAGTCCTGAAGATATAGGGGCAGGAAAAGACTGAACAAAACTGCTGTTGCACAAGAAATAATATCAAAAAATTAACAAATAGGTTCACATCAGTTAAAAAGCTTCTGCACAGCAAAGAAACCACTAACAGAGTGAAGAGACATCCTACAACATGGGAAAAATTTTTGCCAGCTACTCCTCAAAAGACTAATACATAGAATATATGAAGTCTTCAAAAAATTAGATCCCACCCCAATTTAAAATTCAAATTAAAAATGGGCACATGAAATTAAGAGATAATTCTCAGATGAAGGAATGAAAATGGCCAACAAATGCATGATAAAATGAACCAGATGGCTGACCATTTGAGAAATATAAATTGAAACAACACTCAGACTTCGTTTCACTCCAGACAGAAGAGCTACCATCAAAAAAATAAACCATTAACAAATGCTGCTGAGGTTATGGGGGAAAAGGAGCCCTTCTCCATTGTTGGTGGGGATGTAAACTTATACAGCCACTCTGGAAATCACAATGGAGAATCCTCAAAGCTAAACATAGAACTTTCATTTGACCCACTATTCTATAAACTTGAGTAATTTGCAGGAAAAAAAGTCACATGCTTTCTTGTATATGAAAAACTCAATAAAAGAAAGAAAAGGTAATCCATTAATCCAGTGTGGGAAACGTATTCAAAGTGTTCCTTGACTCTTAACAATCATCTTACATGTTATATATGTTCTTTGGCCTACTAGTATGACAATTAACTTTCTAAGGTCTTATAAGATAAATCAATGAATCTGATGCTGGAAAAATAAAAGAGGGGGAGGAGAGAATTGAAATGTGTTATGTATGTGTACCAATCCTTAACAGTGAATGTAATCACTGGGATTGCAAACATACTGATAAAGGATAAAAAAAAGGTAATAGGCATAATAAAATACAATAAAAAATAAAAACAGACTAGGCCATACTCACAGGAAGACAAATTCATCCTCACTCTCTAAATACTGACAAAAAGGGGCAAATAATATTTAGGGAAAAAAGAAAGAGCTAAATAATGTAGCTTTTAAAAACAACATATTCAAAGAAGCCAACAAGGTTGGAACTTGGGGCACTGGGAAAACAGGCAGCCAGCACATGGCTCTGGTAAGTGGCTGTGGCCTCCTAAACCATGGCCGCTCCAGAGCGAGAACCATATCAGCATTTCCCAAGATCGGAGCCATGTTGTAACTTGGGGCGCTGGGAAAACAGGCAGCCAGCTCAGAGCTCTAGTGGGCGGCTGTGAACCTACCGGCACACGGGCTAAGAATCAAACATCCATTTCATCCCTCCCCACTTAGCAAATGAGACCCAGAGATCTGAGCATCTCTTGTGAGTTTGACTATATGCAATATAGCAAATAAGGGGGATTTTCTTCTGCCATCTCTTTGAAGGCAAATATTTTTACCTCTGTTTTGCTCTGTTCTGATCAATGGTATTGCTCTGTTCAATATTCTGTTTTTATAATTTTGGTATTTCCTTCAATATTTCTCTACTTGATTGAAGGAACAACTATTGTGAAGAAAACCAGGTATACTATTTTACCTATTGCTGATGTCCCGGTAACCGGCTGTGAGGTTCTGTACCAATTTCACTGCACTGCCTCAGTTGGCTATGTCCTGTCTTGTTCTGCTGTATTTTACTAACTTCTAAATAAAATAAATAAACAATAAAATAATAAATAAGGAAAAATAAAAAAGTAAACAACAACAACAAAACAAATCAGTAAGGTACTGAGCAACCTGAAACATGATATAACTAAATAGATAATGGACTTAAAAAGCAAAAGGAGGAAAAGAAAGTGCTCTAAAGGATATAACTGCATGTATATTTAAGTGTGTAGGATTGATAAACATGTTGCTAAGTTTTTGTTGGATCGGTGAACAGAACTGTTTGCAGCCTCACTGTTTGAATGTCCATTTTGTATGCTTTAATTTTGTAACTTGAACAACTATATCCAAGAAGACAATATGTAATGTATCAACTAGTGATATCTTACTGTTCTTTTTTTTTTTTTTTTGAAATTCTGTATTGTTTCTACCCTTTTTTCTGTTTTTTTATTCTCTCCTTAAATAAAAATTTTTTAAAAATTAAAAAAAACCATATTCATCATGTGTGGAATATACAAATTCATAAGGCCCAATTTTTCTAAGTACACGTAGATCATCTACTTTAATATCCTGAGCATGAACAAGTCTCAAAAAATTTTTCTATTTTTATTTTGAAAGTCTCACTGATTTTCCCAAGCTTCAATGATTTCATCCTCCTTCCTATACTTTTTGAGTAGTTGGCATTACAGGTGTATGACACTATGCCTGGCTCTACAGATCTTTCAGTCATTGAAAAAAGACAGCAGGAGTATCCTGAACTATTCATGCTAGTTACTTAAACAATTTTGGTTTAGCAGATAAAATCCTAGAAAAACAAATTCCTGCACAACTCAATTAAAAAAGAAAAAATTGAGTCACCTATTTTTAAATAAATTGAGATAGTAAAATAAAACTTATTCTATATGCTCTCCAGAATAAATTTGAGCCTAGAAAATTCTACCAAATAACTATGTTAGCCTTAAGGAACATTTCAAAGACCCAAATTTACAAACCCAGCACAACTCATAAATTGATAAGAAATTTATCAAGGATGTTACAAGAAAATAAAGCTATAGACCATTCCAAGTCAAAAACACGTATACAAAACCCAATAAAATTTTAGCAAAAATAATTCAGCACTTTATAAATAGAATGATAGAGTATGCCTATATTAAATTTGTTTTCAGGAAATGAAGCAAATCAGATGCACAAGCTTAAATATCATGATTTCTTTTATATGAGAACCCTGGTATAAAAATAAAGTGCAAAATAAAGAATAAGCAGTAGGAGATGGCAAAATGGATCTCTGGCATAGGGAAAGGGTACCAAAAATGAAGGGAGGGGTGAGGGAACAGGAGGAAAGGAGACTAATAAAAAAAAGAGGAAAGGGGATTGTGAAGTGTTATGTACCTGCACTGTTTCTATTGCAAATGTGGTCATTATATATTACAAACATGTATTTGAAAGTATCTATCTATCTATCTATCTATCTATCTATCTATCTATATCTCCCCAACAGGTACAGGGAGGGAGAAGGTAGGAGATGAGAGGAAGTTTAAAAAAGAAATAGAAAAAATGCCATGTACTTACACTAACTCCCCATGATACATGTAAGCAGACTATACTATACATATATACCAATAAAGATAAAGAGACATTAAAAATAAACAAAATTTGAAATATGATTTTATATAATTCTCCTAGTCACAGAACTCATGACATACAATCATCTCACTAAATTCAAAAAAAAGCATTGATGAAATTCAAATCCACTCATGACAGTAAGTTTTAGCAATAGAGCAATAAGATACAACCTTAATGTGATAAGGGTGTGCTCATAAAAATGTCTTAAATAATCACTATTTTCACCATTTAGCTTCATATTAGTGATCCAATCCAAAGGAATAGAACACTAAAAAGAATAGCAGGTACTCAAATTGTAAATGAGTTTTGTTATGCACAGATGATATGATAATACATGTAAAAATTTGAAAGAATCTATGGTATTTTGAAGTGATAAATATGTTTCATGGAATAGCTAGATGTCAGACAAATTTACAGAATAGAATTTTCTTATCAGAAATAACTAGAAAATAAAACTTATAAAAGATTTTTATCTATGATCAGTTATAAGGCCAACTATAACATTTAAAATAGTCCTTTGGTAAATTCCTTTGCATTCCCTGTATTCCCTAGATTATAACCTTGAGTGTTAAATTAACCCTTGATAAAAGAATGACAGAACAAAGAACTTATTGCTCCCTAACTCTTTCTTGCAT
The DNA here is from genome assembly GCA_004027455.1 of Hydrochoerus hydrochaeris. Taxonomy (NCBI): domain Eukaryota; kingdom Metazoa; phylum Chordata; class Mammalia; order Rodentia; family Hydrochaeridae; genus Hydrochoerus; species Hydrochoerus hydrochaeris. Next base: position 461,368 of record PVLA01000715.1, read on the forward strand.
TTCTATTTTGTCGCATCCATGGAGGTATTAAACACTTCCTAATCAATTTTCTAGTTTTTTGTTTGTTTTTGTTTGGCTTGTGAATTATGCTTTCCTATCAGCTTAGGACTATTTTTTTTCTAAAAACAATAATGATAATATTTTGCTATTCAGATTCTTTCAATAGCTTATACATCCTGTGGGATAAGAGTCAAACTTTCTACATTAGAATTTGGTCTTAAGCCAAAATGTGTTATTCCTACTCTGTCTTTCTAGTTTTACTTCCCTATGCTCCTTTCCACAATCCCTCCAAAAAGTCAGAAATCTTGTTTGCTCCAGTCCCAATATTGCTCTTTTTCTCCTTTACTGTTGGGTTGCCTTCCTTCTTCCAGACTTTATCTTACCCAACTCTTTTAAGGTGTGGCACAGATCCCATCATCCCCATAAGATATGTCTTATTAGGAAGTACATTAGTACATTACACTGTCTGTTTTAGCCAACATTTAGTTAGTGTGATCACTGCTGTGTCAGTCACTTCTGTGGTTACTGTGATCAGTGTTGAGCCAGTCATTTCTTTATCATAGAATTTGCCATCCTGTTGGTTGTAGATGTAAGGGCTAAATACTGAACCCTATTATAAATCCATCAGAAAAGAACATCTTCCTATAAATTCATGAATCTTTGGACAGCTGTTTTGCAACATTTCTTGAAGAAGCCGTTTACACTTGCATTTCATGTGTTAGCTGATGAATACATTCTCTTATGCAATATCCTGGAATAAAAACAATATTTGTGAACTCAAAGCAATTTATTAGTAATCATGATATACTCTTTTTGAAGAAATTTCTAAATTGGCTTTTATTTTAGTAAAATGCATAGTAAGTGTTCTGAAGAAAGTGTTATTCAACAATGAAATCTTACCTAAACTGAATGGTCAAGAAAAAAAGTATGAAAACTAGTTATGTAGTATTAACTTAAGCAACTATGGTCATCCTTGGCAACTAAATTTTTGTCAAAATACATGAAAACACCAGACAAAATCAATATTTGCAAGAAAACATGAGATTGGTTCATATTATGAATGAATAATCAAGATTTTTATGATGTCAAGGTATTTGTTTTAAGAAATACTTTAGTGAATTCTTGTTTTTGTATACTTTTATGTATCTCTTCCAGAATGTTTTCCAAAGCACACCAGACTAACTGGCTGGAACAAAGCAAGGACAGACCTATTGTTCCCATTACTTCAAAAGTTTTCTTCTGCAGAGTGCTGAAAAGTTAATACCCCTAGGGAAAACTAATCAGAGGCACAGCTGTTCAATAGGAATGAGAGGTTATGGAAAGCAGAGACCCAGGAATGACAGCAGCCAGAAAGTTATAGATGATTTTCCAATGGAGCACTGCTTGAAAGTGAGGCCAAGAACATTCGGTATATTGGTAGGTGAATGTCTCAGTTCATGTGTGATACTAGGTTCCCACAGTGATGTCATCACACAGTTGAGGATTTAAGACTAGGTCTTGAAGGTACTGGTTTGTCATTGTGGAATTAAGTGCTGATAAAAAGTAGAGCTAGTTGTCACTGTCTCTCATTTATTAAAAAAAAATGACAGGGATTCTGGAGGATTACCAAAGAGCAAAAATGTAACACTACATCATGAATCTTTAATCTTCCTGACAATCTTCTGACTCTCTCCTCTAGCCCCATCCAAATCATGGTTTTGTGGCCCACACATAATCAAGCGTGATGGGGATGGGTCTGGAGGAATGACCCCGTGGGACCATCTGACCAAGCACAGCTGCAGAAAACAAGCCTCACTGTCTGGAAAAATCTGTGATGGACAGAGAATCATAAGGGCTGCCAAGAGAAATGGTGGATTCCTCCCTAGCAACAGTCACTACAGGTGTTCCTCCAACACAGGAGAGAGCTCCAGATTCTTTTCCAGCAATGACTGAGGCATTTATCCTTTAGGACTCTTCTCTCACATAACAATGGGGAAGAAGTGCCATTAGAGTCATAATTTTTTCCACAGATTTATCTCTGTACTTTTGTTTAATTAAAATTTCCTGATACAAAATTGGCCTCACACAAGTCCTATGAATGTCAAATACAACTGAAAGACTAGAAAGTGGAGACAGTCAGTGTAAGCCAATTCTGCGGCTAAAATTTAGTCCTGTCCTCAGTTAACATCAGGTCACCATCAAATAATTCCTAAATTCCTTTTTAGAAAAACATTTGCTTTCTCATTAGTTTCAAGTACAGATAAAAAATAAAGACCACTAAAAACCAAACTTCAACAAAATGCAAGTGTGAGGAAGAGTGCACACTGCCTCTTCAGATTTGTTACAGGAAGATCTGAATGTCTTTGACTTACATTGGTGTCTTAACAAAAAAAAAAACTGATAACAAAGACCATTTGCCAAGATGAAAGTATAATTTACTTTGTCACAGTTTTGCCCAGAGTGAAAAATATTAACAGAAAAAAGAATATAGATGGTATGGATTCTATACAAAGGCATTTGAGAAAGGAAATCTCTGTGTGCAAAAGAGAATCTGATTAGAGGCCAAGAGAGCTAAAGTTCTAAATTTAATGTCTGGGAAGGAAGTTACTGTGCATGTTGACACCTGTAAAGGTGTGAATTAGACTGGAAAGCAGCCAAATGAGAACAAATGGAAAATGCTGGCCAATGTTTTCATTCACTTGATAAAAAGTGGAATGTATCTGTAATTCAATTTAAAATAATGATTGGTGGTCTAATATAAGCCATGCATTGTACTAAAAACTACTCAGGGTCCACAGTTAAACACCATATAGTCCATCTTTAAAGTATATAATTCTCAGAATAAGAAGAGCTAGTACTGCTCGTAGGTCACTTCAGTAGAGTCAGAGTCAAAATGCCCATACTGAAAGCACAGAGTTCAGAGCTAGATCTGGATTCAAATCCTGGCTGAACCATTTATAAGCAATAAGATTTGTTGTGATTTATTAACATTTCTAGCCTTATTTTCTTATTTTCAATGAGAGCTAATATTGTGCCTTGCCTACAGAATAGCCTGAAATGAACTTGTGTGAGAATTGTGAAGTTCCTACCCATTGGTGTTTTGTAATCGCACCTCAATTTAAGTAACTAACCATTCTGACTATACTCTACCTCTCATATTTCTGTCTAATTCTTCTCTCTCTTTCCTCCCTTCCCCTTCCCTAGTTACCTCCCACTAACTTCCAGAAATCATAGATTTGTTTACCTTCACTGACTAGTATTCCTTGATTCCAACCTCACTCTTATGAATAGATTCAATATATTCCTCTGCCTCATTATTCATCACATTAAATTGTAATTCCATGTATACTTTTCACTCATTAAGTTTCAGACTTTGAGAGGACTGGAACTACATCTCTATTTTTGAATCTAGTAGTGGAAATTTCTTTGCCTTGTGAACAGATTTACCAGTATCTGTTACCCAATATTCGTGTTTTTTTTTTTTTTTTTTGTACTGGGAATCAAACTCATGACCTCACTCTTGCCAGGCAGATGCTGTGCTGCTGAGCTAAATCCCCACCTCTACTCCCAGTATTCTTTATAATCAGTAGTATTCTTAGTTAATACTGGGAATAAAAAATTTGTGATCATAAATGAAATTGAACAACTTCGCTGTATATTGCCCTTCTTGGATCATTACTAATATTGCTGCTTTCATTACAGCCTCAGAGAATATAAAAGTGTGAGGGCCACTATGAACTCATGAAAAAAGTAAACAGAGGGTTATGGCTTGTGTCTAGATGTTCCCTCAAAGCCTTATGCAGTCATAGTTGGTGTTTTTTCAATTGTAGCTAAACTAGAGTGAGGGAGTGAGTGAGTGAGTGATTCACAGTGCAATGCTAGAATTAAGGGTGCTAGGACTAACGGTTGGTGACTACTAAATCAGTCTGCTGATTGGTTTGGCATCACTCTAATCCCAGTAGCCTGAATGCATTATAAGAGACAAGAAAGAGGTTTGTCTTCCCTCTCCCTTGTTGCTTTGTTACAACTGCATGTCATAAACTGTTCTCTGCTGAGTCACCCTGCCTTGGAGCCAGCTGATTATAGACTAAAACTTCTACAAATTGTGAGCTAAATAAACCATTCTTCCCTTAACTTTGGGCATCAGGTATTTTGTCTCAGCAATGAGAGAAAATAAACTAAGACACACAAGTGCCTGAAAGATCTGCCTTGCTGAAGAAACCCATTTCTTTGTTTGCAACATAAGCAGTAGCAATCTTAGCAAGTCCAACAGCATAAGAAGAAGAAGAACAAAGAGGAAGCTAATGAAAAGTTTTGTTTACTACTTTGTACTAAGATCCCTAGGAATATGCTAGTAATCACACTGCCCCTCTGAAGATGCCATTATTAGCATTCACATTAAGTGAACCAAGTATCATTTAAAATTGAACTTATTCCTTATACTCCAGTTTCTTCTGTAAAATTTCTTTTCTAGTAGAAATATAATTGTAGAAAGAATTTTGCATTAATGATCATTAGACATGTAACTGCTTTTTCTTGATTTATTACTGAGTATAATAAAACAAGTTGCACCTATTCCCAAGACCACTACTACTCAGTGCTTGGAAGTGGTACAGTAATATGTAATTTAACATGGTATAAATTTTTTCTGTGTCATATAAATTTAAGCTTCATAGATTTTTTGCAATTAACAATCCCCATTTCCAGTCTCTAAAAATATATTTTTCTCTCCAATTTTAAATCTATCAAATATTTCAAATAGCTCTTAGAAACTAGCAGGTGAATAATTTATAATGCCATCAGTTTTTGTCTGATGTGTCTCTTTCTTGACCAGTAGAATTTTTAAAAAGTAAAATGTAGCTAATGTCCAATAATATATCAAAAGATCTATAGTCTATCTGTTATTAGTTGAGTGTTAGAGACCAATTGGTTTGTACTTGCTTTTATCTGCTCAGTGAATGCAGAAGCTGAGATGTGTTTAAGTGAATAAAGTTTGATTGGCCAGTACCATATTTGGGGTTTTGCAAAGGTATTACAACATACATATGGTCATTTTAGAGCCATAAAATAATACAAATTATTTTACAGTAGTAGAAAGGAATTCATACAGGGTTAGCTGTCAGCAAAGATAGCAAGTATAAGGTACTGAAAAATCAAGTTTAGCAAAATACTATTTCTTTGAATTTTTGACTGTTGGAAGTTTGAATACTTCTTTTAAAGGAGTTTTTAATGTTAACAAGGTCTTTCAAGGCCATAGACTTGGAGGTTCTATGAGTGCAAGATTAGCAATTTACCATGAAATCAAAACTGTTGTCAAATATTCAAATAAGTAATACATTGTACTGAAATAAAATTTCCCAACATATCACAAGATTTTGTTTCCTTGTGTAAACACACATTGGAAATATCTTTATAATTAGGAAAAATGTGTGTTTTGTTACAAGTAGACATATTGGAAAAAGTAGTTTTGTTTTGTTTGTTTGTTTGTTTTATAACCAAAGCTGGCTGCAAAATACACACCCTTCCCTAAAACATAGTTTGGCACTGCAAAGAAAACATCTGTAGTATGTAACAAATCATGCCCAACTGTTATAGTACAGAATAACAAAATTTAATATTTAGTTATCATTACTAAAATTTCTACCACCAAAGAAGCACTTTTGACTTGCCAACTACCTCTTTCTTTCTTTCTTTCTTTCTTTCTTTCTTTCTTTCTTTCTTTCTTTCTTTCAATACAGGGGGACTCTATGAAGGACTTTCTCCTTGATCCTGTCTTTCCAGTGAAATTTGAGGCAAAGTCCTCAGCTAAGGGGGAAGTGAAGGGAGAGAGTGGGAATTTTGAAAAGAGGAGCAAATGTGACTCACTCAAGAATGGTGAAATCCCTGCATGGAGACCCAAGGAAATTGACAGTGTTTGCAACAGTGATTACAATGGAGAATCACAGAATCTTAGCTGAGTAAGGAAGGAAGGAAAGGAAATGAGAAATGGGCAAAAGTGTGAATAGGATTAACAGACTGTTAGGAGTAAAACTTGCAAAAAAAAAAAAAAAGACAGAAAGGAAGGATCCCAAAATGTCAATCAATTAAAAGGAATAGACAAAAAGAGTAGAAGGGAATTGTGAAAAACTGCAGCGGCTGGAAGTATAGACAAATGAATAAACCTAAAGGGCCGGAGATGTTAGAGAGGATGGAAGAAAACTAGTTGGGAAACAGTGATGGAAAGCAAGAATGTATAACTCTGCAATGGACTACATGAGTTCAAATTCTAGTGCCAACATTTGCTAGCTATTTGAGCTTGGATTAATTAAATGGTTTAAATCACAGTTTTTTTATTCTTAAAAACTGTAACAATTATCAGGGACCTGGCCAAGATCCCCAATGGCCTATATGAGGGGTACTGGGAAAGGATGGAATAAGAAATAGAGACCAATTTAGTAAAAAGCGAAGAGGGACTGACAGGTCAATGCCTCAGGATGGGCAGAGACTTCAGTTACTACTTTTCAGCAGAAATGTATTGATATTACTTATTGTAGTATTTGTTTTCTCTTAAAATTCATTCCATATTTGTTTCCCAAAATGAAAATGGAAAGATGGTGCTTCTTTAAATTAACTTATGAACAAATTGAAAGCACAGAGGATTGGAATAAATTGATAAATCTATTCCTTGAAAATGGCATTTAAAAACCATAAAAGTACTGTTATGCAAGATTTTGTCATTGGAAAAAGTTGACAAAATTCATGAAGGTACTTTATACTTCTTTGTAACTTCTAGTGAATCTAAAATTATTTCAAAATGAAACCTTATAAAGGTACAGAGTTATATTTCTCATTTACTCAGTTCTATATCCTATCCATGAAAGTCCTGAGTGAGTAGACATTATTTTCCTTGTCACTTGTCATTTCAAATGCTTTCTTGAGATAGTAGGATTTATAGTTTATATATTTAAAATACTATAGTGCGTGTAGCCTCTGAATAGAGGATATAGTACTACAATGAATAACAGACATAACAATACTTCTATTCACTTGCCAAAGAAAAACTCTAGCTATAATCAGCACTGACAGAATTATTAGTCATCCTCAGAAATTCCATCAGCAGGGTTTCTACAGACAATAAAGGATCATCTCAGGGCCAGCTGAAAGAAACTTGCATAGAAACTTTGGAAAAAGAGATTCTATCTTACCCATGGGGAAGTTTCAAATTGCTATTGTTCACTCATGTTTGTACTTGTATGATATAAATTCACCACTGAAATTTTGAGCTATATACAAAAGTAAGCAAATGGAAGGTTGACATAGGTATAAATAAATTGCATATGTTTAGCTCAGAAAAAATAGTAAATATGCTCATCTGAAGTAATTTAACACTTTTTATAAGAAACTTGATGATTAGAAGCAGTGTTTTTCTTCTTGATTTATTTCCTCACTGTTTATGAATTAGAGTTATCCACAGCTATATTGCACCCTAAGCTTTGTACCTTTTTATTTTTTGGACAATCAATCAAGGTCCCAATAGATGGCATACTTAAAGCAGGATAATCTAAAATGATTTTTTTTTACAGAAAGACTGTATACAAAGCTGAGGAAGAATGTAAGAGAAGTGGAATAATTGGAGTTATTAACATTAGAGGAACTGCTAACATTTTAAACACAAAGGAAGATGTGAAAGGTGATGAGAACCCAAGAGATAATCCAATGTATCAGAGGGTCACCTGTGAAAGAAAGTTATAGCTACCTTAAATAAACTTTTACAGAGAATCCCCTGAAACATTGCCAAAGTTCCTATTGGCTAAAACCGTGAAGAAGTTAGAGAAATTAGTTTATTGACTTACCTGAACAGGTCAAGCCTCCAGAGGTAAGAACAAGGAGAAGCAGGAATGGATAGGAAAAGACAGACTTCGAGAGCTGAATGCAAGTCATTCTGCACATCTCTGCACAACTCTTACACACTGTAAGTATCACAATAAACTTACTCTTCTTTTTGTGGCAGTAGAAATTAACAAAACAACTTAAAATCATCAAATATGAGGAAAAATAATACAGAATTTTTCTCTATTGATATTCAGAATATAGTTACAACCTCACACTTTTGTAAGATAACCTCCAAATCATCATTTGGAAAAAAAAAAACCATTTTACTATTTTCCCAAATAAGACAATTAGTGAAAATATAGCTGATTTCATACACATGTATAAAATTGATTGTAAGAATAAATACCTGACCGCCAAGGGCCCGCCCTGCCACCGGAACTCAGCACAAGCCCGCCTCAGGGGGAGGCTGCCTGGAACCTCCGCCGAGGGCCCGCCCTGCCACCGGGAGCTCAATGCAGGCCCACCTCGGGGGAAGGCTGCCCGGAGCCTCCACCGTGGGCCTGCCCTGCCACCGGGAACATCAGAAGATTTCAGCGGTATCCAGTTAGTGTGAGAAAATTTGGAACTTTGCTCCCAGGTGGCTAACCTTGGACTACAGCAGATTGACTGTATCAGTGTGGTGAGTAAACCCCTAAAATAGAGGTGTACAGGGGATAAATAGGGCCAGTAGTAAAACCCCCTCCAACTAACTGTAAGACTTTGGTGTGTCTGAAAAGTGTGTGTGATCATCTCCTACACATAGAAAATACCAGGCAGAGTGAAAATGACAAAATGAAAAAGCAAAGTGCAGTCTCAAACATATAGTTCACCAGAAGCAAGTATAGGAGACATTGAAATACAGGACCCCAAAAGTAACACACCAGGAATCTCTGAAAAGATAATGAGTGAAATAAAAAAAACAACTGCATCAGGCTATAAAGGAAATCAAATTAGAAGTACTCTCCCATGTAAAGATAGAAATAACAACTTTAGTAAAGGAGTTGTTGAATGAAGCTAAAGAAGAACTAGAGAAAAAAGTACATGAGCATGGGAAACTGAAACTTTGAATGAATAATATAAAAAACAAGCAGAATTCATGAAACAAACTCAAAGAGACATCCAAGAATCAAAAAAATTCTATTGAAAGCATGCAAAACCGCCTGAAGGAAGCTGAGGATAGGATTTCAGACCTTGAGGACAGGATCACAGTTAGTGATCAGGAAAGGATAGAACTTTTAAAAATAACAAAGCAGCATGAAGTGACAATCCAGAAGCTTCATGATGATGCCAAGAGCAACAATATAAGAATAATGGGCATTAGTAAAGATACAGGAGTCCAGGCAAATGATATACATAAAGTATTTACAGAAATAATAGCAGAAAATTTCCCAAACATGGGGAAAGAGTCTGATATGCAGATAAGTGAGGCATATAGAACACCAAACAGTCACAACCAAAATAAATCCACACCCAGACACATAATGATTAAGATCTCAGACATACAGCATAAAAACAGAATATTAAAAGCTGCCAGAGAAAAGACACAACTCACCTATCAAGGAAAGCCTATTAGAATCATGGCAGACTTTTCAGCACAAACAAAGTCAAGAAGAGCTTGGAGTGAGGTATTTCAAGCCCTGAAAGAAAACAACCTTCAACCCAGACTGATGTACCCAGCAAAACTTGCATTCAGATTTAATGGAGAAACAAGATACTTCCATGACAAAGAATAATTGAAGAAATTCATGTCCACCAAACCAACCCTAGAAAGAGTACTGAAAGACATACTAGACAAAGATAAAAATGACCACAATCCCCAAAACAACAACAGAAAGAAACCACCAGGTAGGATAAGCAATTAAATAAGAGGAAAAGCAGAAACAACTGCAACATAACATGGCAAAGTCAAACCAGTACACATCAGTGATATCCATAAATTAAAATTTTAGGCCTCAATTCACCTATAAAAAGAAATAGATAGACAGAATGGATCAAGAAACAGGACCCCACAATATGCTGTGTACAAGAAACACATCTGACCCAAAAGGAAACTCATAGATTAAAAGTTAAAGGATGGAAAACAGTATTCCATGCAACAGGAACCCAGAAAAAAGCAGTGGTAGCTATTCTATTTGCAGACAACATGAACTTCAAACTTAAAATGATTAAAAGAGATAGAGAAGGTCACTACATATTTGTTGGTGGTAAAATTCAAGAGGAAGAACTAACAATTATAAATATATATGCACCAAATACAGGAGCACCCAACTATATAAGACAGATACTAATGGACATGAAAAACCAAATACAGAAGAACACAATTGTAACAGGAGATGTTAACAGCCCATTGTCACAAAGAGATAGATCAATTAGACAAAAAGTCCTCAAAGAAATAACAGCACTGAATCACACCTGTGAGCAATTGGACTTAGTAGACATTTACAGAGTGTTCCACAGAATACACATTCTTCTCAGCTGCACATGGAATATTCTCCAAAATAGACCATATATTATCCCATAAAACATTCTTAAGTAAATGCAAAGGTATTGAAATCATACCATTCATAATATCTGACCATAGTGCACTGAAATTGGAAATTAATGGCAAAAGAAATTGTAAAACCTGCATAAATACATGGAAATTAAATAACAGCCTTTTGAACAACCAGTGGGCTACAGATGAAATTCAAGTAGAAATAAAACTATACCTACAATTCAGTGAAAATATAGAAACAACATACTGTAATCTGTGGGATGCAATGAAAGCAGTCTTAAGAGGGAAATATATAGCAATAAACTCTCATATCAAGAAAACAGAATAAGCACAAATAAACAACCTAATGCTTCATCTCAAGCTTTGAGAAAAAGAAGAACAAGTTAAACCAAAGTTCATAGAAGAGAGGAAATTGTAAAGATTAGAGCATAAATCAATGCAATTGAAACTAAAAAAACAATACAAAGAATTAATGAATCAAAAAGCTGTTTTTTTGAGAGAATCAACAAAATTGACATACCTCTAGCTAATCTTATCAAGAGAAAGAAAGAAAAAACCCAAATTCATGCAATAAGGGCTGAAAGGGGAGAAATTACTACAGATCCCATGCAAATTCAAAAGATCATGAATATCTACTTTGAAAATCTCTACTCACATAGAGTGGAAAACACAGAGGAAATGGACAGATTTCTAAAAACATATGAACTACCAGAGCTCAACCAAGAAAATATAGCAATTTTGAACAACCCAATATCAGCTACTGAAATTGAAAATATAATTAAAACCATACCAACAAAGAAAAGCCCAGGTCCTGAAGGATTCACAGCTGAATTCTATAAGAAATTTAGAGAAGATTTGATGCCAGTACTCCTTAAACTGTTTAATGAAATTGAGAAAAAAGCAATCCTCTGTAAATCATTCCTGGAGGCAAGTATTACTCTGATACAAAACCCAGAGAAAGATCCTACCAAAAAAGAGAACTATAGGCCAATCTCACTAATGAACATTGATGCAAAGATTCTCAACAAAATACAGCAAATAGAATGTAGCAAATTATCAAGAAGATTATACATCATGACCAAGTGGGGTTCATTCCAGGAATGCAGAGATGGTTTAACATATGCAAATCAATAAATGCAATACACCACATCAACAGAGCCAAAAACAAAAACCACATGTTCATCTCAATAGATGCAGAAAAAGCTTTTCACAACGTCCAACACATGTTCATGATAAAAACCCTTCAGAAACTTGGAATACACGGCATCTACCTCAACCTTATAAAGGCCATCTATGACAATCCAACAGCCAACATTATACTAAATGGACAAAAACTGAAAGCTTTCACTTTAAAATCAGGAACAAGACAAGGATGTCCACTATCACCACTCCTTTTCAACATAGTTCTGGAAACACTAGCCAGGGCAATCAGACAAGAGAGAGAAATAAAAGGAATAAAGATAGGAAAAGAAGAAGTTAAATTATCACTATTTGCAGATGACATGATACTCTATATAGAAGATACAAAAAACTCCATCAAAAGACTGCTAGAGGTAATAAACAAGTTCAGCGGTGTAGCTGGATACAAAGTCAATGCTCAAAAATCAATAGCATTGCTGTACACAAACAAAAAACTCACTGGGCAAGAAATTATGGAAATATTGCCCTTTACAATAACATGTAAAAAAATGAAATACTTAGGAATCAACCTAACTAAAAATGTAAAAGACCTATATGCTGAAAATTATACTATGCTGAAAAAGGAGATTGAAGAGGATATTTGAAAATGGAAGGACATTCCTTGCTTTTGGTTAGGAAGAACCAACATTGTGAAAATGGCCATACTCCCAAAACTGTTATACAGATTTAATGCAATCCCAATCAAAATACCATTGACATACCTCACAGATCTAGAGAAAACACTCCTAAAATTCAGTTGGAAACAGAAGAATCCTAGAACAGCAAACACTATTCTAGGCAACAAAAGCAAGGCAGGAGGCATCTCAACTCCTGACTTGAAACAGTACTATAAAGCCACAGTGATAAAATCAGCTTGGTACTGGCAAAGAAATAGATCTGAGGATCAATGGAACAGATTAGAAGATGTAAACACAACTACAAAGACACTCAGCCACTTGATATTTGACAAAGGGGCTAAATATGTCCACTGGAAGAAGGATAGTCTCTTTAATAAATGGTGTTGGAAAAATTGGCTCTCTACATGCCGAAGACTGAAACTAGATCCATGCATATCACCGTGCACAAAACTAAAGTCTAAATGGATCAAAGACCTAAATATTAAAACAGAAACACTAAATCTACTGGAAGACAAGGTAGGTAGAAATCTTGGAGACATAGGGGTAGGCAGAGAATTCATGAGCCAAATGCAAACTGCACGGGAAAAACTTCAAAGAATCAACAAATGGGATCTCACATTATTGAAAAGTTTCTGCACTTCAAAGGAAATCGCCAACAGAGTGAAAAGAAAACCAACAGAGTGGGAAAGAATTTTAACCAGCAACTCCTCAGACAAAGGACTTGTATCCAGAATATATAAAGAATTGAAAAACATCAAGCCCCCCAAATTCAAAGACCCTATCCAAAAATGGGCATCTGAGATGAGCGCACAGTTCTCAGAGAAAGATATACAAATGGCAAACAAATACATGAACAAATGTTCAACATCACTGGTCATTGGAGAAATGCAAATTAAAACAGCATTGAGATTCCACCTTACTCTGGAAAGAATAGCTGCCATCAAGAAATCAACTGATAACAAATGTTGGTGAGGCTGTGGGGAAAAAGGAACACTGCTCCACTGTTGGTGGGAATGTAGACTGGTGCGACCATTATGGAAATCCATATGGAGAATTCTCAGAAGACTAGGATTCGAAGCCCCATTCAATCCAGCTATCCCCCTCCTGGGTATTTTCCCCAAAGAACTGAAAAGTTCATATCACAGTGATATATATGCACCCATATTCATATCTGCACAATTTGTGATAGCTAAATCCTAGAAACAACCAAGATGCCCATCAACTACAGAGTGGATGAAAAAGATGTGGTATTTTTATGCAATGGAATATTACTCAGCTATAAAAAGGGATGATCTTGAGGCCTTCATAGGCAAATGGAGACAACTTGAGACTATCCTCATTAGTGAAATAAATAAGAATCATATTTATAAATATCATATTGTGTCTCTAGTGTAAAAAGTAAATAAGAACTACACGAATAATAAAACTAAAATGTGTAATTGCTATTGTAAAAAGGAGAGGAAAAGAAAGTGCTCTAGGGGATATAACTGCATGTATGTTTGAGTGTGTAAAATAGATGACCATATTGCTGAATCTTTGTTGGATCTTTGAGCAGAACTGTTTGTAGTCTGACTGTTTGAATATTTACTATGTATCCTTTAACTTTGTAAGTTGAACAACTTCATCCAGGATGACAGTACATAATTTATAAATTACTGATTTCTTAGTGGGGGCTTTTTCTCATTCTCCTTTTTCTTTCTTTCTTTTAGAATTCTGTATTGTTGCTACCCTTTTTTCTGTGTTTTTTTCTCTTCTCTTTAAATAAAGTTTTAAAAATGTGTAATTGCTATTGTAAAAAAAGAGGAAATAGGAGGTGCTATAAAAGATATAGCTGCATGTATGTTTAGGTGTGTGGGATTGATGATCATATTTCTAGGTTCTTGTTGGACTGTTGAACAGATCTGTTTGTACTCTCACTGCTTTAGTGGCTACTTTGTGTGCTTTAATTCTGCAACTTGAATAACTATTTCTAAAAGAACAATATGTAATTTATCAACTAGTGATTTCTTTCTGTTTATCTTCTCTTCTTGAAATTCTGTAATATTTCTACCTTTTTCCTGTTTTTTTTTTCCTCTTTAAAAAATAGTAACAAGAAATTTAGGAGTAATAAAATCTAAAATGCATAATTGCTATTGTAAAAAAGAGACGAAAAGAAAGTACATGTATGTTTAAG